>QNTS01000522.1:300943-316501 GCA_003317085.1 Hucho hucho
CTGCCTGCGATCCACTGACCTCAGAAGCTCTATTGTGGCTCTGTAGAACAATTCACACCCGTACTCCAAATTCAGACTCACTGTCTGAGCTACATCACGAGAGGGGGAACCATTGCAAACCCCTAACTAAATTACACTTTTACACCTCTGTTCTATGAATCACTCAAGGAATTAGGCCTCTTTCTGCTGCTCTGCTCTGATTTTTATCAGTTGAAGATTGAGGCAGATGTGAGCTGTAATTTCAGGGGGCAGAGGAAGGATTAATATTTGAGTGACTCCTTGCTTGGATGGGGAGTGCTAATGAACAGGGCTTTGCTAGTGTGTTGAGACTGAGAGGAGAGGTGTGGGCTAAAGGGGCCTGAAAGCACTCCTCTTACTCCCCCGGCCGACGGCTACTCCCTCTCAGCCTGAGAGGAGTCACAGTGAATGTGCTGGTCATGAGATCTGCTGCTTCTATCTAGGCTGATGGACTCTTTCACACTGCCCAATGTCACACTGACTCACTCTAACAATTTATAGATCTCCCTGATGTAAAGTGATTTAAAGAGATGTGGAGAATATTGTGCCACTTTAACCAGCTGCAATTCAATGGAAATCCATAGGAATTGGAAGGGTTAAATTTAAACCCCATGATCAAAACAGATTTTACTTCAATATCATATGATTTGCATTAATTAAATCTAAGTGGGTGGAATACCAGTTGTACATTAAGCCTGCAATGGAATTGCATACAGTGCATTCGGAAGTATTCAGACCCCTCCCGTTTCCACATTTTGTTACGTTACAGCCTTACTCTAAAATGCATTAAATAAAAACATTTCCTCATCAATCTACACACAAAGACAAAGCGAAAACAACAGGTTAAAAAATTTATGTAATTTATTAAAAAAATGTATTTACATAAGTATTCAGACCTTTTGCAACAAGACTCGAACTTGAGCTCAGGTGCATCCTATTTCCATTGATCATCCTTGAGATGTTTCTATAACTTGATTGGATTCCACCTGTGGTAAATTCAATTGATTGGACATGATTTGGAAAGGCACACACCTGTCTATATAAAAGGTCCCACAGTTGACAGTGCATGTCAGAGCAAAAACCAAGCCATGAAGTCGAAAGAATTGTCCGTAGACCTCTGAGACAGGATTGTGTCGAGGCACATATCTGGGGAAGATTACCAAAACATTTCTGCAGCATTGAAGGTCCCCAAGAACGCGGTGGCCTCCATCATTCTTAAATGGTAGAAGTTTGGAACCACCAAGACTCTTCCTAGAGCTGTCCGCCCGGCCAAACTGAGCAATCGGGTGAGAAGGGCCTTGGTCAGGGAGGTGACTAAGAACCCGATGGTCACTCTGCCAGAGCGCTAGAGTTCCTCTGTGGAGATGTGAGAACCTTCCAGAAAGACAACCATCTCTGCAGCACTCCACCATTCAGGGGATGTTTTTAAGCGGCAGGTCCTGGGAGACTAGTCCATATTGAGGGAAAGATGAACAAAGCAAAGTACAGAGATCTTGATGATAACCTGCTCCAGAGCCCTCACAACCTCAGACTAGAGCCAAGGTTCTCCTTCCAACATGACAACGACCCTAACTAAGCACACAGCTGAGACGACAACGCGGGAGTGGCTTCGGGACAAGTCTCAATGTCCTTGAGACCTGTCAATAGTTGTGCATCAATGCTCCCCATCCAAACTGACAGAGCTTGAGAGAGGATCTGCAGAGAAGAATGGGAGAAACTCTCCAAATACAGGTGCGCCAAGCTTGTAGCGTCATACCAAATAAGACTTGAGGCTGTAATCGCTGCCAAAGGTGCATCAACAAAGTACTGAGTAAAGGGTCTGAATTTATTTTTAATACATTTTCAGAAATGTCTATACTTTTTTTTTTGTCATTATGGAGTATTTTTGGGGGGGGGCAGTTTTTTTTACTTCTTAAGGAGCAGCAAGGTGCGCTGGGGCGCTAGCGCCCCACTCCCGACACTACCAGGTGAAATGCAAGGCGCCAAATTCAAAATCCAGAAGTTGAATTATTAAACATGCATCAAAATACAAGTGTTTCATAGTTATCAAAAGCTCTGCTTCATGGCAATATCACAGCGTTGTCAGATTTCAAAAAGGCTTTACGGCGAAAGCACCACATTTGATTGTTTGAGGGTAACACCTAACATATTTTTTCCATTACCATAAATTCATAAACCATGCAGTTCACACAAAACACATTTCACAGTGAAAACAAATCAATTACCTTTTGAAGAACTTCTGCTGAGGGCTTCCCAAGTGTCCAACGAAGACAATCCATGGTTCTTTGGTTAGAAAAAGTAACTTATTATATCCATAAATCTCCGTTTGGTTGGCGCGTTATATTTTCTCTCCAATCGTCCATTGAAACGTGAAGAGAACTCGTTCAACTTATACCTATAAACTTGTCCAAGAACAATCAAACATCATTGTAAATGTATCCTTAGGAACACTTATGTATAAATAGTATAATATTTCAAACGGAATATAAACTGGTCGATAAGAAAGGAAAAAAACACAGAGCGTGCCTGCCGGGAGCGCGCGTTTACTCCTATTGACATTTTCGCCTGCCATATCCGTTCTGTTATACTCACAGACAAAATGTTAACACTTAGAAAATTCAGAGTTTCCTATCCAATGGTACTAAATATGTGCATATCCTAGTTTCTGGGCCTGAATGGGAGGCATTTTACTTTGGGCACGCCAGGCTCTCCAAAACGGTCACCTCGTGCGCTGCTCCCTAAGAAGTTAATCAATTTTGGAATACGGCTGTTACGTAACAGAATGTGGAGAAAGTTAAGGGGTCTGAATACTTTCCGAATGCACTGTATGTAATCCATTTTTAATAGGATCTGTATGAAGCCTGTTATGTTCAGTCAGTTGATTGTCCCCCTCTACCCTCCCTAGGTGTGATCTACCTGAAGAACATGGTGACCCAGCACTGGAGCGAGGGGGATGGCACTAGTACGGAGACGCCTGTCAATAACATCCCAGAGGAAGACAGGCAGTTTATCCGTGACAACATCGTAGAGGCCATCATCCACTCCCCCGAGCGCATCAGGTAACCAACCGCCCTGTGGCTGCTCAGCTCACTGCACAGCGCCGGCGGAGGGGGTGTAGAGGTAGCTCGGATCAACCAGATCGTCTACTAACCTTTCTCTTCTCTCTAACCCTTCAGAGTGCAGCTGACGACATGCATCCACCACATGATTAAACACGACTACCCCGGCAAGTGGACGGCCATCGTGGACAAGATTGGCTTCTACCTGCAGTCAGATAACAGCGCCGGCTGGCTGGGCATCCTGCTCTGCCTCTACCAGCTGGTTAAAAACTATGAGTAAGGACTCCTTGCTTTAGAGTGACCATGTTTGTGTCCCAACCATTTAGGGAATGGGGTGCCATTTGGGACACAGACAGTATTAAAGAGCTGTTTGCCATGTCTTCGGTTGGCTGATGTTTCTGTGTGTTTGACAGGTACAAGAAGCCGGACGAGCGCAGTCCTCTGGTGGCAGCCATGCAGATCTTCATGCCCATGCTGAAGGACCGCTTCATCCAGCTGCTCCCTGACCCATCCAGTGAATCTGTCCTGGTGCAAAAACAGATCTTCAAGATCCTCTACGCCCTCTTCCAGGTACTACTGACCACGTCCTTCACTCTCACCTTCTTAGAAGTAAAGTGTATATATTAGTCTGTGTTGATTGTATAGGGAGTGTAGGGTACTTGTCTAAATGTGGATGTATAGCTGTAGTGTCCAGTTATTTAGCTACTCCTTCCATAATACTGGTTTTGGAGATGGGTCGATTATGATTGTCCTGTAGGAGGGGGAGGGCTGAGGACCATGTGGGCCACTGGGCAAGACCTGTCCCCCCTCAGCAAGGCAGACTGCACTACTGTCTAGGGTTTTCTGTCCAATGTCCATTGGAACGATGGATTGAATAGATGGGATTTCTCCTTTTCTCTGTCCACAGTATAACCTCCCCCTGGAGCTGATCAATCGACAGAACCTGACTGAGTGGATGGAGATCCTGAAGACAGTGGTGGACAGAGACGTGCCTCCGGTGAGGGCAGATTTATTGTGGTAGGGCAAGGAGGGGAGCACAAATAGGTTAGCTATGCAAATCAAGTAGCTCCCAAACAGATTAGCTGTAGTTTGTTTGCTTTATTTTATTGCTACTAGTTGAAACAAAGCTGATTTTTATTTTAATTTTGTAAAAAAAAAAGTCTCCCCTCCTGTCTGCCCCACAGGAGACCTTGCAGGTGGATGAGGACGAGAGACCTGAGCTGCCCTGGTGGAAGTGTAAGAAGTGGGCCCTCCACATCCTGGCCAGGCTCTTCGAGAGGTAAGCCTACTCAACCCACCCCAGCACGCTATCACTGATTTCTCACTGAGTGTACAAAACATTAGGAACACCTCTTTCCATGAGACTGACCAGGTGAAAGTGATAATCCCTTAATGATGTCACTTATCATTACCTGTCTGGTGGATGGATTATCTTGGCAAAGGAGAAATGCTCACTAACAGGGAGGTAAATTGGAAAAACTTTTTCTGTGTATGGAAAATGTCTGTGATCTTTAATTTCAGCTCATGAAACATGGGTATGGACTTAACATGTTGCGTTTATATTTTGGTTCAGTGTATATTAACCTGTGAAAGCATCTTTAAACCCCTCCCAGGTATGGCAGCCCAGGCAACACTACAAAAGAGTACACAGAGTTTGCCGATCTCTTCCTCAAGGGATACGCAGTGGCAGCACAACAGGTGAGAGGGCAATGCCGCTCTTGGCTTTCTCTGAGCTGAAAGATGTGTGACGCATGACTCTGTGATTGACTGAGGGACAGAAGGTTGCCTTTCAGCTGTGTCTGTCTGCATGGGAGTCTGATCTCAACCAGAGGAAACTGATCTGTCTGTAGGTGCTGCTGAAGGTCTTGTATCAGTACAAGGAGAAGCAATACGTGGCTCCCAGAGTCCTCCAGCAGACACTCAACTATATTAACCAGGGAATCGCACACGCTGTCACCTGGAAGAACCTCAAGCCACACATCCAGGGCATCATTCAGGATGTGGTTTTCCCTCTCATGTGCTACACGGACAGTGACCAGGAGTTGTGGGAGGAGGACCCATACGAGTACATTCGCATGAAGTTTGGTAAGCGCCATTCTTGTTTTTGGAAATCAGAGAAATATTCCGTAGTGCTTGTCATCCAAAAGGAATGTCCTGGAATCAGAGAGACTGCCTGGAAGTGATCAGTTAAAAGATTTAACTGTGTAAAGCTATTCTAACAAACCAATGCAATGCGCCATCTGATCTGCTGACTCTCTCTGCCCTGTCTCAGATGTGTTCGAGGACTTCATCTCTCCCACCACGGCTGCCCAGACCCTGCTGTTCACCTCCTGCAACAAGAGGAAAGAAGTGAGTTGTGGTTCTGATGTGAAAGCTGTGTCCTCCTGGCACGGTCAACAGCCAGCCATGATGTGATCCTGTTTCATCCCAAATGACACCCTATTCCCTATATAGTGCACTACTTTCTTTTTTTTCAGAGCCCTGGTCAAAAGTAGTGCACTATATTGGGAATAGAGTGCTATTTGGGACGCAAACTCTATGGCCCAGTGCCTTTTTTTTTTTTTTTTTTTTTTTACTGGCCTCACTCCTGCCCTTATTTATGGTCTGGCCCACTCCTCCATCCTGCCCTGCTGTGGATCTCATTAGCGCCCTGTTGCTCCAACAACAGTACAGAGCTGTGGATGCGTCGAGCCAGGAGAACACTGGAAAACAAAGGAGCATAGCTGAAAGAAAGCACTACTTTAGTTGCTGTAGCTCCTTAGTCAGATGTGTTATGTATTACGGCTTTCTTTCTGTTCTAAATGTAAGGGGTTGTGTGTGGTGTCCATGTTATGTGCTGCCGTCTGGCTGTGTCTTACAGTCTGTGCGGCGGTGCTCACTCCACACCTGCAGCCATAGAGCCACTGGAGATCATAGTACTGACCTGTGACGTCTCTGACTCCTCGCCACGGGCCAGCCTTCATACTCTCCTGGGCTGCATCTCAAATGGCACCCTATTCCCTACATAGTGCACTACCCCTTGGGCCCTGGTCAAAAGTAGTGCACTGTACATGGTTTAGGGTGCCATTTGGGACATATCAGAGGTGCTTGATTTTAACTTCTTAGGGCTAGGGGGCAGTATTTTGAAGTTCGGATGAAAAACGTGCCCAAAGTAAACTGCCTGTTACTCAGGCCCAGAAGCTAGGATAGAAAACACCCTGAAGTTACTAAAACTGTTAAAATAATGTCTGTGAGTATAACAGAACTGATATGGCAGGCAAAAACCCGAGCAAAATCCATCCGGGTTGTCTGAATCAGTCATGTCACACTGTTTTCAATAGGCCAGCTATTCAAAGCCTCATAGTTTAACCCCCAGATTGCAGTTCCTATGGCTTCCACTAGATGTCAAGTCTTTAGAAAAAGGTTTAAAGCTTCAATCATGAAAATCAAGGGAGTAAGACCACTTGTTCCTGAGTTCACGTCAAGTGTCCTGTTTTGGATTTTGCGCGTAACAAGGAATGCGCGCGCAGTTCTTTTTCTCTTCTATTCAGCAGGTTATATTCCGTCTGAAATATTATCGTTTATATTCAGTTTAGGGTATCTGAGTATTGATTAGAAATGCTGTTTGACTTGTTTCAACAAACTTTACCGGTACTTTTGGGATATCGTTTGTCTGCATGGATGAACGCCTTTGGGCAGGTGGATTACTGAACAAAACGCGCCAACCAAACGGAGCTATATGGATATAAAGAGGAACTTTATCGAACCAAAGGACCTTTTATTGTGTAACCTGGACGCTTTGATATGCCATGCTATTTTTGAGTTTTGTGACACCTCTGTTGGTTATGTTATTATGCTAATTGAGTTTTTGAGTGGGGGTGCTGTCCTCAGACAATCAAATGTTCTGCTTTTGCCGTAAAGCCTTTTTGAAATCGGACAATGCTGTTAGATTAACAAGAGTCTAAGCTTTTGAAGGGTGTGCAGCATTTGTATTTTCATGAATGTTTGAAATGAGTATTTTTGTAATTTTGAATTTGGCGCTCTGCATTTAACCGGATGTTGTCAAAATCGATCCCGTTCACGGGATTGGATCCGTATCAGGTTAATGTGAAGCAGTTAGCCAGGATACACAGAGAAGCAGCACATTTGACTGAATGCATGTCTTTATTCTCTAGGTTCTTCAGAAGACCATGGGCTTCTGTTATCAGATCCTCACTGAGCCCACCTCTGACCCCAGGAAGAAGGACGGAGCGCTGCACATGATTGGCTCTCTGGCTGAAATCCTGCTAAAGGTGATTATCCCAACACTACCTGCTATCTCCTCTTTTCTAGTTGACCTTTGGTCTGACCACATACTCATCAGATGAGGTAGCTGACACAGCGTGTAACTATTTTGCCAATTTGTTTTATTACTTAAGTTTGCTTTATGGATCCCATGTGGCAGTCAAATACATTAATGAAATTCATGATTAAAAAAATTTATCCCCCCCCCCCCCAAACAGAAAAAGGTCTATAAAGACCAGATGGAGTTCATGCTGCAGAACCACGTCTTCACTCTGTTCCGCAGTGAGCTGGGCTATATGAGAGCCAGAGTAAGTGTCACGTTGCCAGATCATTCTGGCCCAGGGCTCCAGTGGGGAGAAGGGGAGAGCATGTGTATCAAGAATATTAATGACAATTATCTTAGTAAAAAAAACGGTGCCTTCTGAAAGTTCTGCCTTCCCTCATTGCAGTGGCTTTTCAACTCTTCACATCTTGATAGTTCTAGATAGAAATTCTAGATTTAGGAATATTCTGCAAAAGTATAGCCAGTTTGTTTACTGTCCTGCACTGGTTAACTATGTTAACCACCATCTCTGGTGTTTCCCCATAGGCCTGTTGGGTCCTGCATTACTTCTGTGAGGTCAAGTTTAAGAGTGACCAGAACCTGCAGACAGCCCTGGAGCTGACCCGCCTCTGCCTGATCAACGACAACGAGATGCCTGTTAAAGTGGAGGCAGCCATCGCCCTGCAGGTCCTCATCAGCAACCAGGAGAAAGGTAGCTAGCTATCTCTCCACTGTCAGACTCAGAAACACACCGTAGGTGTATATGGAGTATATATATTTTTCTTTGCTGTATAACTTTATTAGTTATGTTCTTCTTAAATCAAAATGATATAGCTGATTATCACTAAGTGCTCCTCTGTCATGTTTTTCCTCTTTCCTAGCCAAAGAATATATCACTCCCTTCATCCGGCCTGTGATGCAGGCCCTCCTGCACATTGTGCGTGAAACGGAGAATGATGACCTCACTAACGTCATCCAGAAAATGATCTGCGAGTACAGCGAAGAGGTCACACCCATCGCCGTAGAGATGACACAGCACTTGGTGAGGAGTGTGTGCTCAGTGCCTGACTCATAAAAAGACCCTGCGCAGGAAGTCGCCTTCCTTTGATCAGTTTACAGTTCCATTTGTCAGCCATGGAGAGAGGAAATAAGGCCCAATTACCATCTCTCCTAGTTCCATGTAGGTCTGGGTTTTAAAGACCGTGCTCTCAGGGAAACCCACTTATGGCTGTTATTCCCGTCTCTCCTCAGGCGATGACCTTCAACCAGGTCATCCAGACGGGGCCTGACGAGGAGGGAGGGGACGACAAGGCGGTGACAGCCATGGGCATCCTCAACACTATCGACACACTGCTCAGTGTGGTGGAAGACCACAAAGAGGTGAGTACAGCCGTGGTGTACTTGTACATCAAGCTGTGTCTCGCTACAGAAACAGTATATGGGCTCCTGCCCTATTGGCCATTCTGGTTCGGACAAGGCATATTTACTTACAGCCATTCAACCAAACACCCACTCAGTACAGCAGCTTCCCTCCCAGCTCAACTCATAGTGCTGCCTGCCAACACACTCACAGCTGCCCACCCGCTCCTGGAAACACACACTGTTCTCTGGCTGTTCTCTCTTCAAAGTGCCTTGCAGGCTGATGCCTCTAGAAATAGCACTGTGGCTCTCTGCCCGTACGTCCGCCGACGCACAAGACCGTGGAGCTTGGAACCAGCCAAAACAGCAAATATTGGTCAACAGTTAGATATGTCTTCTTGGTATACTACTCAGGGTTGTTGACTGTGTAAACTAAAGCGATCAGCTGTTGACTTATGACGTTGTTTTTATCAATGTGCCTACCCACCGGTATTTGGTTTTCTGGAAATGAAATCATCAAATCTACAATGTATGTTCGTGGTGAATCTCTGTCTGTGTGTGTTGTGTTCCAGTGCTCTAACTAAATGGGGTTTCTGTTTTAGATCACCCAGCAGCTGGAGGGTATATGTCTGCAGGTGATTGGCACCGTCCTGCAGCAGCACGTCCTAGGTAAGTCTCTATTGCTCTTCCTGTCCCACCACATTCCAAACGGGTCCTCCCGTCCCTCTGGCACGCGCAGGTGGGCGAGGTGCCTAGAGTAATTTACGTGACTGACTCACTCTGTGGGGGTTGTCCTATATTTACCTCTGTCTGACACCCAGCCTGCGTGCGTTGATTTTCCAACAGAGTTCTATGAGGAGATCCTGTCTCTGGCCCACAGCCTGACCTGCCAGCAGGTGTCCCCACAGATGTGGCAGCTCCTCCCCTTGGTGTTTGAGGTCTTCCAGCAGGATGGCTTTGACTACTTCACAGGTATACTGCACACCAACCTGCTAGTCTCAACTTTGCCTGTTATGGTGATTTGACTATAATAAAGACACACACTATATTAAAAGGGGAATCTGACTATTTCAGACATGATGCCTCTCCTTCACAACTATGTCACGGTTGACACAGACACTCTCCTGTCTGACACTAAATACCTGGAGATAATCTACAGCATGTGCAAGAAGGTACACTAACTTACAGCTGCTGTGCAATGTTTTCACACATTATATTGGTGGTGTGTTTCTGCTGGTGTGAACAGGTTGGTAATCTGTTGTCCATGCAGGTTCTGACTGGCGATCCAGGTGAGGATCCTGAGTGTCATGCAGCCAAGCTGTTGGAGGTGGTTATTCTGCAGTGCAAAGGGCGTGGAATTGATCAGGTAAGCGTCTGGCTTCTACACTAATTCTTGTATGGCTACGACTATTCAATCTCAAGTGTGTTGAATATTAAAGTAACTGCTTTTGAGAAGCACTGTGCTATACATTTACCTTTCTTTGCCACTCCTGCAGGTTGTTCCCTTGTTTGTGGCGGCTGCGCTGGAGAGGCTGACGAGGGAGGTGAAGACCAGTGAGCTGAGGACCATGTGTCTGCAAGTGGCCATCGCTGCCCTGTACTACAGCCCCCCTCTGCTGCTCAACACCCTGGAGAACCTGCGCTTCCCAAACAACACTGAGCCCATCACCAACCACTTCATCTCCCAGTGGCTCAAAGACGTTGACTGCTTCCTGGGGTAAGACCATGAAAGATGCTCACGTTTAATTTACAGCTTGTCTGGTTTCTCTGGTCCCCCATATAGTTTGATATCAAGTAGAGAAAATAATGTGCAGTAAGATACATTTTTTATGTTCTCCCCTAGGCTCCACGATAGGAAAATCTGTGTGCTTGGCCTGTGTGCTCTCATTGACTTGGAGCAGAGGCCCCAGGCTGTCAACCAGGTGGCCGGCCAACTGCTTCCCGCAGCCATCCTGCTCTTCAACGGCCTCAAGAGGGCCTACGCCTGTCAAGCAGAGAACGAGAATGAGGATGAGGATGAAGATGGCGATGGAGAGGAGGATGAGGAGAATGGTACGGAATTTGTGATATCCTCAACTCATAAGTCCCATTGTCACTCCCTTATTTAATATTCCTACTATAGTGAGTAGAATAAGATACAGCTGCAAGGAGCAATTCATTAGTAGATGGTTTGAGTTGGATCAGTAATAAATTAATCTATTGTGCCTTTCCTCAGTCGAGCTGGGCAGTGATGAGGATGACATTGATGAGGAGGGCCAGGAGTACCTGGAGATGCTGGCCAAGCATGCAGGAGAGGATGGGGATGATGAGGACTGGGATGAGGATGACGCGGAGGAGACTGCACTGGAGGGCTACACTACAGCTGTAGATGATGAAGACAACCTGGTGGATGAATACCAGATCTTCAAAGCCATACTACAGAGTAAGGAGACCACCTTTCAGACACAAAGCTAGTGATGGGTCGTCAAGTTAAGGACACAAATTGGACATAAACAGTGAATAAGTGTTTACACTCAATAATATTACAAAACATATGTGAGGCCCTTTATTTAGTGCATTATTAGTACAAGATCTTAAGTGATGAAACGATGACGAGTCGGAACGGGACACTGTCAGTGGTCCCTGGGTCAGGGTCACGTTCTGTGTCTCTAGGTTCAGTTCCCCACCGAAGTGTGTTCTTCAGTTGAAGACATTGAGGTATTTGAGGGTTAAAAACACAATACAAACGAGATCTCGAGATTGAAGACCTGAATGCAATATGTTGCTTAAGTGTAAATCCTACCTAAAAGTGGAGGAAAACTTAACTATGTTTTTCTCCAACTCAGATATCCAGACCCGTGACCCAGCATGGTACCAGGCACTCACACAAACTCTTGATGAGGAACAAGGAAAACACCTTCATGACATTGGCACACTTGCAGACCAGAGACGGGCAGCACATGGTAAGTAAATGTATCCCCGTCATACAATAAGACAGCTGTTAATTTTTATTTAATTGTTTTAATATCATAGGAAATAACACCATGTTTGGCCTGTTGTATAATTGCCCTATTTTCTTTATTCCAGAGTCCAAAATGATCGAGAAGCATGGCGGATACAAGTTCACAGTGCCAGAAGTGGTGCCAACAAATTTCAATTTTGGTGGCAATGCTCCAGGAATGAATTGAGTCATCCCTTCTCCCTTTTATTACTCTGACTGATTGTAGTGAAGTGAAAAAAGCTTGTGTTGTTCCCTTAAGTAGTGGTTCCAGAACTGGTTCTTCTCACTGACTCTTCAATCTGACTATCAAATTGGAAATAGCACCAGAAGAAGTGGGAAGGCAACCAAATGCAACAAATGGTTGGGAAAACAAACCAAGAACTTGAGTGCGAAGCAAGAGAAAAAATTATCTCTAAACAACATTGTCTTCTGGGATCCAATGTGGAGGATACTAAGACGGGAACTTTTTTTCTTCCCTCTGAAACAAAACGGGAGGGCTTAACAATTTGAAATTGATAATGGGACTAAATGTTTCATCATTTTCACTGTTTTGGCCAAAAGGCCGTGCGTGATAAGATTATACCTCTGGCAGTAGTGTTGTCTACGTTATTTTCTGCATTAACAAATTCTCATGTTTGTTATGTATATACAAGCCAAGGTTCTTGATTTTTAAGTAGCCTTGCTAAACCAACCAGAGGCATTTGTAAGATGTCAAGTGTATTCATATGTAGCATATTGGATACTTCATGGCACTATGGTGATGCCTGATCTCTGTAAATTAATGACTAGCACTTTCATATTGTTCAGGTCTCCTAGCCTTCTGTATCAGACTGCAATTTTTAAATCAATTAAGACCATTTAAAACACAAACCTCTGTACTTTGGTTACAGTGTAGAATAATGAGTGGCATCACTTTTCTGCTAAAGTGGAAACATTCTAGATTCCTGAATAGAGAATGCTCTTGGTGTTCAGTTTGGATACAAGACTTGTTGTGAGCACTGAAAGTCAATTGGATACTTCATTGAAGCATGTACAATTGGACTTGATCATGAAGGTCTCAAGCATTTGGTTGGTGTATGAATGAACCATCTATACATGCATATATAGATATATATCTATATAGATATAGATCACACACACAACATATTAAAAAAAGTTACATTGGATTGCATGCTTTTGACTGTTTACTTACAGCTACACAGTTGTGCACTCAGTAATTCGATTTTGAGCCTATATTGGGTGATTGTCTGTATACTCTGCTAGATAAGTATAATTCTAGTTAATTTGCTACTATGGGTTAGAAGGGTGTCGTCCTCCTGGCCTAGCGTTGATAGAGCTTTACAGTGTCTACATTATCAGTGACCTATATGACTGCATACTGCGCAGCACGATATAGACGAACTAGAACATGGACATAAACTTGCTTCAAACTGCATATCGTTTTCCTGGATCTGGGTAGTTTCATTTAGTAGACACTGCTGGCTAATGTCAATGTATATAAAATGCATTATAAATACCCTTGTTTGAATCAACTGCATTGCCCACATTACCTCGCTCGACTGAAGGCTACCATGAGGCTTTGCGGTTCCAAAATGGCTGTGTCCAACTTCGAAAACGTTTATGATTATATTTGTTTCTTGTGATGAACGAACAGCACTAATATGACGTATAATAGCATAGGTGAGGTTAAATATTTTTGGGAAATCGCTTGAAATAACGTGCGAAGTTAAGCGGTCGCAATTGTGATCCAGAATGGCGTACGGAACGTAACCCCAAAAGCAGAATGAGAAAAATGAGTGGAAAGGGGAGGTCGTCAATCAATGATTGAAATGACTTTGAACCAATGAGATTACTAGAATCTTGCGCGACAGAAATATTTGCCAATCATACAGCTCATATCGGGGCTAGTGCTATTTTTGTACACGTTCCAGGGTGCGTGCACAGGAGAACATTTCCTGCCCTGATGCATGGTGGTCGAACCGAAGGGATTGTTGGAAATTGTAGAGGTTCGTATAAATGTGCTTCTACCCAGTGTGCCTCTACAGCCATATCCAGTTTGGGAGACGGAAGGGGATAGCTGTGCTAGCCGTTTGCTATGAGAAATATACTCCATTAAACCATAGTTTAAATCCTGTATTGTCTAAAAAAATATAGATATTATTTGCTAGCCCACATGCTAATTAGCACTAGCAAATGATTTGTCCGCGCTCTTCACACTACTAACTAGTTAACGTTAGCAGTTCGTTTAAGAGGCAAATTTATAAACTCGATTTCCTCATTGGCTGTTTATTTAGCTAACTAACTTGCCTTTTCTCAACATTAACTAGTTTGCTAGTAGATACATGAATGACGATCTAGCTAACTAACTTAGCTAACATTAGTGAAATGATCACCGAGTGTCGGTTAGCTAACGTTAATCGAACAAAAACTGTTCTCAGCTAACGCTAGCTAGCTAACGTTTCTGTCCAATTTAGTTTGTTGCATATAGCTACCCAGGTATAGGTAACAAATATCCCATACCAATCACATTCATAGTTGATACGGTAACGTTATGTCTGACCCATAGCAAGCTGAAGCTGCACTCTTGACTGCCCTATCAAGTTCCATACAACTTGGCAACAACATGGGCTGTTGAATCTGCGCAGTTCCTATCTACTGTTGTACAACATGTCAGCTGGAAGCAGCTGGACGTTTGATTTTAATTATTAGTGTACATATGATTTAGTAATGCAACACACTGTTACCCAATTGGATAAAGTGGGTCTAGTCGCATCCATAAATTACCTTTGCATCTGACTACAAGAGTTGTATGGAAAGTGACTGACTGCACCCAATGCAGCCACACATACAGTGAATTTAACGTGTGTGTGTTTGTCTGGACAGATCGACAATGCTGTTGGCTCAGATTAACCGGGAATCCCAGGGCATTGCAGAGTTCCAAAATGCAGGTGGAGACTCTCAGCAGGTCACCCTCTGTTTGGCAGAGGCTGTTTCAGGTGAGTTCATCCATACCTTTCCATTTATCAGTGGGGATTCTGCCAAGTTTCCAGCAGTGAGCAGTTTCTTTCCTTGTCATTTGTGTTCAATAGATGGCGATCAGATGGACATGGACACTGTGAGTTTGCAGGCTGTGACCCTTGCAGATGGCTCTACAGCTTACATACAGCACAACCCTAAAGGTAACTCAAATGTCAATCATCTCCATAAACATACAGTAATGGAAAGTGGCCATGAAGGTATTGGCTTGACTAACAGTGAACACTGCCCCATAAAGTAACCCCCCAAACGGTCTGACCATGTAGAAAGAGTTGCTAACCTTCCTTGGCCAAAGATTTCTTCTTTATATTGATTATTAGCATGATTTAGTCCATTATTTGATGAGAAAAGTGAAGTCTCCATTTCAGATGGCAAGTTCATGGATGGACAGGTCATTCAGCTGGAGGATGGATCTACTGCATATGTCCAGCATGTATCAATGCCAAGAGCAGGTCTGTTTTCCTCTTAGCAATGTTAATTATTGCTGTGTTTTAATGAATCATTGCTTATTTTGTTTTCAAGTTAGGCATTTTGTTTATTCATGTCACTATTCACTTTAAGATTAAACTGTATTGTAATGGGAAAAGTAATATATTAATACAGTGGGGCAAAAAAGTATTTAGTCAGCCACCAATTGTGCAAGTTCTCTCACTTAAAAAGATGAGAGAGGCCTGTAATTTTCATCATAGGTACACTTCAACTATGACAGACAAAATTAGGAAAAAAAATCCAGAAAATCACATTGTAGGATTTTGAATGAATTTATTTGCAAATTATGGTGGAAAATAAGTATTTGGTCA
>QNTS01000522.1:317477-412131 GCA_003317085.1 Hucho hucho
ATTTGCAAATAAATAAATAAAAAATCCTACAATGTGATTTTCTGGATTTCTTTTTCTCATTTCGTCTGTCATAGTTGAAGTGTACCTATGATGAAAATTACAGGCCTCTCTCATCTTTTTAAGTTGGAGAACTTGCACAATTGGTGGCTGACTAAATACTTTTTTGCCCCACTGTATTTCCCAATTTTTACTTATCAGAGGAGGCCAACAGGTGGACAGGATCCCCTTTGTGTGACATAATTGGAGGAGATGGTCTGAGACTTGAGGATGGTCAGGCTGTGCAGCTGGAAGATGGCACAACAGCTTACATCCACACACCAAAAGGTTTGTCTCAATCTTAAAGCTGCAACATGTAACCTTTTGGGTGACCTGTTTAGCAACTAGGAAATGGTGGAGCAATTTCTGCATATTGCATCTTTTTAAGATTGTTGTAATCCTTTTGTCAATAAATGTTTTTACCCAGTGTTTCAATTATTTTCAGGAGAAATTTGGATGGGTAAATAAACAATTAAAACTACTTTTTGCTAGAGGGTACTAAATTTCAATGAAACTCCCTCACAGATACCTATGACCAGAATACCCTGCAGGCTGTTCAGCTGGAGGATGGCACCACAGCTTACATCCAGCACACAGTACAGATGCCCCAGACCAACACTATCCTGGCCATCCAGGCAGATGGAACAGTGTCAGACCTGAACGCTGATGGAACCCTCGACCAAGAGACCATCAATGTGCTGGAACAATACACTGCTAAGGTAGTTTGCTATTGACATTGTATCTTATCAACTCAGCAGTATATGCAATTTTCAAATACCTTATCTGTGTTTGAGGTAAAATGGTCACTGGTTATTTCCCCCTTTGTTTTCTCAGGTGGAAGCTGATGATGTCAACTCTGTACTGATGAGAGCTGAGCAAGATTGTGGTGTGCAGATGCAGGTACTATACTTCTCATATTTATATATGTCATATCATATTTACCACCAGTTTACATTGGATACATATTTCTTTCAGATTGTGCTTCAAAGGCAGAGTGGTCGTAGTTCTAGGGAGCAGCCAACAGAGAAATCTTTCCACTGTGACTATGAGGGCTGTGGGAAACTCTACACAACAGCACACCATCTGAAGGTAAAGCACACTCACTCCCTGAAGATGAATGTAGAATGAGTCAGACTCAACTGGTCCAAATGACTGATCTGTTAATCTTGTTTGATTTGCTATTTTCTGCCCTCTGCAGGTACATGAGAGGTACCACACAGGTGACCGGCCATATCTGTGTGATCACCTGGGCTGTGGAAAGAAGTTTGCTACAGGTAATAAACGACCTTCAGACTAAATCAAAGGTCATAAAACCTTTGCGATATGAAGCTGAGGTGCTCTAGGCATATGTCATAGTAACCTTGTTGTTGAAATGGCTAAGGAGATATCAGTTTCCTCAGTTTGAACAATTCCTCACTCATTATCTGAACATTGTCGGTCAGTGTGACTGTGATCCATTAAACGTACAGCACGAGTTTCCAACTCAGCAAAATGTGTTTTTTTCCCAAAAGGGTATGGCCTGAAAAGCCACATCAGGACACACACTGGTGAGAAGCCTTATCGCTGCCAGGAAGTGCACTGTGCAAAGTCGTTCAAGACGTCAGGTGACCTCCAGAAGCACATCAGAACCCACACAGGTACAAAACTTAGTCTTACCTAGGCTTAGTCTTATGCCTACATATGCAACCTACAGTGTACAACTAGTTTTTATTTTTGCCCTCGGATTTGGATTAGAAATCATGTGATCATGCTGTTTATAAATGATCTCATCCATGAACTTGAAGAGGTCTTGAACAAGCTCATCATCCCCTCTGTACTGTAGGAGAGAAGCCATTCATGTGCCCGTTTGAGGGGTGCGGGAGATCGTTTACTACCTCTAACATCAGGAAGGTGCACATTCGCACACACACAGGGGAGCGGCCTTACTACTGTGCCGAGCCTGGCTGTGGGCGAGCCTTTGCCAGTGCCACCAACTATAAGAACCACGTGCGGATCCACACAGGTATGTAGTCCTTATGTTTCTCTTTATGTTAAGTCACACAACAACATTTCAGTCCTTTTGTAGTGTGGCCTTTTTACAGTGTGATTAATGAATGGAATGTATTTACAGGAGAGAAGCCTTACGTATGCACAGTTCCAGGCTGTGACAAGCGGTTCACAGAGTACTCCAGCCTTTACAAACACCACGTTGTCCACACACCATGCAAGCCCTACAACTGCAACCACTGTGGGAAGACCTACAAGCAGATCTCCACCCTGGCCATGCACAAACGCACAGCGCATAACGTCACAGAGCCCATTGAGGAAGAGCAGGAGGCCTACTACGAACCCCCTACAGGTCAGGCTTGGAAGTCAACACCACCTTACACAGATGTATTAGTCATCAATGGATGACTTCATCTTGTCTTTCCTCTCCTCTGTTTTTTTGGGAGGAGAAAAAAATAACCCAGCCTATGTGTACACAGGTGTAACTAGTGGTGACCTAATAACCATAAAACATACAGGTAACTGCCAAAACAAAGGAAACGCCAACATAGTGTCGTAATAGGACGTTGGGCTGGCAGATTAAATGCGCCTTGGCATACAAGTGTCTGGAACTCTATTTGAGGGATGTGACACCATTCTTCTATGAGAAATTCCATAATTTGGTGTTTTGTTGATGTTGGTAGAAAACGCCGTCTCAGGCGCCGCTCCAGAATCTCCAATAAGTATTCAATTGGGTTGAGATCTGGTGACTGAGACACACACCCTTTAACCCCCCTATACTTCTTTGAGACCCCATGGTAGCCAAAATAATGAGCAGCTGGGCATTTTTATACATGACCCCTAAGCATTTTTTAATTGCTTAATTAACTCGAGAACCACACCTTTGTGGAAGAACCTGCTTTCCATATACTGTGTATCCCTAATATACTCAGGGGTATGTTTTTATTTTGGCAGTTACCTGTAGATTATCTCTAAAGTCTGATGTATACCTCTGTTTAAAGGTTGACTCTCGATGAATCACTGACTGCTGTTATGCCCTTATCAGGACTGCAACCAAAGTAATGACTGAGTCACGAGACGATTATTGAGAAATGTCATTTGTTGTTATTCCATGTGATTCAGAGGCCATCGATGATCCCTCAGTGAATTTTGCCCCAGTTGAGGAGCAGGAGGGGGAAGAGGAGGAGTCCTGTTCGGAACAGATGACTGAGGCCATTGGTCAGCAGCATGTGCATCTCATAACACACCCAGATGGAACCCAACAGGTTAGTACAAAATAAATGGAGTCTTCACACTCATATACATTTCACAATTTATAGACATAGGACAAGCATCAATTAGAGCAGTCTATACATATTTAAGTTGAAAGGGGATATTTTTGTGTGGGTGTGTCTACACACACATAGTGTATTTGGAAAGTATTCAGACGTCTTTACTTTTTCCACATTTTGTTACGTTACAGCCTTATTCTAAAATGGATTAAAGTTTTTTTGTCTCAATCTACACACAATACCCCATAATGACAAAGAAAGTACTTGTTTTTAGACATCTAAAAACACAACTGATATATTACATCTACATAAATATTCAGACCCTTTACTCAGTACTTTGTTAAAGCACCTTCGGCAGCGATTACAGCCTTGAGTCTTAAGTATGACGCTACAAGCATGGCGCACCTGTATTTGGGGAGTTCTTCTAATTCTTCTCTGCAGATCCTCTCAAGCTCTGTCAGGTTGGATGAGGTGCGTTGCTGTGCCGCTATTTTCAGGTCACTCCAGAGATGTTCGATCGGGTTCAAGTCCGAGCTCTGGCTGGGCCACTCAAGGACATTCAGAGGCTTGTCCCAAAGCCACTCCTGAGTTGTCTTGGCTGTGTGCTTAGGGTCGTTGGAAGATGAACTCTTCTTTTTTATTTTTTTTATTTGTAAGTTAACCTTTATTTAACTAGGTAAGTCAGTTAAGAACAAATTCTTATTTACAATGACGGCCTACCCCGGCCAAACACTAACCTGGACGATTCTGGGCCACTCGTGCGCCGCCCTATGGGACTCCCAATCACAGCCAGTTGTGATACAGCCTGGAAACGAAACAGGGTCTGTAGTGACGCCTCTAGCACTGAGATGCAGTGCCTTAGACCGCTGTGCCACTTGGCAGCCATGGGGCAGATTATCATCAAGGATCTCTGTTCTTGCTCGGTTCACCTTCGCCTCGAACCTGACTTGTCTCCCAGTCCATGCTGCTAAAAAACATACCCACAGCCTGATGCTGCCACCACCATGCTTCACCGTAGGAATGGTGCCAGGTTTCTTAGACGTGACGCTTGGCATTCAGGTCAAAGAGTTCAATCTTGATTTCATCAGACCAGAGAATCTTGTTTCTCATGGTCAGAGTCTTTAGGTGCCTTTTGGTCAACTCCAAGCGGGCTGTCATGGAAGCCACTCTTTAGTAAAAGGCACCTCTGGCCACTCTACCATAAAGGCCTGATTGGTGGAGTGCTGCAGAGATGGTTGTCCTTCTGGAAGGTTCTCCCATCTCCACAGAGGAACTATAGAGCTCTGTCATGGTCACCAACTGGTTCTTGGTCATCTCCCTGACCAAGGCCCTTCTCCCCCGATTGCTCAGGAAGAGTCTTGGTGGTTCCAAACTTCTACCATTTAAGAATTATGGAGGCCACTATGTTCTTGGACCTTCAATGCTGCAGAAATGTTTAGGTACCCTTCCCCAGATCTGTGTCTCGGAGCTCTACGGACAATTCCTTCGACCTCATGACTAGGTTTTTGCTCTGACATACACTGTCAACTGTGGGACCTTTTTATATAGACAGGTGTGTGCCTTTCCAAATCATGTCCAATCAATTTAATTTACCACAGGTGGAATCCAATCAAGTTACAGAAACATCTCAAGGATGATCAATGGAAATAAGATGCACCTGAGCTCAATTTAGAGTCGCATAGCAAAGGCTCTGAATACTTATATGAATAAGGTATTTCTGTTTTAATACATTTGCAAACATTTCTAAAAACCTGTTTTTGCTTTGTCATTATGGGGAATTGTGTGTAGGTTGCTTAGGATTTCTTTTTTTTAATCCATTTTAGAATAAGGCAGTGTATGTATATGAAATCTGAAGTTTACATACACCTTAGCCAAAAAGATTTATACTCAGTTTCACAATTCCTGACATTTAATCCTAGTAAAAATTCCCTGTCTTAGGTCAGTTAGGATCACCACTTTATTTTAAGATTGTGAAATGTCAGAATAATAGCGAGAATGATTTATTTCAGCTTTTATTTCTTTCATCACATTCCCAGTGGATCAGAAGTTTACATGCACTCAATTCGTATTTGGTAGCATTGCCTTTATAAATTGTTTAACTTGGTTCAAACGTTTTGGGTATCCTTCCACAAGCTTCCCACAATAAGTTGGGGGAATTTTGGCCCATTTCTTCTGACAGAGTTAGTGTAACTGAGTCAGGTTTGTAGGCCTCCTTGCTCACACATACTTTTCACTTCTGCCCACAAATTCTCTATAGGAATGAGGTCAGGGCTTTGTGATGGCCACTCCAATACCTTGACTTTGTTGTCCTTAAGCCATTTTGCCACAAGTATGCTTGGGGTCATTGTCCATTTGGAAAACCCATTTGTGACCAAGCTTCAACTTCCTGACTGATGTCTTGAGATCTTGCTTCAGTATATCCACATAATTTTCCATCCTCATGATGCAATCTATTTTGTGAAGTGCACCAGTCCCTCCTGCAGCAAAGCACCCCCACAACATGATGCTGCTACCCCTGTGCTTCACGATTGGGATGGTGTTCTTCGGCTTGCCAGCTTCCCCCTTTTTCCTCCAAACATAACGATTGGTCATTATGGCCAAACAGTTATATTTTTGTTTCATCAGACCAGAGGACATTTCTCCAAAAAGTATGATCTTTGTCCCCATGTGCAGTTGCAAACCGTAGTCTGGCTTTTTTATGGCGGTTTTGGAGCAGTGGCTTCTTCCTTGCTGTCGATATAGGACTCGTTTTACTGTGGATATAGATACTTTTGTACCTGTTTCCTCCAGCATCTTCACAAGGTCCTTTGCTGTTGTTCTGGGATTGATTTGCACTTTTCACACCAAAAGTACGTTCATCTTTAGGAGACAGAACGCGTCTCCTTCCTGAGCGGTATGACGACTGTGTGGTCCCATGGTGTTTATACTTGCATACTATTGTTTGTACAGATGAACGTGGTACCTTCAGGTGTTTGGAAACGGCTCCCAAGGATGAACCAGACTTGTGGAGGTCTCCAATTTTTTTCCGGAGGTCTTGGCTGATTTCTTTTGATTTTCCCATGTCAAGCAAAGAGGCACTGAGTTTGAAGGTAGGCCTTGAAATAGATCCACAGGTACACCTCCAATTGACTCAAATTATGTCAATTAGCCTATCAGAAGCTTCTAAAGCCATGACATCATTTTCTGGAATTTTCCAACCTGTTTAAAGGCACAGTCAACTTAGTGTATGTGAACTTCTGACCCACTGGAATTGTGATACAGTGAATTATAAGTGAAATAATCTGTCTGTAAACAATTTTTTGAAAAATGACTTGTCATGCACAAAGTAGCTGTCCTAACTGACTTGCTATAGTTTGTTAACAAGAAATTTGTGGAGTGGTTGAAAAACAAGTTTTAATGACTCCAACCTAAGTGTATGTAAACTTCTGACTTCAAGTGTGTGTGTGTGTGTGTGTGTGTGTGTGTGTTTTTATTTATTTATTTTTATTTACTTATTTTCAATGACTGCCTAGGAACAGTTGGTTAACTGCCTTGTTCAGGGGCAGAACGACAGATTTTTACATTGTCAGCTTTCGGTTACTAGTCCAACGCTCTAACCACTAGGCTACCTGCCATATAGTAGCTACTGGCTACTATATATATATAGATAGATAGATATAATATTCAATCTATCTAACTGTAGACATTTATATAAGGTAGACAAAACATATGTTAATACCCAACCGTAGTTGTCATAATAAGTTGTTGTTTATTCGGCCCTGCACCCGCTAAAGGATGTGCATTTGATCACACTTCACTACCCAACAGGTTAGCAAATACTAAACTAGAATGAGCATATTCATTCTATTTCTATGTTGGAAACCTCTCTTAATTAATGTCTCAACAACCCCATTCATCCCCCTATATCTGCACACCTCTATACCCATTGCACCATACACGGAGTATGTTTACATGCACGCTAATAACTAAATATGAAACAGATTATGACAGAGAGCCAAGTATGGCATTAGTCGTGTAAACACCTAACTATTTGTCAGGCATGGACGTTCCACAGGGATGCTGGCCCATGTTGACTCCAATGCTTCCCACAGAAGACTGATTTGTGTAGCTGTACAATGTTTCATAGAGGGCAAATGGTAAGATGTATGTGTGTATGATAAAATGTTTACATGCCTTTTCATTCCCAGGTCAGTATCTCGCAGGCTGACATGCAGGCGTTGGGAAACACCATTACCATGGTAACCAGTGATGGCACCACCTTCACGGTTCCTTCACATGAAATGCTTAATGCAGATGGAACACATTCAGTCACCATGGTAGCAGCAGATGGTACAGAAGAGCAGGTGAGTTTTACTAAAACTTTACCACCATGATCTGAAATCCCCAAATGTGTCCCTGTGTTTAGTTCTGTTCGATACCTTAACAGTGACAGAACCAGAATGATGACTTGCGATTCTATTTCTATCAACACGCCCACCGCAAACTACAATAAAACTGGGTACTTTCCACTTAATGGGCAAAACTCCCTCTTCAGACTTACTAATCAATCTCACTTGTGATGCGTTTTGGAATTTAGGTCTTAATACATGTTGGACCTCTTCCCCCCCCCCCAGGTGGCCATTGATTTGGCCTCCTTTCAGGGCATGCAGACAGAGGAGGGGGTTCACCCTGTCACTCTGTTAGCCACCTCAAATGGAACACAGATCGCTGTCCAGGTAGGGGACTCCCTCTGATCCAAAACAAACACCACATATTGCAGCATTTAGAGACAAGCAGGGCACACAATACAATATATTCCCATTGGATGCTGAGAAGCATAACGAGTTCAAATGACACTGCAGTAGCTTTAACAAACAGCTGTTTAATAGCCTAACTCACACTTACAAAGAAGTACAGTGCATTCTATTGTAGTCACTGAGCTGACCTACAGCAGTGTGAATCTGCGATCAGGCCTCTTTTTGTATTGGCCATCACTAAGGGTCCTATTCAGTCTTGAGGTACACGTGTTTTAGGAACTGCACCGCTCCTGTCTATTCCAAAGACTGCTGACTATTCCTGACAAATGCATTTGTAAATAGAAACAAAAACATTCAGTGTGTTGGCATTTATTTGCTTTCAACGATCACATCAGTCCTTCCATTGTGATGTTAATACAAGGTGTGTTAAGTAAATAAGGCTAGTCTTGACTCATCCCTGTAGACTCCAACCAGTCAGTCTGTTATATAGGTTTGCTTCCCTTTGACGCCTACATGAGCTACTGTTTACTGCAATGGGAGGAGCCTTAGTTTTTAAACTAAAGTATCTAATGATACGAGATTTTGTATTATGTTACTTACACCTGATCACACCATAAATTTTGCATAAATAATATTGTTTTCTCACTGTGATTTCAACCTTTCGGTTTCTTAGCTCAGTGAACAACCTTCACTTGAAGAAGCTATCAGGATAGCATCAAGAATACAACAAGGAGAGATGGGATTGGACGATTAGATAAGATAAGCCTTTCAGTACTATGACTTCTATTGAAATATTTGATGAGGACAACTGATCTATACAAATTCTACAGTTTTCTGACTCAAGGGTATTGTTGTTAAATCAAACATGAAATTCTTTATTAAGATTTGTAAATATACAATTTGATATGGCTGCACAAAGAGTCTGTAATGCTGAAACATCCATTACTTTGTTGTGTAAGATGTGTGTTGCTGCATAAATGAGATTATGAAATGTAATGTGTTTTTGGACTTTTGGTACCATTTTTCCATGTGTGAATATTGTATTCTGTGTATATACAGTAAATAGCCAATGTTTTGAATCCAGCATATATTTTAACTTTGAATATGTACAAATAATGGATACACATTGGTTGTTAAATAAAGCAGTACAATTCTATATATTTCCACTAATTGTTTTTGTGATAATGTTGTGGATTTATCATCTGAAATCTACTTGATTACTTTTGAAACAGGATATTTAGTTTTTTTATTGAATTTAGTTACGTGTAAGACCCAGTATATTTGTTTATAGCAAGTGCTTAAAATGTCTACCACATATTTACGTCATCAGCTCATACTATTATATGAGCAGTTGGACAATTCTTATCAATTTAAGATTTTGGGGCTTTTTGTTAAATACTTAATGATATACCAAGAAGCAATTTCAGAAAGGATCAATGTCTATTGTGAATGCTAGAAGATGAGCTGATATGACCAAGGGCAATGAATTACAATACAGAACAATGGGGACAAATATTGCGGACAAATTCATTAAAAGCCTCAAAGGATTAAAAAATAAATAAATCTAAGGATTCAATTCGCGCCTAAGTGACGTGCATGTCAAAAGGACAATTAGTGACGTGAAACTTTGCTTCGAAGGAAGTAACGCCTACGTTTCAAACTTGACGAATGTGTTCTCATTGGCTGAAGATTGGAATAAAACTTTTTTGTATATAATATATATATATATTATTTTTTTAAAGATTGGAATAATTCTGCCAACGGTCACGGGAAACGGAGCAGTTTGGGCAGAACAAATTGTGACAATATTTCGGGTAAACAAACAGTCGACTGGAGTATTTTAACAGCTAGATATAAATACAAAATTAATTATTTAGTTTTTTGTAGTAAATAAGCGCTCACCATAAAAGATCGTGTGTTTGTCAGTACTGTGTGCTCCTCATGGGACGAAGCTAACGCGTTACCGTGCTACTGTAGCTAGCTAACTGTTTTAACGTATTTGCGAAATTAGTGAGCGAACGTTAGCCAATTTATTTTGCCGCGTCATTTTGGATTACAAATTGACTTGAGATTGTAGCGCCATAGGCACACGGATGTCAAGCTACTCTGGATAATTTGAAAACGATTTGGCTAGCGGCGTTTAGCTAGCTAGCTAGCCACTTTTACGTTATAGCCAACTTTACTGCGCCTGGGAAGTGATGAGTTTCAGTTGCCGAATGTTCGTCGGTACCTCCCCGGAGATGGGACATATTCGACATAGACTAGACTTCAACCAGAGTGACGGAGAGGACGATGGCAACCACAGCATTGGAGCCGAGTCGAGTCTCGCCGAAATGGACTCTCCAGTGCAATCGCCGAGACAGAACTCCTACTTAAACCAAGACGTCTGTAACAGCACCATGAAGACCGCTACCGCGGAAGATCGCGTTGAACATTGGGATGAGGAGGGATTTGGATGTCTTTTTCCCCTAAAATCACCAGGGACTGACTTGATGAAGGGGTCACTTTCTCCGAGGAAAGGGGCCCGGCCCTACTACAACAGCTCGTCCCCGGATCTTTCCTACAATCAGGAGGACGGGAGCTGTCCCATTCCCGGTTGTCCCGACACACCGCCCCATAAAACCTTCAGAAAACTCCGGCTATTTGATGTCCCCCACACACCTAAGGTTAACTACAGTAACTTGTTATTGTTCTCAAATGATTCTATCAGATCCACAATGTAAGATCAAATTAACGTTTTAAAGTTTTCAGCCAGAGATAACAATATGACTGACTATTTCGGTCTTCAACATGTTTGAACATAAGAAGACTGAATAGTTTGATTCTATTACCATTTGTTACAGGCAATGGGATAGTTGAGTTTACCCTGAATTATTGATCTCCTTGTGACTTGTTTTCCATATTTGTATTCATATGACCCTCACCAACCATTCACATGTTTTTCTTATCTAATGCAATGTTTTGTTTTCCCTTTCAGAGTCTGTTGTCCAGAGCCAGGGCAGTGGCCACAGGATCCACAGTCTGCCGGGTAGGTGTCAACATGAATGGGGACTCAACAGGAAGACCACACACAGACAGCAGGAGTAGACCGGCACCCATGATCAACATCAATCCATTCACCCCTGACTCATTACTGATCCAGAGAGCAACGTTACAAAGGAACAACCGAAAGAGATCACAGAGGAATGAGTAAGAGAAGCACCTTATACTGATGTCATTATTTACCAAGTGTTACATTGGGATTTTGTAGCAGTGGGACTTTAGTTTCTACTCACCTCAAACAAACTCCATTTCCTCTTTATACGCTCCCCTATCCTAAGGTAGTTGTGTAACTCTTGTCAGAACCATTTTATAAAACTCAAAAGTAGTTAAGTAGATCATATTTTACTACAGTGCCACAACTCAAATTCCTTTTATGACTGTTATACAAAAAAAGAAGCATCTTAGAATTGGGAGATTTGTATTTCTGTCGGTGTAAATGGAGCATGGCCTATTCTTAGTTGACAGTAGATTCAGACATGCTTCTAGATCTAGTGTGTGTTAAATCGGTTGACTATTGCATGCTTGTTGGCAGCAACCCAAAGCCACATGGTTACTCACAATGTGCACTTGTAGGGATTGTCTTCCCTCCAGTGGTTGGAATGTTATATAACACATTTTGTTTACTTTCCTTTGTCTCTCAAGCTCATGTGGAGAGGACATGGAAGCCAGTGATGCAGAGTGTGAAGAGGACATCATTCTACCATCAAAGGTACATTTTTGTAATCACAAATATACGTTTTACTTTTATAGTTTATGGCAACTGCTTCGCCCTCCGACCGCAATGCACCACAGAGGGTAGTGCGTATGGCACACTACATCACCGGGGCCAAGCTTCCTGCCATCCAGGACCTCCATACCAGGCGGTGGAAGGAAGGCCCTAAAAAGGAAGGAAGGCCCTAAAAAGGAAGGCCCTAAAAATTGTCAAAGGCTCCAGCCACCCTAGTCATTGACTGTTCTCTCTGCTACCGCACGGCAAGCGGTACTGGAGTGCCAAGTCTAGGTCCAAGAGGCTTCGAAACAGCTTCTACCCCCAAACCATAAGACTCCTGAACATCTAATCCAATGGCTTCCCAGACTATTTGCATTGCTCCCACCCTCCCTTCTACGCTGCTGCTACTCTGTTATTATCTATGCATAGTCACTTTAATAACTCTACCTACATGTACATATTACCTCGACACCGATGCCCCTGCACATTGACTCTGTACAGGTACCCCCTGTATATAGCCCCGCTATTGTTATTTTCTGCTGCTCTATTTGTTGTTCTTATCTCTCACTTTTTGGGGGTCTATTTTCTTAACTGCATTGTTGGTTAAGGGCTTGTAAGTAAGTGTTTCACTGTAAGGTCTATACCTGTTGTATTTGGTGCATGTGACAAATAAAATTAGGTATTGATTTGGTTTATTACACACAAGTGTCTAAGCAACTCTGTCCTTTTCTTGCAGAGAATGACTCTTCTGGATAGCAACATGATGTCAAGATATGCCACAGAGTTTCATGAGCTGGAGAAGATAGGATCTGGGGAGTTTGGCTCTGTCTTCAAATGTGTGAAAAGACTCGATGGCTGCATCTACGCCATCAAACGCTCAAAGAAGCCCCTCGCTGGATCTGTAGACGAGTAAGAGAATCCCAAGGATTTTGGAAAGCTGACAATCCAGGTGTAAATTTAAACGACTCGTTGACCTTTAATGCTATGCCATTTTTGTGCTAATGTTGTGGTTTTCTCAGACAGAATGCACTTCGGGAGGTGTATGCCCACGCGGTCTTGGGACAGCACCCCCATGTGGTGAGGTACTACTCTGCCTGGTCAGAGGACGACCACATGCTCATACAGAATGAGTACTGTAACGGCGGCACACTGGCAGACGTGGTCACAGAGAACTACAGAACCATGCGCTTCTTCTCTGAACTGGACCTCAAGGACCTTCTCCTTCAGGTGGCCCGTGGACTGAAGTACATTCACTCCACCTCTCTGGTTCACATGGACATCAAGCCAAGTAAGTAGCTGCAGAGTTTTGCATACAGCTCAGCTATTGAAATCATTTATAATATATATGATTTAACACTTGCCGTACTTTACTTTTCTCAGGCAACATCTTCTTATCCCGGAGGACTGTGGTGTGTGTCGATCAATTTGACGATGATGAAGGACCAAATACAAATGTAGTTTACAAAATAGGTACTTAAAAAAAAAAATGTAAAAATGAAAACTTAATGCAAATGAAACAAGCTAGTAATTAAGTGTACTTGTCAACTAGGCAACCGGATTCTAATGTTTTTTTGTTGTTGTTTTTGTATTTTTCCCGCAGGTGATCTTGGCCATGTGACCAGAATGGACAATCCTCAAGTTGAAGAAGGGGACAGCAGGTACCTGGCCAATGAAGTCTTACAAGAGGTAATTGGATAACTCCTCCCCATACCACCTCATTTGTTAAATTATCCAAAATCATGTGACGTAACAACTGAACCAACGTGTTTTTCAGGACTACAGAAACCTCACCAGGGCAGATATTTTTGCCCTAGCACTGACTGTGATCAGTGCCTCAGGAGCTGAACCACTCCCAACTAATGGTGACAAGTGGCATGACATCAGACAAGGAAAACTACCTGCGATACCTCAAGTGCTCTCACAGGAATTCCCAAGTTTACTCAAGGTATGACTAGAAACGACCAGGTGTGCTTCCCAAATGGTACACTTTCCCTAAATAGTGCACATATTTGACTTGAGCCCTATGGGTCCTGGTCAAAAGTAGTGCACTAAAAAGGGTTTAGGGTGCCATGTTGGATGCAGTGCTTCATTCTGTAATGGTGGTTTGTGTGCAGAACAGGCAGTAGTAATAATGTTTAATTAGTGGTATTAATGTATTGTGTGCTGCAGTTTATGATCCACCCTGACCCTGCCAGTAGGCCGTCTGCGTCTTCCCTCACCAAGCACCCCGTCCTCCTCACTGCCTCCCGCATGAGCGCTGACCAGCTCCGTGTGGAACTCAACGCAGAGAAGTTTAAAAATGCACTACTGCAGAAGTACGTACCCTCTTCATATGTCATGTCTCAAGGCTTTCCTTCC
This sequence comes from Hucho hucho, assembly GCA_003317085.1. Classification (NCBI taxonomy): domain Eukaryota; kingdom Metazoa; phylum Chordata; class Actinopteri; order Salmoniformes; family Salmonidae; genus Hucho; species Hucho hucho. The sequence continues at coordinate 331,616 of QNTS01000522.1, forward strand.
TTTTTCATTTATCATATTGTAAGTATGACTGTTGGGGATAATACTACGATATAGTGTTTGTTTTGTGAAGAAATTACATGATGCTACCTACTCTTTAATGATTCAGGAATCCATTTCAAATGTAATTACTATTTTCTTGTTAGTTATGAATGGCTTCTCTAACAATGTGTTTGTCCTCGTGCAGGGAGCTGAAGAAGGCCCAGCAGGCCAAAGTAGCTGCAGAGGAGAAGGTTCTGATCTCAGATAGGGTCCTGACGCGCTCCACCCTCCCGTCCAGCAGGAGCTCCAGGCTCATCGGCAAGAAGATGAACCGCTCAGTCAGCCTGACCATCTACTGAGTGGGCCAACTGCCAACCCAAATGGGTATCAGACAGGGTCGTATTCACTAGACACGACATGGGAAAAAACAGGCCAAAACGGAGCGGGACTTCCTGAAATTGTCCAATTATAAATGCTTGTTTTTTGTTGCAAAACTTTTTCCTTGCTGTGTGCTCTAATGAATATGACCCTGGTTGCACTCGACAGTGAACTGGGCAGGCCTCCCTAGGCAGACATGGAGAGATGGGCTTCTGAGTGTACAAACCGACTATGATAGTTCTTACTGTTTGGCACTTGGAAAGGGTTTGTAAGACAATGGACTACCTTTCACTCTTTAGTCAAATAAAGGGTTGTTACCTTCCCAAGCATTTGGCATGTTCTGTCAATTGGTATTAAATAACAAAGCCAATTTTTTGTTTTTAATGAAATGTAGACGCATGCTAGAACATTGTTGCCAGTGTGAGGGTTTGGGATGGTGTGATACAAATGTGCACCTTAGTCTGTGTCATACCTGATGTCAGGTAGTGGAACTGGACCATTGACTAGGAATGATACAATGAGCACTTTGAACTTGCCTTATGCAAACCGTTTGGCTCAGTTGGTAGAGCATGGCGCTTGCAATGCCATGGTTTTGGATTCGATTCTCACGGGGGACCAGTATGAATGTATGCACTCACTACTGTAAGTCGCTCTGGATAAGAGCGTCTGCTAAGTGTAGTAATGCATACTGCTGCTATATATGTTGGTTTGTTTTGAACTGTAGTGGAGTTCAGTGAATTTATAAATTCCGTTCAGATGTTTAGAATAGTTTCAGTAATCAATCTCTTCTGTAAAACATGGTGTTTCAATGTGTTGCATCTGTAATACATTTCCTATATGAAGTTCATTATGTACGGAGTTGTGTACACAGATTCTTTAAGATGTTTTACTCATGTTCATTTTTCATGATGAGTTATCCAATCTGTGATGGGTTGGTAAAAGTGGATCATTGTCAAGCCCCGGTGTCATTTATTTTATATATGATGCACGGAGCCTCTGAACAATTGTTTTAGTAAAGTCAGTATTTTAAGCTTGGACTTAACTTCTGTTCAAAACCTATCGTGACTATAACATTATTGACTCTTTTACATTTGTACATGTTTTACAACTATGTAGATTCTTTTGACTGCTATTGGTTTCGTGTTACTTCTTCCAATTTTAATAAATTCTCTCCTGATAATATGGATGCCTTAACTGTCATGTTTGTGGATAGATGTTGCTGTAAAAGAACATGCAAAATAGTTGCTGTATACGAAAACAACTGGGACTACACATGGTAGTCTGGGAAAGACTAGTTATCTAATGAAGATAAATTAGAGATGGTGGTCTTTCAGATTATACAGACAAACTTTGTTTCATATAGTCAAATGTAAATTGATCGTCTGTACCACTATGCAACAGGGTTGTTCATTGTTGGGGCATGTTTTTATTAAGCTATTATTTGTGGCCAATTGACCGTTTACTCATCACAATTGAAGACTGATGAAAGCTCAACACGTTTGACAACTATGCGCTATGTAGTGCTACCATACAGTCATTGGGTGATACGGTCTCAGTTTCCTGCTGCGACACTCGATCACGTGACTGTCTTAAGTATCAGTGTCCGAAAAAGTTGCAGTTTTACTTTGACATCGAGCGCACCAGGAGCTACGAATATGGGACTACTACGGGATGAATTTCTGAAGTCAATATGGCACGCATTCACAGCCTTGGACGTGGATCAAAGTGGGAAAGTGTCCAAATCACAGCTTAAGGTAGGCTTTAGTTAGTAGGCCTAGAGTATTATTTCATAATGAAGTAAAATTAACGATTGTTAGATGATTGTTTTTTATCAATAAACCGAAATCTAAATTCATTCTAACCATGGAATATTTTCTCATTTTGCTGATTCGAATGCCAGACCCAAACAAAGTGTTGTGGTCAATTGGAGAAAGATTTTACCATGTATAATTCACTATACATTATACTTTTATGTGCTGCTTCGCTTCCCTCACATTCGGGAATTTTGTGTCAACTGCCAAGTGATAATTCAGTCGGCAACATCGACAGCAAAGTAAAGACAAACCTCTGCTGTCCTTCAACTCACAGGCTACTCAGTTTCTGCTTATATCAGTATTATTTTCTCTTACTCATGTCTATGTCTAGCCTTTTCTCACAAAAACAGGAATAACAATGGTTCTATGGAAATAGCCTTTGTTGATGACAGATACCCATGAATGTGGGACATGCATGCCTTGATGATAATCTTGCTTTACACACGATATTCTGTAACATGGACAGAATCTACAGTAAGAGTGTTGAGATTGTAAAAGGCAAGGGGCACTGCTTTGGAAGGGTAGGTCTTGTTTTCCTGTATGGGTCTGGCTGGCTGTCTGCCTGGTGCTCTGTGTACCAGCCAGGCTCTGATGAAGACACTCCACTAAACATTTACCGACCTCAACGTCTTTTGGACGTTTTTTTTTTTTTTTGGTGCGGTCCAGACCGGCCTTGATTTCAACATCCAAGGACGTTGATTTAAGGTCCGGACCGGACCAAATCTGAACCAATCATAGACGTATATACATACTTTCGACATCCAGAAAATATGTCTTTTCACCTTTCATTCAGCACCTAAATTCCACCTGAGCTATCACAACACTGCATAGTGAACATCCTGACTGGCTCGGAAATGTTGTCAACCATCCATTGTTAATATTAGTTTTCAGACAGTCCAGTCTGTTCGGTTTGTCTAGATTATAGATGTTCATGAGTGGCTTGTTTATAAATATCATAAGATTTATTTTGATATATTTACTTCACTCTACATCTCAACAGGGACCTTTTCAACACACTTTTTGCAAATGTTTCCGGGAAGGAACAGAAGTAATGCTAAGGCAGCAGTGCATGAACTGACAGCAACACATGCTTAGTCATGCATGTCAATGTGATCTTAGACTAAACAGAGGTCCTTTTGAAAAATCACCATGTAATTGTGTTAATGGGACTATGATGCCCACTTGTATGAGGACTCTTTTTGATATCCCTTGGACACTCCAATATTACTGTAGCATCATCTCTCTACTATGCCCAGTGAATAACAACAGTATGTCAGTAACCTCGCCCCCAGACTCATTGTGCATAGCCTGTATAAAATGCTTCTGAGCATTGGGGGGAAGTTCCTGGTGAATGATATTACTATGACAGCAACGGTTTCCCTGACTGCATGACTGATCTGACTGTGGCTCTACAGGTGCTCTCTCATAACCTGTGCACCGTGATGAAGGTACCCCATGACCCGGTGGCACTGGAGGAGCATTTTAAGGATAACGATGAGGGCCCTGTGTCCAACCAGGGCTACATGCCCTACCTCAATAGATTCCTACTGGACAAGGTGAGCAGTAAGAGCACCTAGCCTGGTCCCAGGTTTGTTTGTGCTCTTTCCAACTCCATTGCTCATTGTCATGCCAAGTAGTGCAGTGTTGTTACACGTATTGCAGGGGTTCTCAAACTTTTTGGGGCCGGGGAGCCTTTTTGTGATAGCAAATTTGTAGAGACCGACACATGATCAGAACACAACTCGAGTGAGATAGAAAAAATAGCATACAAGGAGTTTTATTATGACTTTGGCAGTGCATGGGAAGGAAGATTTTAAAAGCCCATCTATTGGCATCGGAGAGATAATAATTACTCATGTCCTTTTTAATATTCAAGCAGTCAGCCATTGGTAATGAATGCAATGACTTTGTAAACGCCAGTGATAAAGCAAAAAGTGATCTTCAAAGTTTTTGTCCTCAGTTCTTTAGTTGGCAGACCATCAGATTTAGCCCACATCTGTAGACTTGCAAGGCTTGCCAACTGTTTCCATAGCAATAACACTAACACTGATGTCAATTAGTAAACTGCTTTAGTCCTAGCGCTATTTGTACTTGGGGGCTATTTCCTTGCCTTTCTCCTCCGGAATCTGACTTGAATTGAAATGAAGAGACGAAGAACATTATGTTTGTTCTTTATATCCTGTGGGCTAAAACGTAGGGCAGAGAAATATTAGGCTACTACTGACCCTTTCTAATCTTATTGCCCTTATTTACAGTATGTTGAAGAAAAATAGGGGAAGTTGTTTTGTTCTGTTTTGTGTAAATGTTGGTTTTGTTTATGTTAATTACAGGTTAGGGATAACTTTGACATACTGGAGTTCAACAATGTGTGCTGGACACTGTGTTTCAAGAAAAACATCAACATGAGCCATCTTCTCATCTCCAACGATGACGCCTTCAAGGTCTGGTGCATCTTCAACTTCCTATCTGAAGACAAGTACCCACTCATCATCATCACAGAGGAAGTGAGACACAAGACAACACCTCTAATACACATACATATCTTATTTGTTTTTTTTCAGTAATTATACTCTTCCAGTTAAAACAATTCCCATTCCTACCACAGGACTGACTCGCTGTGTCCTTTCCTCCTCCCCCTCCAGATTGAGTACTTCCTGCGGAAGCTGATGGAGGCCATGGGAGGCATTTGGAATCAGGAGAGGTTTGATGATTACAAGCTCACGTTGAACAGAAAGCAGCAATGCCTGAGTGCCTGGGAGCTGATAGAGCTGGTTGGCATGGGCCACTTCAGTAAGGGCATGAACCGCCAGACCCTGTCCATGGGCATTTCTGAGGTCTTCCAGGAGCTCATACTGGATGTTCTCAGACAGGTTCGCCTGCCATACCCTCTCTCACTACTCTTTATGCATCCCAAATGGGACCATATTCCCTATGTAGTGCAATACTTTTAACCAGAACCCATAGGGCTCTGTTCAAAAGTACTGCACTATATAGGGAATAGGGTGCATTTGGGACACAGTGACTGTCTACTCTACACTGACCTCTGTCAGACCTCTGCTGGTGGTAGCAATAAAATAGATATAGATAAGATATTACAATCTTGAGTGTGACAGATTAATGTATTTTTTCCTGAAGGGCTACATGATGAAAAAAGGCCACAAAAGGAAAAATTGGACAGAGCGCTGGTTTGTGCTTGGACCAAACTCTATGTCATACTATGTGAGTGAGGACCTCACTGACAAGAAGGGGGAAATTTTGCTGGACCGCAACTGTTGTGTGGAGGTAATAACAATGTGCTATTCCATTGGTCACTCTTAATGCTATCATTTAACTCCTAAATAAATTGTGTGGAGCGTTGGAATGCATGCTAGCCCACCTTTGTTAACCAGCTTCCTTTGGCATTGTTAACCCATAACCTACGATTTCCGCGGCCCCACGTAAATGTAATTAACATAATAAAACAATCCCCATCAAAATCTGTCTGTTTAAAATAGAGATATCAGTTTTGCATGGGCTGCGTCTCAATGCACCGCATCCACCGATATCGCCCTTCTGCGTCTGCATTGAAAGGTGGCAGGGCTAGAGCAGGGTTTGTCAGACCATGAGACATCCCGAAAAAAACAGTATTTTCACTAAAATGTCTGTAGCGTCCGCATTCCACTGATTTCAAAACTCAGTCCTCCAGAAAGTGGAGAGTAACACCTTTGCAGTTCTACTACGTGATATCTTTCAAAAAAACGGTGTTAGAAACGATTACCTACACATACTGACCAGCTCATGTTATAGACAGAATCGTGCTACATGGCAGACCAATCCGAACTCATCTCTCGGCATGTCCATCCATTATCTCAGCCAATCATGGCTAGCGGGAACGTTCCTGTCTTTTTCTGTGGCTAAACCAACTAGGCTCGTAATTAAACATTTTATTAGTATTTACAGATTACATACTATCTTGTAAATGTTATTTTTAAATATTTTTATTATTATTATTTTTTCCCCCTTTTTATCCCCAATTTTGTGGTATCCAATTGGTAGTTACAGTCTTGTCTCATCGCTGCAACTCCCGTACGGACTCGGAAGAGGCGAAGGTCGAGAGCCGTGCGTCCTCCGAAACACAACCCAACCATGCCGCACTGCTTCTTAACACAATGCCCACTTAACCCGGAAGCCAGCCACACCAATGTGTCGGAGGAAACACCGTACACCTGGCGACCGTGTCAGCGTGCACTGTGTCCGGCACGCCACAGGAGTCGCTAGTGTGCGATTGGACAAGGATACCCCTGTCGGCCAAACCCTCCCCTAACCCGGACGACGCTGGGCAAATTGTGCGCCGCCCCATGGGTCTCCCGGTCACGGCCAATTGCGACAGAGCCTGGACTCTAACCCAGAATCTCTAGTGGCACAGCTAGCCTTAGACCACTGCGCCACTCGGGAGGCCCACAAGTTTGTTATTAAGGCACATGAAAGTTCACATGTTCCAGAAGGCATTTCTGCCCAAAAAACGCATTTTGATAAAAAAAAAAAAAAGTTTACATTCAAATGGCTCTCCTGTGAAGTAGTGACACGCGACATACGCCTAGTTTCCTGAAATGAGTCACAAATTCAATATTTCATCTAACTCTAGAGGGTTAATTGGGTCAACACAAGGAAGTGTGCAGCGAGTGTGTGAAGTCTTGTTCTCTCTGCAGTCTCTACCAGACAAGGAGGGGAAGAAATGCCTCTTTATAGTCAAGTGCAGCGACAAAAGCTTTGAGATCAGCGCATCGGATAAGAAGAGGAAACAAGAATGGATTCAAGGTAAAGCGACCAATCCCTCACCACCATCTTATCAGATTCTGTAAACTGCACAGCTTTTTTCTCACCACATTAGGGTTTATTTTAAATCTCAGAGGAACTTACACTCACATCGCTCTGGCCCAGCTGTGTGTTCATCAGGGTGTGGGGGCGCTGCAGTAGATAAAGCAGCCAGCCTTTCTTTATCTGACTCTCTTCCCCTCCCCTCCAAGCCATCCAAACATGCATCCAGCTGCTGAGGTTGGGCCTGCCCTCTCCGCACCGTGAGGCCAGGCTGCGGCGCAGGGAGCTCAGGCAGAAACAGCAGGCCGAGCAGGGGGAGCTGGAGGAGAGGATGAGGCTGCTGCAGATAGCCAATGAAAACAAGCATAGACAGCTGGAGTCCATGACGAAGGTACTGTCTATTTTTCTGTCCCTCCCTCCCTCCATCCCTCTCTCTCTCTCCCTCTCTCTCTTTCTCTCTCTCTGTGTTTCGCTCCCTCAGTCGCTCTCTCCTCTCTCTGTCAATTCAATTCATAGGGCTTTATTGGCATGGGAAGCAAAAGCCAAAGCAAAAGCCAAAGCAAGTGAAATAGATAAAAAACAAAAGTGAAATAAATCAGAAATTAACAGTAAAATAATAGAGACATTTCAAATGTTATATTTTGGCTATGTACAGTGTTATAACAATGTGCAAATAGTTGAAGTACAAAAGAGAAAATAAATAAACATAAAAATGAGTTGTATTTACCTAGTTTTTTGTGCTTCACTTGTTGTCCTTTTCTTGTGGCAACAGGTCACACATTTTGCTGCTGTGATGGCACACAGTGGTATTTCACCTAGTAGATATGGGAGTTGATCAAAAACATGTTGTTTTGGAATTCTTTGTGGGTCTATAATCTTTCCATCTATTTTTGTGGGCAGTGTGCACATAGCCTGTCTTCTCTCTGGCGGCCTCTCAATAGCAAGGCTATGCCCACTGAATCGGAAGTCAAAGCTTTCCTTAGAGCATGTGGGCTGAGCAAACATTTAACAGAGAACACACAAAAAAACAATATATCAATTATTTGTACTTTGAGGCACTTTTAAACACAGGGGCCCCTCAGGGGTGCATGCTCAGTCCCCTCCTGTACTCCCTGTTTGCTCATGACTGCACAGCCAGGCACGACTCCAACACCATCATTAAGTTTGCCGATGTCACAGTGGTCAGGTATTCTGCTTTGTTTTTTGTTTTTTGGTTAGTTCTTTTCAATGTGTCAAGTAAGTATATTTTTGTTTTCTCTAATTGTGTTTCTGTCCTGGGGCCCTGTGGGGTCTGTTTGTGTTTGTGAACATAGCCACAGGACCAGCTTGCTGAGGGAATTAGGGATGGGAATTTGACCTTTGTTCAAGTACCCTCATGATTTTTTCTGGAGTACTAAAAATAAAATAAGCTATTTTTAGAACAAGGGCGGCACTGGAAAAAATATGTGCTTATTTATCTACAGTATATACCATCAGTGACCAACAATGCCTAATTTATCAGAATGTTACAGATAACGAATCCTAATTGCTAAATTGCCTTTAATATATTCAGTCAATAAAAAAACAAGTGCCATTTAAGGTTAATTTATTGACACTGTAATAGCAACTGGTTATATTATATCGTCAAAGACATTCTTGAAAAAGGTAGTCTATTGCTGTGCAATGGCATATCCTTATTTTGTTAATTTAGCAGACCAGATGCTCTTATTTCCTAAGCCCTTATTTCACTCGACACCTATTTTATAGTAAAAAAACATGATTTAATATAACAGAATAAAATATAACAGAATAGTGCGAAGTGATTCGCAACTCATGTCTGGAACAGTTGTTCTCAAAGAGTGATAATGTGAAACGGGGCTCAATTTGGCAAGTTAAAAGACACACTTTTCAGGTATACAAATCAAAATCTGTCTTCTTTTCAATATACGGACATTCAATTTAGTTTATTATACGAGTTCCTTCGAATTTTCCAAATGGATGAACAATTCTACATGGTGATGAATTATGGCCAGGACATGTGTTTGGTGAGTAGGCCTAGGCTCAATGATTCTGATGGAAATACGCTCTTTGTCTTTATCAAGCAAAAGTTTCAGCATATTTTGTGTTTGGAACCTGTCTATGTTTAGGGGGGGTAGTAGCCTAGGCTAACAAATTCTAAACGCCACTAGCAGTAGAGTCGTCACTAACGTTAGTTACCACAGCCACAAAGTCAGAAAGAAACCCTGCCTGTTTCTGCAATTTCGGTTCTTAAAATCTGATGTTAAACCTAATCGTTAACACTGTTAACCTTATGCATAACTCTAACCTTAAATGAAGACGTCGTAGCCGGCCATGACCGGGAGACCCATGAGGCGTGTCGTGGAATATTTCTGATTCAAAGGAGAGAGACTTTTAGATATATTAAAAACAAACAAACATGATTATTAATTATTGCAACAATGGAGCTGGTCAATGACCACCCTTAAGTTACGCGCTACCCAAACCGGACGCGTCGCGTGCGTGAGCGTTGCAAAATAAATTTACACATACATGTTATTCAATCATTGCACCCACACTGCTCGCGCACACCAACGAGCATCGTTCGGCGTCACAAATATAGAAGTTGCTTCTATTTGTGACGCCGAACGCGATGCAATTCCTGCCTCTCCCATCTCCTCATTGGCTTTTAGAAGCATGTACCTATCTCCTCATTGGTTATACCCACGTGGTTGATTGAAAGATGAACTGAGTTCGGTCGGTCGGTTGTGGTAATACACCTTATTATGAAAGTTAGATGCCAATCGCCATATAAAGTCGGTTGACTGTTTTATGTGTGGATTAATTGTCAGAGTAGAGGACCTTGTGCATTTCAGGTAAAATAACAACTCAACGTTTATATTCCAGGACAAATTAGCTAGCAACAGCAAGCCAATTAAATAGGACAAATTAGCTAGCAACTGCAAGCTAGCTAGCTAAATTGCCATAAATGTTAAATGCTTTTCGACCTATCCCCAAATTAATATAATTGGTTCAGAGTTTGTTTTGATATTTCAACCTGTGTATCATGATCACGTTTGGTGTGGGGGGACAAAATCAATTTGCGCACGCGGACGCACATGCGTGTCCGGTTTGGGCATGGTGTGATCGCTGAGAGCCCAACGAACAGATTTGGGTTATAACTCTTTATAGCAAAGTACATCCTCCTGAATGTTCATGACAAACAACAAATGTGTAGAATTTTACAATGGTACATTGTGCTATCAAGCAACAGACAGCAAGATTTACATTGCGTCAGGTTTCTGTCTCTAGGTCATTTACTACTTGTTTATACAGAAATACTAATGCAACATAGGACACTAGGTCCTTCCCTCAAATTATGATGTCCAGTTCATCTGCGATGTGGGAGAAATAAACTGTAGGGAGGGTTTGCCTGTCCCTGGCAGACAGGCCAACATTTCAAACAGACACTAATCATGGAATGCAGTCTAGGTTTTATCAGGCATCGTAAATCAACTGTCAGCGTTAAGCCTCAGAGGCTCCTCTCAGAAGAACAGACAGAGTGTAAAAGTACTAAGAATACATTCTAATATAGAGCAATGTGAATAACATAATGTTGTAATTTCCACCACAGGCAACGCACAATTGGCCCAGCGTCGTCCGGGTTAGGGGAGGGTTTGGCTGGCTGGGATGTCCTTGTCCCATTGCGCTCTTGCGACTCCTGTGGCGTGCCGGGCGCATTCACATGTTTCCTCCACATATTGGTGCGGCTGGCTTCCGGGTTAAGCGAGCAGTGTGTCAATGACGCAATTATTCCAAAACTGCAGCTCATTGTTGGAACACATATTTTCCTACTTCAGTCAACCAGTCCATTTAAAATTTGTGGGACAAGGAGGGGAAAGGGAATTCCGGGAGCAGAACTGTGCAATGCTTGGTTTGGTTTATTTTTTGTTGTGTCCTGCAAATGCACATGTACAAATGGAACACTAGAGTCAAGGCAAATTAACATTGTCTTTTTTGACCAAATAGTTTTACAGTATTGGAAAAAATGTGATCATATGGGTAAAGATAAATTATTTATGTCAGTTCAAATACTCAAGTACTTTATTTCTCATGCCAGTCCCTAGAGGGGACTCTTCTATATGTTCATCTCTCTGTAGATGATGGCTTTGTTATCAAAGGTTTGGGAATCGCTTCCTTTTAGGTGGTCCTAGAATTGAACGGCTCTTTTCTGGATCTTCATAATTAGCGAGTATTGTCATTATTCTGCTCTGCATGCGTTATTTAGTGTTTGAATTTGTACATTTGGTGTTTGTCCCATTTTGTGAATTATTGGTTGGTGAGCGGACCCCAGACCTCACAACCATAAAGGACAATGGGTTCTATAACTGATTAAAGTATTTTTCACTAGATCCTAATTGGGATATTTATTTTATGTTCCTTTTGATGACGTAAAGGCCATTCTTGCCTTGTCTCTCAGATCATTCACAGCTTTGTGGAAGTTACCTGTGGTGCTGATGTTTAGCCCGAGGTAGGTATAGTTTTTTGTGTGCTCTAGGGCAATGGTGTCTAAATGGAATTTGTATTTGTGACCCGCGCAACTGGACCATTTTTGGAACACCATTATTTTTGTCTTAATGAGATTCACTGTCAGGGCCCAGGTCTGACAGAATCTGTGCAGATGATCTATGTGCTGCTGTAGGCCCTTTTTGGTTGGGGACAGAAGCACCAGGTGGCTCTATAACAACAGATTGAAAATGCTAGTTTTGGAAGGTCAAGCCCCTCACCCCGTTTGACCTAAAGTCATAAAATTCGCTACATAGGTCCCTTTCCTCATAAGGAACAATTTTGCATTTAGGACACATAAGGTCCGCCATGATGGATTTTCCGCCATTTAGAATTTTGTGAAGAACACTTAAAACACTACTCTTCTGGTACCGAATGACCAATCTGCATGAAACTTGATATGTGGCATCTATGGACAAAGGTCTCTCATTGCAATATTTTCCAGACTAGTATCTAGAACAACATGGCCTCTATTGACCAATAAACATTCATGTGGGCATGGTCTGGCACATAAATGCATAGACACTGAGTGTGCAAAACATTAGGAACATCTTCCTAATATTGAGTTGCATCCTTTAGAACAGCCTCAATTCGTCAGGGCATGTACTCTACAAGGTGTCAAAAGCATTCTACAGGGATGCTGGCCATGTTGACTCCAATACTTCCCACAGTTGTGTCAAGTTGGCTGGATGTCCTTTGGGTGGAGCCATTCTTGATACACATGGGAAACTGTTGAGTGGGAAAAACCCAGCAGCAGTTGTTGACACACTCAAACCGGTACGCCTGGCACCTACTACCATACCCCGTCCAAAGGCACTTAAATATTTTGTCTTGCCCATTCACCCTCTGAATGGCACACATACACAATCCATGTCTCAATTGTCTCAAGGCTTACAAAGAGATATAAGAAAAATCAGGAAGCATTTTTTTTTTACATGTATTTAACCCCTTATTTTTGGCACTAAACAAAGGGGGGGACGGGGTTCTACTAAGCTATATGGAATTGTTTTAAGAAGGTCATACCAAGGATCCTTTTCTTATATGATTTTGAATTGTAAGACCCCTTGAATAGGGTTGAATATTTTCCCGGGATTTTACAAATGTTCCAACCCCGAGAATAAATCACTTTTATTCTCGGGATGGAACAGTATTTCCCACCAAAACCGGAAGTGTTGTTATAAAGCATTATAAATCATATAAATAGGCCTGTCTGGATTTCATTAGAGCTTTGATCAAAAATTTAATCTGATGCTACCTGAGCCTGATGAGCCATACATTAAATACATTTTATTAGCCCAAGCCCAAATGATTGTGTCGTTATCCAATACACATATGATATAGGCTACTGCATATGACACATTTCATAAAAACATAGCCCATAGATGTAGCTAGCTATACAATGCCTTCGGAAAGTATTCAGACCGCTGATTTTTTTCCCACATTTTGTTACGTTACAGCCTTATTCTAAAATTGATTAAATAAAAAAAATCCTCAACAATCTACACACAATACCCCATAATGGCAAAGCAAACACTGTTTTTCTGAATATTTGGCAAGTTTATTAAAAATAAAAGACCCTTTGCTATGAGACTTGAAATTGAGCTCAGGTGTATCCTGTTACCATTGATCATCCTTGAGATGTTTCTACAACTTTATTGGACTCCACCTGTGGTAAATTCAATTGATTGGACATGATTTGGAATGGCACACACCTGTCTATATAAGGTCCCACAGTTGACAGTGCATGTCAGAGCAAAAACCAAGCCGTGAGGTTGAAGGAATTGTCCGTAGAGCTCAGAGACAGGATTGTGTCTGTTGGTGGTTGCCCTGGGGGTCAGGTGTGGGGCTACACCGGTACCATGATTACTGTATATATGTGATAACCTTTGTATGCTTGCAATGCGCAATGATGGAAAAGTACTGGGTAAATGGAGATGTACTGCTTTAGTTCTCAGGCTGAGAATTGTCTGCACCTGCTGATAGTCACACAGGCTCAAGGCAGAGATAGCAGAGTGAGAAACCACAGTCTAGACATGTTTTTCTCATCTTAGATACTTTCTATCTAATCCAATGCAACAATGTTAAGATATGATTGACGGTAGGTTGTATAAAGAGTGAGGTCTCCTGTTTCACCACACAGATTTTTACTATAGACTACTGAGGTACTCTGTATGTGAATCTCTGTCTGTAATTGCATTTTATTACTCTAGAGTTTTATACCAAGGTTCCTGTGTCTGTGTCATCAATCTGGAAGACTGATTGTTAGAGGAAACCCACATCACCCCATGTAAAGGACTACCCAACATGTCAAGGCACAGATCTGGGGAAGAGTACCAAAACATATCTGCAGCATTGAAAGTCCCAAAGAACACAGTGGCCATCATTCTTAAATGGAAGAAGTTTGGAACCACCAAGACTCTTCCTAGAGCTGGCCGCCCGACCAAACTGAGCAATCGGGGGAGAAGGGCCTTAGTCAGGGAGTTGACCAAGAACCCGACGGTAACTCTGACAGAGCTCTAGAATTCCTCTGTGGAGAGGAATGGACAATGGAAAACCATTTCTGCAACACTCCAACAATCAGGCCTTTATGTTACAGTGGCCAGACGGAAGCCACTCCTCAGTAAAAGACACATGACAGCCCGCTTGGAGTTTGCCAAAAGGCACCTAAAGACTCTCAGACCATGAGAAACAGTATTCTCTGGTCTGTAGAAACCGAGATTGAACACTGAATGCCAAGCGTCACGTCTGGAGGAAACTATCCCTACGGTGAAGCATGGTGGTGGCAGCATCATGCTGTGGGGATGTTTTTCACTGACAGGGACATGGAGGCTAGTCAGGATCGAGGCAAAGATGAACGTAGCAAAGTACAGAGAGATCCTTGTTGAAAACCTGCTCCAGAGCACTCAGGACAGACTGGGGTGAAGGTTCACCTTCCAACAGGACAATGACCCTAAGCACACAGCCAAGACAACACAGGAGTGGCTTCAGGACAAGTCTCTGAATGTCCTTGAGTGGCCCAGCCAGAGCCTGGACTTGAACCCGATCGAACATCTCTGGAGAGACCTGAAAATAGCTGTGCAGCGATGCTCCCCATCCAGCCTGACAGAGCTTTAGAGGATCTGCAGAGAAGAATGGGAGAAACTCCCCAAATACAGGTGTGCCAAGCTTATAGCGTCATACCCAATAAGACCCGAGGCTGTAATTGCTGCCAAAGGTGCTTCAACAAAGTACTGAGTAAAGGGTCTGAATACTTATGTAAATGTGATATTCAGTTTTTGTTTTTATATAAATGAGCAAAAATGTCTAAAAAACTGTTTTTGCTTTGTCATTATGGGGTATTGTGTGTAGATTAATGAGGGAAAAAACGATTTAATACATTTTAGAATAAGGCTGTAACCTAACAAAATGTTGGAAAAAGTCAAGGGGTCTGAATACTTTCTGAATGCACTGTATGCTCTCTTGGGTAAATAAATGAAACTAGCTCAAGTAAGCTAATCTTTTGGAGTGTGAACTGTATTACTGTACTGTATTGTATTATACTGTATTATATGGACTGGAATTACGCACATCGTTCAAACCATGATAAAGCAGGGAGCGAACATACGATTCTGGTGCAGCACAAGCGGCCTACAAAGTTAAGTATAGGCTAGCGAATTTGATTTTAAATTTTAAATATAATAGGACCTATTTGTATAATTAGTAGTCTGATGCATATATACAGTGAGGGAAAAAAGTATTTGATCCCCTGCTGATTTTGTATGTTTGCCCACTGACAAAGAAATTATCAGTCTATCATTTTAATGGTAGGTTTATTTGAACAGTGAGAGACAAAATAACAACAACAAAATCCAGAAAAACGCATGTGAAAAATGTTATAAATTGATTTGCATTTTAATGAGGGAAATAAGTATTTGACCCCCTCTCAATCAGAAAGATTTCTGGCTCCCAGGTGTCTTTTATACAGGTAACGAGCTGAGATTAGGAGCACACTCTTAAAGGGAGTGCTCCTAATCTCAGTTTGTTACCTGTATAAAAGACACCTGTCCACAGAAGCAATCAATCAATCAGATTCCAAACTCTCCACCATGGCCAAGACCAAAGAGCTCTCCAAGGATGTCAGGGACAAGATTGTAGACCTACNATATACATGCCCGTCTGAAGTTTGCCAATGAACATCTGAATGATTCAGAGGACAACTGGGTGAAAGTGTTGTGGTCAGATGAGACCAAAATGGAGCTCTTTGGCATCAACTCAACTCGCCGTGTTTGGAGGAGGAGGAATGCTGCCTATGACCCCAAGCACACCATCCCCACCTTCAAACATGGAGGTGGAAACATTATGCTTTGGGGGTGTTTTTCTGCTAAGGGGACAGGACAACTTCACCGCATCAAAGGGACGATGGACGGGGCCATGTACCGTCAAATCTTGGGTGAGAACCTCCTTCCCTCAGCCAGGGCATTGAAAATGGGTTGTGGATGGGCATGACAATGACTCAAAACACATGGCCAAGGCAACAAAGGAGTGGCTCAAGAAGAAGCACATTAAGGTCCTGGAGTGGCCTAGCCAGTCTCCAGACCTCAATGCCATAGAAAATCTGTGGAGGGAGCTGAAGGTTCGAGTTGCCAAACGTCAGCCTCGAAACCTTAATGACTTGGAGAAGATCTGCAAAGAGGAGTGGGACAAAATCCCTCCTGAGAGGTGTGCAAACCTGGTGGCCAACTACAAGAAACGTCTGACCTCTGTGATTGCCAACAAGGGTTTTGCCACCAAGTACTAAGTCATGTTTTGCAGAGGGGTCAAATACTTATTTCCCTCATTAAAATGCAAATTAATTTATAACATTTTTGACATGCGTTTTTCTGGATTTTTTTGTTGTTATTCTGTCTCTCACTGTTCAAATAAACCTACCATTAAAATTATAGACTGATCATTTCTTTGTCAGTGGGCAAATGTACAAAATCAGTAGGGGATCAAATACTTTTTTCCCTCACTGTAGGCCTACCTCTCATAATATTTCCCCTAATGTTATTAGCCTACCTCCTCTTTCTCTCTCTATTGTTGCTTCATTCCTTCCTCGCTTTCAACAGTTAAATAAAATGCATTTCATTGTCCTTATCATCATCATTCTAATGTCATCCTTGAATAATATAGGACTAGAATTAGATGCAGGTAGCTTTCATTTATCTTCATGAAGATTGAATGGTTATGGCTCTGAATAAATAACTGCTATAGCCTACCGCCATCGTGTGTTTGCTCCTCTTTCAAACTACCTGACTTCTATTGGTTGCTGTATTTAACATTCAGCAAACAAGAGCTTGCGTCCCTCTTCGAATAGTCTATTGGTATAAGAAATGCACAAAAAATGTATGTCCAGCAAGCTATTCTAGTCTAGCTTTTCCTGCATGGGACTCCCAAGAGCTCCGGAGTGTTATTTAAGGAGAGAGGCCAGCGGAGCACAGGTGTGTTCGTATTGTGCAAGAGACAGAGGCTATAAGTTAGAAGCTTATTATGCATAACCATCGATAATTAGCTTAATATAAGGCTACTACTGCATTTAATTTATTACCTGAAAGAGGTAGGCTAGGACATCTATATGTAGGGCTATATATCAATCTAGAACAGAATTATCTATTTTGGATGCAATTTGAATGGAGTTGATGGAGAGAGCGAAAGACTGTGAGAGAGTGCTCGCTTATGCACTGATTTACAGCAATACATTTAGAGTGATAGGTTGTTTTATCACTCTGCAGCTGCAATAAAATTAAAATAATTATTTACAATAAAAAAATAAAGTGACCCTCGAAAGCCAGATGGATATGGGTAAATTATATGCGCATTTGGTCTTTAAATTACTGTAGCATAGGCTATGCTGCAGCAAATGTAGGCCTACCTGTCACAAGAAAAAAAGTTACCATGATGAAATAATAGGTCTACATGCATTGTGAACTGCATTCCATACTGAGATGGGCTGTCTGTCCCCACCCTGAGCGTTGATGATTCATCATGCAGAGGCCGTAGAGAAGCCCGATTTAGACATTGCATATCATTTAACAGTTCCATTTCACGCAATGCTGTTCATATAAATAATTTATTATAATTTAACGGTTTCTCACAGTTATTTATCTTGGGAAAAATGAGTGGTTTTGGGCGGTAAATCCATGTAGATCTTGGTAACCGGGTTACCACCGTTCAACCCTGTATACACAAATATCTAAAATAAATTGTGATGAATATTGTTGTTTGGCCTTACTGCTATTAGCCCGTACAAACGCATTGAATAACAAATTCACTACATGGAACAACAGATAGTCCCCCCCAAAAAAATCTAAAGGAAGTTTGTTCTGAAGTGTCTGTCCTATATCTGAGAGATATAAGAAAGATCAGGAAACATTAGTATATATATATTTTTTTTACATGTATTTAACGCACTAAAAGTCTCCATATATACAGTACATCCATTAAATTTTTCAACTGGTACTGGGGGACCTTCAGACGAGTCTTCTGAGGCCTGTGGGCGTCCTAGAGCAGAACAATAGTTTGTAGGCCAAACCTTTCGGACGCTACAGATGATTTTGTGAGAAGACCAATTTTCAGGATGTCTCATGGTCTGACCACTCTAGCTTTGTCACCTTTCACCTCAGATGTGGAAGTGCGACATAGGCGGATGCGGTGGATTGAGACGCATCCAATGCAATGTATTATGTTAATTAGATTTCCACGGGGCGCGGACATCAACCTTAGGGTGTTAATCTGTTTGACTCAGAGTGATGAAATTTGGCCCACATGCTCAGGGATATGAGTCTAGCTAACCCAAGCGATATCTCAGACACTACTGGCACGATTTTGACTAAACTTGGGTGAATGATTTGTCTTGCCATAGAGATCCGTCATTTACAAAATTACACTGATTGGCCCAATGGGGGTGCTGCATCATTCGTGGGGGACGACATGCTTACTGTTGCCTTGTTTTTCATTAGATCTGAGAAGGGGAAAAAAAGCACTTATGCAAACGTAGCAGCCTCAGGGACACCTGTGAAAGAGCTGATGCCTGTATTCCGTTGATGGTCTGCTGGCTATTTAGATCTGTCTCAGACTACCCACTTCCCCCTTTGCACCAGCATCTGGAGGCCCAGCTTTTCTTCTTATGCATCTTTCTTTGCCATTCAAGTTCTCAACTCAAATCCTGTATAGCTCAGTTGGTAGAGCATGGCACTTGCAACACCAGGTTTGAGGGTTTGATTCCCAAAGGGGTGGGGGAGTATGAAAATGTATGCACTGACTACTGTAAGTCGCTCTGGATAAGAGCGTCTGCTAAATGACTAAAATGTTTTAAAAAATCTGATCAACTACCACTGTCCAATTGAACTACCACTGTCCTTATCTTTTTATATTATTTTGTTGCTGTATTGTCACAATTATAAAGGATAACCATATGATACAGGGGTCTGATAAGTGAGTGTAGCTTGTCCCACTGAAAAGCAGCAGCCTGTCCAATATCAGTTTTTCTCCTTTAGACCAAACTCAAAGACAAGTTCCTTTTAGAGCCTGTTGAATTGAGAGGGATCAGTTTCCCTAAAGTAACCTTTAGTTGAGAGTGTAATGGCTGGATTAACACCATCACGTTGACGTCAAGCGAATTTACTTTGATATCAAGCGAATTTACGTTTTTAATTGCCATTTTTAAAGCCATGTCCCCCCGTCCTTGATTTTTCCTAAATAAGTCTATATAACACACTGTTGTTAGAATCTTAATATCACAAACATAATTTGTTTTATAAGTCATTTATTTTAAGAGGACATTCCCCCCTGCTCCTCATTCACCGCCAGCCATTCACTGGCAGTCAGCCTACGCGGCAGATGATGGCCCCTCGAAACTACACCTAAATCATATACAAATTCATTTCACACATATAATAATAATAATAATTGAGTTAGCCTAAAGACAAGATTGACAATAGATTAAGATAAGATCACTTTATTCATCAAATGTACACAAGGTCCAATTGCAATGTGACTTCTGCTTTATCCCAACCCCTCCGAAAGACACATAGATATACAGGCTGGAAAGGTTGGAGCAGGGGGCTCCCACAATGGGCGCCCATGGAGCAGCTGATGGGTGAGAATATTATCTATTGATAAATTGTAAATGAAGAATCTGATTAACAGCGCAGCATGGAATTCAAAGTTTGGAGTTTTGTCACATGCACAAGTACAGTGAAATGCATAACTTGCAAGCCCTGACCAACAGTGCAGTATTACATATCAAAATAGTATAGTAAAAAACCCAGAGAAATAAGAGAGGAAGCTATATACAGGGTCAGTGGCAGTACCAAATGTACAATGTGCAGGGAAACTGGAGTATTTGAGGTTGATATGTACATGTAGGCAGGTATGGCAGCAGCATAAATGGTGTGTGGGTGTTGGTGAGTGCGAGTGTGTGTGTGTGGGTGTTGGTTTGAGTGTGTGCAAGAGTGTCAATGTAGGCGTAAAAGGCACATGGATATACACGTTGTTGTTTTTTTTACCTTTATTTAACTAGGCAAGTCAGTTAAGAACAAATTCTTATTTACAATGACGGCCTACCCCGGCCAAACCCGGACAACGCTGGGCCAATTGTGCGCCTCCCTATGGGACTCCCAATCACGGCCAGATGTGATACAGTCTGGATTCGAACCAGGGACTGTAGTGACTCCTCTTGCACTGAGATGCAGTGCCTTAGACCGCTGTGCCACTCGGGAGCGGTATGGCAGGGCTGAAAAGTGATGAAAAGTGACTGGTAGAAGGAATATATAAAAACTTATGGTAGTATACTGTCACGTTGGTATAAAGGGATCAGGAGACAGGCACAGGAATAGGTAATAGGGTTTTTTATTTACCCAAATTACAGCGTGCCATGTCAAGGCACAGGGACGAAGCCCAAACAAACACGTATACAAAACACAGGGTTGAGACCCAAACAAAAGTGCGAGGAGTACCTCAAATAAATACACAATCGACAAGACCATGGTGAACACTTATACAATTATTAATCCAGGATATGGGGACCAGGTGTGCGTAATGACACAGTTCCTGAGGGATCCGCAACATATACTAATGGTAATATATTCATGTAAACCAGTAGCAGCATAAATTGATAAATACTTATGGTAATGGAAACCAATAATCAATGAACAGCAGCGTAGTGGTAGTAATACATCTTGACACAGAGGCAGGGGAAGGAATGCCAAAAAGTGACTTATTCAAATTCTCCTACAGAGTCACAAGCAGGTATGACGTTTTGAAGTCTATATATGTATTATAGTATTAGAAAGAGCAGATTCTGCAGTTTCTAAATCACATATCCTTGTTAAACAACTCTTAAAAATGACCCCTTGAGCTCGATTTCAAAATATAACATTTTGGATTTACTGCAATTCCATGGCAACACTCAAACCACAGTAATATATTTAAACTCAAAATATGCCATTCTGTTCTTTTGAAATGCATTTTCTTAAATTCATAATGTTCCTTAAAGCTTAAAGTCTTTTTAATGTTATTTTTTAAATCATGTCTAATAAATCACTATCTGTGTTCAAATACCCATACTAACATACTGTATACATACTTAATGAGTATATACTACATACTATTATTTCATTTTAGTATACTCTTAACAAACGGTATCGTTTCAGTTGAGTACTAGTGCTTCTCCTGTCTACCGGAAGTTGGTGCTGTTGCTATGCAACCTCTTGCTAGCTTGTTAGCATAACAAATGACTAGCTAGACATTTTACGATTTTCGTAATTCAATCTGGAGTGCCAGAGTGCGCTCTGGGCGTTTGTAAATCCAGAGCGTTGTCAGATTGTCTGTTCGTAAATTCAGAGTGCACACTGGACATTCTGGCCAACGAGTAGGGTTGATCCGAGCGTTCAATGGCAGTCAAGCACCCAAGCTAACGTTGGCTAGCTACTTCCAGACATGAGAGAACACCTCACTCTGACCTCACTACTCGCCCTAGCAGAGCTGGTTAGGCTGTTTTTATGTTATCCAGAGTGTTGGTGACTGTAACTGTGCTGCTGGCAACAATTTAATTAACGTTCTATTTGCTGACGTTTACTGACACCGACCATATTCAACGGGTGTTGAGCGTTTGTAAATTCATCAGTTATTCTGTACTCTGGCATACTCAGTGCTCTGAAATCGGAGTAGATAGCCAGAATTAACAATATCCATTGAGAACGCACAACGACTATAGCACTTAGCTAAGAATTATGTGAATAATCAAGTCAATTAACTTTGGGTAGTTAGTTAGATAGCAGATAGTTAATAAACTGCCTGGCAAGTTCGATGTACAGTATTAGTAGCCAACTAACGTTAACTAGCTAACATACCGGTACTTACTGCTGTAATGCTATGCTGTTCATAAGGATAGCGTAGCTAACAAATTGTCGACCAACATAATGTGTAACTTATTTGAAAAGTAATAACTTTATTACATTGCTCAACATTTTCTTAACATTTGCCATAATTATTTAAAGCAATGAATTTGTATCCGCTCTCGTCGGACTTCGGCTGCATATTTTCCACAATTTTCTTCAAATCTGAAACGTTGTGAAGCCACGCCAATTCCCTGAATAATTGCATTATGGGCCCTAAAAGCATGGAAATAGTGTCCACTGATTGTATACTTCGTATTTTGGCGAATTTAGTACGACATCCGGGAACTTTTGGCATACTAACTAGATCCAAACTATGACCAATAAGCATACTATATACTCAATTTACGTCACTTAAAGTGCGGTAGGTTAGTGCTGTAGGTATGAGTATTCGAAAACAGCTACTGTGTTTATTTCATGAAAATATTTTTTAGCATTTTTTATAATTTATAATTTATTTCCTTGGGCCTCCTTTTGCCATTGAAATGCTTTCGACCTCATGGTGTGGAAGTTTCATAAAAATAAGAAAATCACGTTTTTGACTGCACTGTCCCTTTAAGACCTGCCCTTAGTGAATTAATAATGTGTTTTAATGGCTTTTTGTTTGTAGACTACAGTTACATAAACGAATGAAAATGCTATTGTGCTCTTTGAAATACATTTTCTTTCTTATTATAATGTTACCGAATACCTTCATAAACACTACCAAAGGATTATTTTTGCGATAGAAAATATGACATGTATTTATTAGACTATTAGAATGTTGACGTCCAAAAGACTCGTCATGGGCTCGAAGGGCGGGGGGGGCCTCGAGGCCAGACTTTTCTAGTTTTAAGGCTTCCTCTCTATTGGCTTCTGACAGAAACTGGAGGAGGCAGTGGCTACAGCGACTCTGGAGGAGCAGAGGAGAAAACAGACCCAGACTGACCTGCAGGACCGCTACAGAACGGACCTAGAGAGAGAGAAAATGGTAACCAACCACAAAGCTACACTCTAGCTCTGTTCCAGGAAGAGAAAACTCAGAATCACTGCAACAACGTATTGCTCAGCAAGACTTCTCTCATGACTTTGAATCATTGTGTTTGATGAATAACAAAGTATTATTACTATTAGTATTACTATTACTCACAGTATGAGTATTATTTATGGAGTTATCTGGGAAAATCTACACTAAACAGAATTGATTGTCATATGCACAGCACATGCTACTTTGTACTGTGGTGGTGTGTGTGCACATGTGTGTGCGTGTGTGCATTCATGTCTGTGTGTCCGGATTATCATATCAAACTGTGTGTGTCCATTGTCCCCTGTCAGGTTCGTCAGCAGATGGAGGAGCAGGTGGCCCAGAAGTCCAGTGAGTTGGAGCAGTACCTGCAGCGTGTCAGGGAACTGGAGGACATGTACCACCGCCTGGAGGATGCACTAGAGGACGAGAGACAGGCCAGGCAGGATGAGGAGACCATGTGCAAACTACAGACCAGGTTAGACGCAACACATACTTGACACACACTTGACACACTCATAGCCTTACACTGAGTGTACAAAACATTAGGAACACCTTTCTAATATTGAGTTGCTTCCCCTTTTGCCCTAATATTTATCTCATTAACTAACTATGTTTAATTGTTATACAATTAAATGAATAATGTAACAATTAACTCATTAGGACCAGTTACCATCTCCCAAAATTAAACTCTAAAAGGTCTTTACCTATTACATCTATAAACAGTCAACTTATAAATCATAACCTCGTATCATATCATCATTCTGAACAGTCGTAACCTCCTGCATCTGCAAAAACCCGAGCCTTACTTATGATTCAGTGCTACACAAATTGGTTTAATTATTTAATTACTAGCTAATTAAATGGGAACACAGGATAAACACACACACACTCTGCACCGGTTATTGACTGGAGACGTAATACGCTGAAAACCGGTCCCTAGCGGAATGACAACAACATGGATGCTTGTTAAAGAAGAGAGAAGAGACACTTAACATTGCCACATTCAGAAACTACTCTCACCTGCAATAACCGGATACAAGAACCGCCGCCCACTTTGAGCTAGACATCATGAATGTATTTACGTGAAATGCCTGGGTTCGCCGGGGATCTCTCAGTGAACGGGGCAGCCAAGGGAAGGGTGTTGGGCCTTTTCGCGACACGCTTGTAAGGCTCTGATTGTCCGAAATGGTTCCAACAACTCTTCTACTGTTGTCCTTCTTCGTAGTTGTCCAGTATCTGGTGACTTGTCGTGTAGTCCTGAACAGAACTACAGAGTTGATTTTCCTTCCATTCACTTTTGAAGATAGGCTAGCCAGCCGTATCAATGGTTTCCCAGTGGGGTGATGAAAGTAGTGTAATACGATGGTTTGAGCAGAGTAACAGGATGGTCCTACTTAAATTTGCTTTCGAAGATACTTTACTTAGGACAGCTAATCAGCCGTACCAGTGATTGTCCTGGAGGTGAGTTTATCGTCTCCACCTCGTGTTGAGATTCAAAGTTCAAACCATTTTAAACATGTAGTTGCCACTTCACGCTTTTTCTGGTTCAATGTGTTTTTTTCTTAACCCATCATTTATACCTTTTGCTCGAAAGGGGCGGTTCCGGCTGGCTGGCACGCTCCCTGACCTTACTCTGGGGCGGTGATTACTCACTGTGCAAAGTTTTGGAAAACAATTATCTCATATAACTTCTCAAATCACATCCCTCTCTTAACTCGGTGGGACGCTAGCGACAACATCCGGTGAAATGCAGAGCGCCAAATTCAAATTACAAAAATAGTAATATTAAACATTCATATTAAACATTCATGAAAATACAAGTGTTGTACACCATTCTTTATCTTAGAATCTTGGTAATCGAACCGCGTTGTCCGATTTACAATAGGCTTTACGGCGAAAGCATAGCATTTGATTATCTGAGGACAGCGCCCCGCATACTTCCTGCATATAAATATACAGTGGGGCAAAAAAGTATTTAGTCAGCCACCAATTGTGCAAGTTCTCTCACTTAAAAAGATGAGAGAGGCCTGTAATTTTCATCATAGGTACACTTCAACTATGACAGACAAAATGAGGAACAAAAATCCAGAAAATCACATTGTAGGATTTTTAATGAATTTATTTGCAAATTATGGTGGAAAATAAGTATTTGGTCACATACAAACAAGCAAGATTTCTGGCTCTCACAGACCTGTAACTTCTTCTTTAAGAGGCTCCTCTGTCCTCCACTCGTTACCTGTATTAATGGCACCTGTTTGAACTTGTTATCAGTATAAAAGACACCTGTCCACAACCTCAAACAGTCACACTCCAAACTCCACTATGGCCAAGACCAAAGAGCTGTCAAAGGACACCAGAAACAAAATTGTAGACCTGCACCAGGTTGGGAAGACTGAATCTGCAATAGGTAAGCAGCTTGGTTTGAAGAAATCAACTGTGGGAGCAATTATTAGGAAATGGAAGACATACAAGACCACTGATAATCTTCCTCGATCTGGGGCTCCACGCAAGATCTCACCCCGTGGGGTCAAAATGATCACAAGAACGGTGAGCAAAAATCCCAGAACCACACGGGGGGACCTAGTGAATGACCTGCAGAGAGCTGGGACCAAAGTAACNCATGCTTTGGGGCTGTTTTTCTGCAAAGGGACCAGGACGACTGATCCGTGTAAAGGAAAGAATGAATGGGGCCATGTATCGTGAGATTTTGAGTGAAAACCTCCTTCCATCAGCAAGGGCATTGAAGATGAAACGTGGCTGGGTCTTTCAGCATGACAATGATCCCAAACACACCGCCCGGGCAACGAAGGAGTGGCTTCGTAAGAAGCATTTCAAGGTCCTGGAGTGGCCTAGCCAGTCTCCAGATCTCAACCCCATAGAAAATCTTTGGAGGGAGTTGAAAGTCCGTGTTGCCCAGCGACAGCCCCAAAACATCACTGCTCTAGAGGAGATCTGCATGGAGGAATGGGCCAAAATACCAGCAACAGTGTGTGAAAACCTTGTGAAGACTTACAGAAAACGTTTGACCTCTGTCATTGCCAACAAAGGGTATATAACAAAGTATTGAGATAAACTTTTGTTATTGACCAAATACTTATTTTCCACCATCATTTGCAAATAAATAAATAAAAAATCCTACAATGTGATTTTCTGGATTTCTTTTTCTCATTTCGTCTGTCATAGTTGAAGTGTACCTATGATGAAAATTACAGGCCTCTCTCATCTTTTTAAGTTGGAGAACTTGCACAATTGGTGGCTGACTAAATACTTTTTTGCCCCACTGTATTTCAAACCAGCGCAGGCATTACAAAATCAAATATAGCAATAAAATAAATCACTTACCTTTGAAGAGCTTCCTCTGGTTGCAATCCCACGGGTCCCAGGAACACAAAGAATGGTTGTTTTGTTCGATAAAGTCCCTCTTTATATCCCAAAAACTATGTTTGGTTGGCGCGTTTTGTTCAGTAATCCACCCGTTCCAATCGTTCAATACACAGACATAGAAAACCTAAAAAAGTTACCGATAAACTTTGTCCAAACAAGTCAAACAACGTTTCTAATCCATCCTCAGGTACCCTAATATGTAAATAAACAGTAATATTTCAGACGGACAATAGCCTGTTCAATAGAAAAGAAAAATAACAAAGAGCGCGCACACAGTCACGCGCGCAAAACAGTAGTCCTTTTCAGCCATCGGGAAGAACTTCTATTTCTTGTTCGTTTTTCAAAAAACAAGCCTGAAACCATGTCTGAAGACTGTTGACATCTAGTGGAAGCCATAGGAACTGCAATCTGGGAGCTAAATCCCTCTATAGTGAATAGCAAGGCAATGGAAAAACTGTGACATAAAATAAAACTATTTTCCGGATAGATTTTCCTCTGGTTTTTTCGCCTGCCATATCAGTTCGGGTATACTCACAGACATTATATTAACAGTTTACTAAACTTCAGAGTGTTTTATATCCAATACTACCAATTATATGCATATCCTAGCTTCTGGGCCTGAGTAACAGGCAGTTTACTTTGGGCACGCCAGGCTCTCTGTACTTCCGAACACTGCCCCCTAGCCCGAACAGGTTAACAAAAACACTTTAATCATTTTCCATATTACATGCACAACCCATAGTATGGAAACTTTATCCATGTAGTGTGTATACTTTCCAAGTTACAGTATTTCCTTCATAACATTTTTAATGACATCACTAAATAACAAACAAAATGACATTAGTGTTCTATAGATCGCCTCTGACAATTCCCCACGTTCTACATTAGAAATATTGTTCCATTATTCGCTTTTTAACGTGTTAGAGTTTCAGCGGGAAAAGGTCTGTTGAGACAAAGCACATTCCTTTGGTGAATTTGGAGAGCGCAAGCCTGGATCTTCTCTCGTGATTTACAACAGGATGTGAGTGTCAATCCCCACTAATTCTTTCCTCCCCCCTCTACTGGTGAAATGGGGTCTGATTGAAGTTATTCATTGCAAACCTGATCTGACCTATTTGGATTCTCGTGGTCAGTCATGACAAAGAGATCCTAGCTTTCACCTGGATTCACCTGGTCAGTCTATGTCATGGAAAGAGCAGGTGCTCCTAATGTTTTGTACACTCAGTGTACATGCACTGGTTTAAGGTAGTACACTATATAAGGAAACGGATACCATGTGGTGCACAACTTCACACGACACACACAGATGGAGTGTACATTATCGCACAAAAACAGTTGTGTATCAGTAGGCTGTGAATAGATGTTAACATTCACATTCTCAGGCATCTGCACGCAACATTTGTTTGAGTGTCTGTCTGTGATTGGTTCATGTGGTGTGTCTGTTTCTGCATGTACCCAGGCTTCTGGAGGAGGAGTCAGCCAAGCGGGCGGAGCTGGAGCAGATCCACCTGCAGCAGCAGAGGGCCATCTCCCAGACCCAGGCTGAGAAGCAGGAGCTGGAGAGCGAGCGGCTAGCCAAGGAGACGGCCCTGCAGGCAGCCATGCTGCAGCTGGAGAGTCTTGAGAGAGAGAGGCACGGAGCGCTGGAGCAGTACGAGGTCAGAGAACAACACCCTGTCTGTGTTTCAATATGGCTGTTAGTAGGGACCATTTCCCCTATTAACACTTACAGTAGGTGTTGCCAGGCCATTTCATAAACAAGATTAAAACAAATTTGGCAGGAAGTACTTCCTTTAGACCTATATGTCTGTGAGCAACTACTGGTCTTTATTCAGCTGAATATAGTGTTGAGTCAGTGGAAGGCTGCCTGACGTTTGAACCAGAAACAGTCCCTGGCACCAAACTTGGCTTCTTCTCGAATTACTCCTCTGTCAACTGTTGACACAACACAAAACCATCATAGAGGTCTCTCCTTGCATTCTGTTGCCATCTAGTGGTGATATCACTGAGATCTGTCTCTACTTCAAGAACAACAGCATAACTTATGTATTATTTAAAGGGACTTGTACTTGCCGTCATTGAGATATATGGATACACCCTGTGTGTGTGTTTGTGTTACAGGAGGTGAGAATGAAACTGGAGCAGGCAGCTAATAAGACCAAGAGCTGGAAGGACAAGGTGGCCAAGCACGAGGGACTGGTCCGTCTCATCCAGCCAGGTAAGTAAGAATGAGAGAGGCCAACATCACCATAGTAGAATGTCTTCCACTGCATATTCATGTACTGTTCTGTTCTCCTCTCCATACTCATATTACAATGCTATTGATGTCTTTGTTCTATTGATCTATTGTTTCAATACAGTCTGTGATGTTTTCTTTCTCCTTCTGTCTGTGTCTGTCTGTAAAGGTGATAAAGGACCACAGAGGATGACTAACTGGGGCCCAGCAGCCTTCACAGACACTGAACTGGACCTGAGGAAGAAGTCCTGGCAGGAGAGGAAGAACCACAACCAGTCAGCCCAGTAGACTAGAGAGGGTGCTTCTTACCTGTTGGTCCAGACATCTTACCGTGATCGTGTAGCATCAGGATATTGTTGTCTTATGTTGTTGAGAATTAACTAATGTGTACGGTTGCAAAATTCCTGAAACTTTCCCAAAATGTCCAGGAAATCCTGATTGCTGGATTCTGGATTTCCTGCTTATTTTCTCCTAATTCTAGAAATCTTATAACTGGGATATCTGGAATTTTGCAACCCTACTAATGTGCCAATGCTTTGACATTCCAAGTGTTTTGCCATTCTGTGGTCTGATAAGTCTTTAACCAGGAAAAAGAGCTGTAGATATTCAGTGAATAATATGTTAAACTTTTTTTTTAAATAGAGTGTCATGCGAAAGTAATAAGATTAAATTAATAAGATAAAAGTAATAAGATGTTTTATATTTAAAATGCCAACGCATATGTAGTGCATCTTATAAAATATATTTAAAGACATTTCTTTATACTGTTTCTGTCTGTTTTAATGGATGAGGGATGTGAGAATTATATGTGTTAGAATAGGCGAGTAGTGAACGGGGGTAGGTTAGATATACTATATCCCCCCCCAAAAATGGCATGTATATATGGCTCTGGGTTAGATATGCTCAGCCTTGATTTATATATTTGATACATATCATTCAAGTTTTTTTTTCAATCTAACCATTTAAAATGTAATTTCCTGGTTTGCCTGTGGGAACTGTGGAACCTTGAGTAATATTCCTATGAAATACTTGGCCGATGCTCTCTTGTGGTTTCATGAGTTAAAGTATCTGTTTACGGCTCTGCTGTAACTCACAGTAATATTATACTGTGGTGGGCTGGGAGTTACTGTAGATACCTTGAACTGCTTGAGTCCGTAGCTATAGTTCCCCTTGTGTTGTTGTAATCAGGTGAAGTTAAATTTAACCAAACATAGGCGAGTGTGAGCTGAGCTCTGTGATTGTGTGTAATAATGAATATTGGTGCAGTGAGAACTCATGAGATCTGACTGCAGCGATGGAACTGCTGGGCTCTAGTGTTTCTCTGCGGACTCTGAGCTGGGTTCTATTCTCTCTGGGGGAACCTAGGCCCAGGACTGGGATCCATTCTCTCTCTTGGGGCCCTAGGTCCTGCTTAACTCCACTCTCCGCTCTGCACCACGTCTCAGCCAAGCGCTGCAGATTGCTGTAATGGATGTTCTGCAGGGCTTCAAAGAGCTGGCATGGCCATCTGTCTGTCTGTCTGAATCTGTCCTGGCAGGCTGAGGTCCAGCTCTCTCTCTCTCTCTCTCTCTGAGCCAGCCTGGCCAAACCACCCCAACCATGTGAGACTGATAGTGACATCCCCCCTCATTCATAAACCTGTGGTTTTCATTACAGTAACGTCCTACTTTGTGTCATGTTGAAACAAATACAATCTTATTTTCTGTTTTTTTGGGGGCCAAATCCGGATTTTGATTTGCTAAGTCCTGTGTGTGTGTGTGAGAGAGCATGTTCTCCTCACATCTGGAGCTCACTACTGTAGGTCTAGGTCTTCTAGACCTTGTAGAAGAACAGTCAGTCGTGACTAAGTTGGAGTATGAGGAGATATGTGCAGACTGCTACCAGCCCTTTTCCTTTATGAGAGCTTGGACAAACAATTATGATGATTAATAAATGCTACAGCACGGGCAGACCCGCTATCACACCCCCTCACACCCGGACCCGCGCTCTCGTCCACCCTGCTCGGGTTGCACAGTGCGCTGACTTCACAGAGCGGCCGGTCAGAGGGCTCGGTCTGGGAGGCTGCAGATCAAAGCCATGTCGATAGGAGTAGACAGGAGACCTGGCTGCTTGGAGTGTGGAACCACAGGCCTGGCTGTCAGGATAGTGAAACACGCCAAGCAAACATATAAACATCACAACAACCCCATCACACTGTCACGACAGCCATGCTGCAGCATGATACACATAGTAAATCATTTTCATAAAACATGATTTCTCCCTTTAGGATATTCTTCTCTTCAGCAAAGACTCAAGGATTAAACATCTTAGTATAGTATAACTAAGCCCTTTGAATAACAGAAATACAAGTAAGCATAGCTGAAGCAACACAATCCATCAAAGACTCCCAGACAGAATTGTTCCGGACCAAACCAGTTCAGAGTGCCTCTCTACTTGTAAACAAAGAGCTAGGCAGGCTTAAACAAAAACACATGCAACATACGTGATTCTATTGTAGTTATCTCTCTTGTTGCTCCATTAATTGGGCATTCCAGCCTTTTCTCTGTGCTGAATATATATTTTTCCGTTCAATTGTTTTATTTCATCGTGGAGAACTCTGCTGTTTTACAGGGATGTGAAGTGACTTCCATCCTCACTGACAGACCTGAGACTCTGAGACCTGAGAACACTAGGCTCCACAACTCACCTACAGTCAACCAGTAGAAGGTTGGTTGAGGTATGAAAAGAACCAGTTTGACTCATACTGCATTTACATTTTAGACATTTAGCAGACGCTCTTATCCAAAGCCACATACAGTTAGGCGTTACTCTCTGTCAAATGAAATTCATGTTGTCTTTGATGAGAATTATATGAGTTGAGAATGATGATTTTGAGAACTGCTACAGGACAAATTTTAACAGGAATGACTTCAAATCCTGGAAGGTTGTTTCTTGGTGTCCTGGATTGTCCTGAGTCACACTGTCAATAAGGGTGTCTGCCAACTCTTAAGCCACAACCTTCAACATTGAGCATTTCATCCACCAATTCCTGTTTACTAGCTCTGATAAATGGCCCAGTGCCACTCCTCCTCCCTCTCTTCTACTTCCCTTTCTCTCCTCCTCTTCTTCTTTCCTCTCCTCCTCCCCAAGAACTTAGTCTCTCTCCTCTGCCACCCATTGTCCTCCTCCTTATCCTCCCCTCTCACCTCCTCCTCATCCACCGTTCCCTCTTTCCCTTCTCTCTCTCCTCCTCCACCACAAGAAGTTCATTAGTCTCTCTCAGTCTCCAGTTTGCTCTCCTCACTCTCAATTTTCCTCAATGAAAGAACCACAAATAAGGTGGTTGAGGGTTTTCAATCTGCTCTTCAATCTGCATCTTGCCATGAGCCAATTGCACCTGTGTGAAAAGTCACTAATTGACCCAGATCATTCTTGTGACATAACAGGAGGGGGAGTGAAGACCAGTGATGAGCAGGTACACGAGGTGTAGGAACGGTTGAATTAAACTGTTAATTACATTTATGCTGCATCAACTTTAAAGGAAGGTGTTTGTAAAAACTCTGTTTTTCACAATTCCTGACATTTAATCCTAGTAAAAATCCCCTGTCTTAGGTCAGTTAGGATCACCACTTTATTTTAAGAATGTGAAATGTCAGAATAATAGTAGAGAGAAGGATTTATTTCATATTTAATTTCTTTCATCACATTCCCAGTGGGTCAGAAGTTTACATACACTCAATTAGTATTTGGTAGCATTGCCTTTAAATTGTTTAAATTGAAATCGGAAGTTTACATACACCTTAGCCAAATAGATTTAAACTCAGTTTCACAATTCCTGACATTTAATCCTAGTAAAAAGTCCCTGTCTTAGGTCAGTTAGGATCACCACTTTATTTTAAGAATGTGAAATGTCAGAATAATAGCGAGAATGATTTATTTCAGCTTTTATTTCTTTCATCACATTCCCAGTGGGTCAGAAGTTTACATACACTCAATTAGTATTTGGTAGCATTGCCTTTAAATTGTTTAACTTGGGTCAAACGTTTCGGGTAACCTTCCACAAGCTCCCCACAAAATTTTGACCCATTCCTCCTGACAGAGCTTGTGTAACTTAGTCAGGTTTGTAGGCCTCCTTGCTGCATACGCTTTTTCAGTTCTGCCCACACATTTTTTATGGGATTGAGGTCAGGGCTTTGTGATGGCCACTCCAATACCTTGATTTTGCCATAACTTTGGCAGTATGCTTGGGGTCATTGTCCATTTGGAAGACCCATTTGCGACCAAGCTTTAACTTCCTGACTGATGCCTTGAGATAATTTTCCATCCTCATGATGCCATCTATTTTGTGAAGTGCACCAGGCCCTCCTGCAGCAAAGCACCCCCACAACATGATGCTGCCACCCCCGTACTTCACGGCTGGGATGGTGTTCTTCAGCTTGCAAGCCTCCCCCTTTTTCCTCCAATCATAATGATGGTCATTATGGCCAAACAGTTCTATTTTTGTTTCATCAGACCAGAGGACATTTCTCCAAAAAGTATGATCTTTGTCCCCATGTGCAGTTGCAAACCGTAGTCTGCCTTTTTTTATGGCGGTTTTGGAGCAGTGCCTTCTTCCTTGCTGAGCGGTCTTTCAGGTTATGTCGATATAGGACTCGTTTTACTGTGGATATAGATACTTTTGTACCTGTTTCCTCCAGCATCTTCACAAGGTCCTTTGCTGTTGTTGTGGGATTGATTTGCACTTTTCGCACCAAAGTACGTTCATCTCTAGGAGACAGAACGCGTCTCCTTCCTGAGTGGTATGACGGCTGAGTGGTCCCATGGTGTTTATACTTGCGTACTATTGTTTGTACAGATTAACGCGGTACCTTCAGGCGTTTGGAAATTGCTCCCAAGGATGAACCAGACTTGTGGAGGTCTACAATTTTTTTTCTGAGGTCTTGGCTGATTTCTTTTGATTTTCCCATGATGTCAAGCAAAAAGGCACTGAGTTTACAGGTACACCTCCAATTGACTCAAATTATGTCAATTAGCCTATCAGAAGCTTCTAAAGCCATGACATCATTTTCTGGAATTTTCCAAGCTGTTTAAAGGCACAGTTAACTTAGTGTATGTAAACTTCTGACCCACTGGAATTGTGATACAGTGAATTATAAGTGAAAAAATCTGTCTGTAAACAATTGTTGGAAAAATTACTTGTGTCATGCACAAAGTAGATGTCCTAACCGACTTGCCAAACCTATAGTTTGTTAACAAGAAATTTGTGGAGTGGTTGAAAAATGAGTTTTAATGACTCCAGCCTAAGTGTATTTAAACTTCCGACTTCAACTGTACATACATTTGGCCACCCATATGGGCTAGTCAGGGCCAGCCCTAGCCTTTTGGGGGCCCCACCTTGCAGGCAACGCATTTTGGTGGCGGAGAGAAATTTGCAGTTTAAAAGTACATTTCCTGCAATTCCTCACATTTTTCCATGCGGTGTTGAGAAAATTTTGCTGTTTTAAAGCACATTTTCTACACATTTTGCCATGACTTATGCCATGTTCATATAATATCTGAGTGAAATTCAGTAATACAATCAATTGGGGCTCCCTGGAAGTCAGGACAGTGGCTCTCAGGGGCGTCATACACCCCCAGAAATCTGAGGGGGCACAAAGTACGTGAGGATGGCTGGGGGTGATTCTGTCCGGAAGTTGAGGAATTTTGTGTTTTTCAAACACCGAAACTGTCGCATCCTGATCTGTTTCACCCGTCTTGTGCTTGTCTCCACCCCCCTCCAGGTGTCGCCCATTTTCCCCATTATCACCTGTGCATTTATACCTGTGTTTTCTTTTCGTCTGTTGCCAGTTCGTCTTGTCTCATCAAGCCTACCAACTTGTTTCTCCCGTAAGCCTGTTTCTCTCTAGCCCCTGTTTTTGTATTTTTGCCAGTTTTTACCACTCTGCCTGCCCTGACCCTGAGCCTGCCTGCCGTTCTGTACCTGTCTGACACTGCCCTGGATTACTGACCTCTGCCCACCTGCCGTTCTGGACCTTTCTGACTCTGCCCTGGATTACCGATCTTGACCTGTTGCCCTTGACCTGTTGTCTGCCTGCCCCCTGTTTTGTTAATAAACATCTGTGATTCGAACTGTTTGCATCTGGGTCTTATCCTGAGTTCTGATAGAAACAGCTTTTTCCTGCAATCTAGAGCCATAATCATTATGCTTAATTATATGTAATTATGTATATTTTTCTGCAAATCTAAACATGCATCTTGAGCTTTTTGTGTCCTCCTGACTGGTGGTTGATTTTTAAAAACAAAATATGCTTCTCTGCATCGCTGCTAAAATCTGGGTAGCAACGGGTCCTGCAACTGGGTCCTGGACTTCCTGACGGGCCAGCTCCAGGTGGTGAGGGTAGGAAACAACATCTCCACCCCGCTGATCCTCAACACTGGGGCCCCACAAGGATGCGTTCTCAGCCCTCTCCTGTACTCCCTGTTCACCCATGACTGCGTGGCCAAGCACGCCTCCAACTCAATCATCAAGTTTGCTGATGACACTACAGTGGTAGGCTTGATTACCATCGGCCTACAGGGAGGAGGTGAGGGCCCTCGGAGTGTGGTGTCAGGAAAATAACCTCACACTCAACGTCAACATAACAAAGGAGATGATCGTGGACTTCAGGAAACAGCAGAGGGAGCACCCCCCTATCCACATCGACGGGACAGTAGTGGAGAAGGTGGAAAGTTTTAAGTTCCTCGGCGTACACATCACGGACAAACTGAAATGGTCCACCCAACACAGACAGCGTGGTGAAGAAGGCGCAACAGCGCCTCTTCAACCTCAGGAGGCTGAACAAATTTGGCTTGTCACCAAAAACACTCACAAACTGCTACAGATGCACAATCGAGAGCATCCTGTCGGGCTGTATCACCGCCTGGTACGGCAACTGCTCCGCCCACAACCGTAAGGCTCTCCAGAGGGTAGTGAGGACTGCACAACGCATGACCGGGGGTAAACTACCTGCCCTCCAGGACACCTACACCACCCGATGTCACAGGAAGGCCAAAAAGATCATCAAGGACAACAACCACCCGAGCCACTGCCTGTTCACCCCGCTATCATCCAGAAGGCGAGGTCAGTACAGGCGCATCAAAGCTGGGACCGAGAGACTGAACAACAGCTTCTATCTCAAGGCCATCAGACTGTTAAACAGCCATCACTAACGTTGAGTGGCTGCTGCCAACATACTGACTTAAATCTCTAGCCACTTTAAATAATTGAAAATTGGATGTAACAAATGTATCACAATGTTTTATATAATGTTTACATATCTGACATTACTCATCTCATATGTATATACCGTACTCTATACCATCTACTGAATCTTGCCTATGCCGTTCGGCCATCGACTCAAATCTCTAGCCACTTTAAAAATGTAAAAGTGGATGTAATAAATGTATCACTAGCCACTTTAAACGATGCCACTTATATAATGTTTACATATCCTACATTACTCATCTCATATATATATATATATATATATATATATATATATATATATATATATATACTGTACTCCATACCATCTACTGCATCTTGCCTATGCCGGTCAGCCATCGCTCATCCATATATTTATATGTACATACTCGTATTCATTCCTTTACACTTGTGTGTATAAGGTAGTTGTTGTGAAATTGTTTGATTACTTGTTAGATACTACTGCATGGTCGGAACTAGAAGCACAAGCATTTCGCTACACTCGCATTAACATCTGCTAACCATGTGTATGTGACCAATAACATTTGATTTTATTTTATTTTATTTGGTAAAAGATTGAAAAGGATGTGAGTCTTATTTAGTAATTGCTTTTCTAAAGTCTACCAACCTCGCCAGCAGGATTGTCAGCTAAGACAGTTAGACATTAAACAAGCTAGCTACTCTAACTTGATTGAAAACCTGAAATCGCTTCTTGGTCCAGGTAGCTGTAGTTGAGGTTCGGAGCCTATCTGGGATAGCTAAAGCAAACTTAATACAATTTCTAGCTGGCTAGTAGTATTACAGAGAAACAAAAAATGTAACCTTTTAACAGGACAAATCTGAGGGCACGTGCTCACTACGGGCATGATGCCTCTGCTGGTTCTCATCACTCTTTATCAGTGTCATCACCCTGCCTTCTGGGTGATAAGAGCCAGACCAGGTTCTGTGCTTCTGCTGTGGTTCTCCTCTCCCAGCATGTTGCTGTGTCCAACACTGGTTAGCCAAGCATACAAGTACTGTTTCCCTTGCTAAACCAAGACCATAGTTACCACACAGGAATGACTGTATCCCATAACGACCATTATAGACTCTCAGTTCTGTGTGTCTCTGGCACTGACTCCTTTTGCAAGCACTCCAAAGCCTCTCTTCTGAGAAAAGCCTCTCTTCAACTCTCCCAGTGTGTCACCTCAGTGTTGTTCCCATGCCAGACAAAATAAATAAATGAGACACAGAGAGTAAACATATGAGAGTCATATTATTATGTGACAGTGATGTCGTTAGGGGGCAGAGATCCAGCCCAGATTGTGATGCACAGCCAGCCAGCAGAGGCTGGTTTAACAGGAAGAGAGCAATGACCATAGGAGGAGAGGGGAAGAGAGATTGTGAGCCTTGACGCTGGGGAGCTGCCATCAGAGCTTGTTCTGGTGTTCTAAGGGACAGAAGAGTACCGCCACCTCCCTCACAGCTCATATCAAACCCCTGTCCCCTATCTCCCTAGCTCTGGGACCAGACCACACAGACTAGAGATTTCCACATGTGCTGCCTGGAGGAGAGCAGAATACCACACAGCCGGCTGTCATAAGGGAAACTAAACATGGTTGTTTATGTGAGCCCAAGCTGCAGTACATTCTAACTCCAACTGCACATGTGGGAATGACATCTATGTTTGACAGAGCCATGCCAGATCTTTTGTTTGTCTTTTCCCTGATCTTTGTTCCTGATTTTCTCAAACATCTCATTTCAGACAAGAGGGTATTTGTTCTTAATCTGGATCTTTCAAAGCAGGACTGTGATCAGTCATACACTGGAGTGGAGAAAGACAAACCTGTCATGTCTCAGGTAATGTCCTTCTACATCAACAGTTCTCACTGCTGAGACTTGAATGCTTCAGCACCCCCTACAACTAAACCACACACACAGAACCCAGTCATTGAGAAAACCATATTGTGGAATCCCAAGTCATTTGGTCCCATGCTAATGTGGTATAACGCTTAAAGTGCAGGACTATTAGCCAGATAGTTTTGAACTCATTTTTTTTAACTAGGCAAGTCAGTTAAGAACAAATTCTTATTTTCAATGACAGCCTAGGAACAGTGGGTTAACTGCCTTGTTCAGGGGCAGAACAACAGATTTTTACCTTGTCAGCTCAGGGATTCAATCTTGCAACCTTCCGGTTACTAGTCCAACTCTCTAACCACTAGGCTACCTGCCACCCCGAGGGAAAGGGAACTAATGACAACCCCCATTGTGATATAACTTCTTAAACACTGCCACTGCTTCCACAATCAAAACCTACTCAAATTCCAAATGGGTATTTTACAAGAATGAAATAGTAAAACCAAACATTTACACAGAGGGATTTTAGGCCTCCTTTCTGAAGGGGTTTTGCCCACTGTCACCATCTGCTTCTGCTTACCAGTGCATTTACAGTTTAAAACAACCGCTTCTCACCCATTTCAAGATTACCTCCTCGTCCTATATAATACGTCTGCTGTTAAAGACTGTAGGGTTTATTTGTAGCCTGCGGTCCAATTTGTTTGGTATCACTGAGCACGTAACTAAGTCAAGCGTCTACGCCACTTTCAGATCTTCAACACATGACCTGTTGGGCCCTTAGTAGCTACATAAAGAAATGTACTTTATTGACACAGATTTCTCTTGTTAAACAATGTTGGGAGCACAGAGGGTATATCTGATAGGCTGAGCTGGCATCGCAGAGGGAAAGGTAGCTGCAGGGCTTGTTTGATTAAGGTCATTTGATAATGTCAAAACTGATCACAGAGATAGAGTGGTTGATTGTCTGTATATGTCCTTCCTGTTGCAACAAGAGAGAAAGAGAGAGGGGGGGGCAGAGATTGTATGGCATATCTGATTAGGCTATGGTCATGTGGAGAAGGACGCTCCCTGCTCCTCTCCTTCATTGAATTAAAGCGGAACGATTAGCCAGAAGAGCCTGGTGCTGTGTGGACACAGAGCAGGACTTGGCTTCAGGCCAGCCGCTAAACTGCCTCTGTCTCAGGGAGAGAAATTGCACCACACACACACACTAACACACACTTCCATTCCCTCTGGGACTATGTCACCTCCGAACTGAGTTAGGATGCTGAACTATTTCCTTTAATGCAAATGACATGATGAATTCTCTCCTTCTCTGTCATAGTGTGTTCCACTACTTCAAGTCCTGCTCCGCCACCACCACCACCCCTGTGACTATGGGAATGGGAATGTTTGTCCCAGCTCAGCTGCAGCAGGTACAGCACATCACACTGAGGTCTGATTAATTGACAAGAGGTTCACATGATCTTTTCAGAGGTACTTAATTCACAGCTCCACCAGGGACATTTGGCTGTATTTTTCCATTCTGTTATTTTCTTCAGTGGGACATCAATTAGAATAGGCCAGAAGTAGTTTGAAGTGAAGGGGGGAGGGGTCAGTATTGCCTCCCTGCCTTTTGTCTGTTCTCGCTTCACTCTTTAAACTCAGGGAGAGAATTTTTCAGATCTGGTTTCAATTACTTGCTATTGTTTTCTGTCTTATCTACAGTGTCTGAGCAATGTGTTCCATCATACTGCACATCCCAATATCCACACGACCACACTACTTAGAAGAAATGCCCAATACATTCTAAGTGGTTTGCTAGTGTGGACATAAGAACGTAGTTTACTCCATCCCCATACTCTTGGTTTAGTGCTCCACAGCCGTTCTCTTTAGTAACCAGTGAGTTACTGTAAGTGTGTGAAGTCAGTGGCTGGTCCATCTCCAATTCTAAGGCGCTCTCTCTCTCTCTCCCACTCTGAGGTAGGAACCAGAGGAGAAGTAGAGAACAGTAATCTCCTGGTCCGGCCGTGTCGAGAGGCATTCCAGACATAGCCGCCTCACTGCTCAATTAAACCCCACTGATCACTGCACACACACAAAGTGAGAACTCAGCGCCAACCGGCCAAGCAGTCAGCCAGGCCACGGTGCTACTGTACTGTAGGTTCAGCACCAGTACCTCTCCCAGTCTCCCTCTCAAGTCTCCCTACTCTTCTCTGAGTCGCTTGTTTTAATCACCTCATTCAATTTGATGCGTAGTCCACTCCCTGCTCTTAACCACTTCCAGTCTGTTACAGTATGTATATTCTCGACATCCTGCTGCCTGGGCCTGAGTGTAGGATCTAACATGATCCACACCAGGCAGGGTGCTTGGGTTCCAGATGAGGTCTTAATCGTGTCAAAGCTCTTCCACCGCCTGCTGGGAGGCTCGGCTCTGTTCTATTCTGTCTCTGGGCCAGCTGCTGGCTGCTGGGAGCACCTGTGGGAGCAGGGGAACTGTCCTCTCCAGCCTCCTCAAAAGTTGAAAGCCTCCAACATCTAATAAATCAGAGGAACATGGAGGTACATGGCGCACACGCACACACACACACACACACACAAACACACACACAGAGAGAGAGAGCTGGTGGAGCCCCAGTCGTACCATGAGGGTGGTATGGTGTGGGTAATCTAAGTGAACCATTAGACCCTCTCTTTTATTATAGCATTGACGTTTCTGGAAGATGATAACCACATCCAGATCACAGTGTACCCAAAACCGTAACAGGGACCAACAGCAGAGTGACTTAGTGTCATTCCTCTTCTAGTACGCCAAGAACAACATGCATTTCATCACATGAACAGGTTTTTGGCTGCATAGAAATGAGCTTAGGACCCCTATCAAACTCCATACACGTGCAGAGGAGACGTGTCAATAAATCACTGTTAGGAGCAAAGGCCTGGAGACACAGCTGGGAGTCATGGGGCTGAAAAACAGCAGGACGAGGGAGGAAAAGTCTGTATTTCAGTAAATCGTACTATAGAAATCAGTTAGAAACATTAGAAACAGAAAATCAACACGATTAGGAATCAGAGTTTTTGCAGTTTGAATTTCATTAAACAACTGGAGTTGATGCCCCTGTTCTTTTACAAGTCCTTGCCTTGTCCCAGTGCTGTAAAGCAGGGTTTCCCAAACTCAGTCCTGGGGCCACCCCATGGTGCACGTTTTGGGTTTTGCCCTTGTATTACACAGCTGATTCAAATAACCAAAGCTTGATGATGAGTTGGTTGTTTGAATCAGCTGTGTAGTGCTAGGGCAAAAACCAAAATGTGCACCGAAGGGGTCCCTTAGGACTGAGTTTGGAAAACCCTGCTGTATGGGACGCATGTGAAAAAAGCACGTATGGTCCCTCAACCTCAGGTCATGCATAAATGTAACAATGAGGCCCAATAAAGAACAATGTAAAAATCTATCTGCTGTCAGAGTCAGCTCAGTTTGAGAGGTTGAGACATTCTTATTGCTTCTGTACAGTACAGACAGACAGTCTTATAAAATACAGATGAAAACAAAAGCAAAACGTTTGTATGAAGTTTTTCCAGGTACAATTTTTTTTTCTCCAAAGCCTACAACTAATTGCCTATTAGTTTACATAAGGAACTCTTAATATGTGAGAAAAGCACATTTCCATTATTTATTTATTTATTTATTTTTAACATCCAGATGTGATAAATCCCCTCTGTGATATTGTGTCGGATCTGTCAGGCGTTTACTGCTGTCATGGAGTCATGAGAAAACTATCTTCCAGGGTTTCTAAGGTGACACAGAGACAATACAAATAGACAAATAGACTGCTATGAGTTACTGCAACCAATACAAGACAAAGGGGGGACCAGTCCTCTAGCCCAGGCTTCACACATCTCAACTGCTGTATTTCATCCCATGACAGTTCTGGATGGAGCTGTTGCTATACCAGTGTATATATATGACAGAAACAAGTATACATAAAATAGATTAGTGAAATAGCTGTCTAAAGTGAATGTGGAAAGAGGTTGACTTTTTTTCCATCTCCATCTCAATAATATGATGTATTTCCCCACTTGATCCAGAGAGGGTGTTTGTCAGTGTTCTTTTTCTGATGATGTGGAACCATGGACTAG
This sequence comes from Hucho hucho, assembly GCA_003317085.1. Classification (NCBI taxonomy): domain Eukaryota; kingdom Metazoa; phylum Chordata; class Actinopteri; order Salmoniformes; family Salmonidae; genus Hucho; species Hucho hucho. Next base: position 373,341 of record QNTS01000522.1, read on the forward strand.
AGGACCAGGGAAGACATACATTCCTTATAACAGTCAGAGAACCATTACTAAAGAAACAGAGGGTCTAGCTGGGATATTGTCAAAGTATTATCTCTTACTGCAGACAGTACATTTCAGGACTGGACTGTTTCACCCGGAAGATATGACAGTAAGCTAAAAACACTGCTGTGTATGTGGACCCAGCCTGCAATGAAAAACACATTTATACTGGTTTCAATATATGCAGATAGACAAACACCAAATAAAACCCAAAACCAAAGTAAACCACGAGAGGAGCTCCATTCCGTGGGAACATGAGTTAACATTGGCTCTGTGGTCATCATAATGAACTAGAGACTGCAGTTTCTACCATCGCTTTTCTCTGCGGTTCTTTAATAATGCCTCTTTATATATTTTATACATTTATTTGATTCTAATGGGAATGTAACAAAAGGAAACTAGGGAAGCAGTTTCATTCAGTGCGTTAGGCAAGTGGGAGGGGAGTCTGAAGGACAGATTCGTTTGTGTTGAATAAAACCATCTGTTGCAATTGACTGGTGGCCAACAAATCCACTAGAGGAAAAGATACAGAGAGGCTGGACAGAAGACAACTGAACACAGCATTACATAACATCACCACTGACATTGACTGACCATTGGCACTTTAGGCTGACCACTGAGGTGACTGGTGGTCTGCTTTGCCCTGGCAGTGTGGTAACCATAACCCTTACCCTCTTCAGAGACAGAGCTCAACTATGCAAGTCACTCTCCTTGCAAACTGTCCAGATTCCAGAACAATCCTAGCACTGCAGCACAAAAAAATTATGAAGCACAACATTTTTCATTTCCCCCCCCGCAGATAAATATGGTAATATTGCATTGCATCTCCTAAATAATTTGTCAAGGGAATATCAACAGTTGATGATTTACTTAATGAGCAATCAAATGTGTCTACTAGTCATTTAAATATGTGATTATATCATATTTTTCTCACAGAATCTGAAAATAATAAAGTAGCTTGTGTTGTGTAAACATATTAAAGAGGTCCCCTACAAAGTTCCTTCAGTGACAACAGCTTCTCTGTTTTAGGATGATTGAATTTAAAGCAATAAAATCAAATTAGGAAAACAGTGACAGCTTTAGGGACTGAGCAACTGAAGAGTTAGCTTATTATTTCAGCTTTGATTTAGAATTACAAACATATTTTACAAATACAGGCTTGTATTTTTCGCGATTATAATAAAAAAACATGTTTTAAAGACTTTATTGGACTTCATATGACTTCAGTATGCCAATAGTGCATATGACATGCAGATGAACATGAGTAAAAAGTCTAAACAATAATCTTCTGGACATTGATTAAAGAGTGGGCCTATATCAACAATTTATGGGGTGAATTTAAATGGGAACGTTCATTTCAGTAATCAGTAAATGTGTTATACTACAGCTTGGCCTTTCTTGAAAGAGAGAGTGAGAAGAGAATAGGATACGATTTCCTCAAACTTGGTTCTGCTCTTTACATAGAAAATTGACCTCTTCCCAACATGTATTTCCTAAATCAAATTAAAAGACTGCACTAATGTGTAGGGAGAAGAGGATGAGAGAAAGACGCATGTGGAATTAAAGACATTATTCTGGATGAGAGTTCGCTCGTCAAGAGGACGACAGAGGTATTTTCTACTGTGTCTTAAATGTTTCCTTTACGTCAATGTCAGTTTCTTAAAAACAGGAATACAGGAATGTAATTGCGCTGGGGATTAGTGAGAGGAATCGCGCTCATCACGGCGCATGTCTATAAACCCGTCCAGAATCGCTCGAGGGGGTCTGATTCAGTGCGCAACATTTGGGACAGAACCAGACGCACTACAGTACCGCGAAGAAGGTTTGAGTGCAGTGTGCAGCGTCTCACGTGTTTGACCTCTGAGTATAATTATGAGTTATGATAGCTTTAAAATCAGTACATGTGCGATATTGATAAATTAAAACATATAGCTGTTTTGCAGAAGTGCAGCGTCTTCGTTCTGGAGGCATCAAGAAAATATAAACAAGGCTGTCACGGAGCTCGCCAGGGACATGGGCCAGCTTTGCGCTGCAACACTCTTACCATTTGGTACCATCTTCGTTTTTTTTATTTGGGATTGTGGTGCCAGTTCTATAATAAAAACAAGATTTGCAGTGCTCACTTCAGGGTAAGTTGGTAGTCCGCGCATTTGTGAGGGAACGTTGTAGATGTCAGTCTGTTATTTATCAGAAAATGAAATAAAATATACACTTGATCAAAGCTTAATAAAAATGCATGCACATTCAAAAGAAGGACTGGTAGGGAATTAATACAACTGTCTGGTAACTTGCTATCCGGTTGGACATGGTGATGAATGTGCTATTTAGACCGAAAAGTAGCTACATTTAATATTTATGTGTGACGTGAGAGACAATAAAAACAATACTTTGCTGGTGAAAAACGTCACAATCAGTCAAAGAAAGACCACCACGTTGCTCCACTCATCAAGCCTACCTGACCAAGTAAAAGGCGGTTGTGATGTAATTGGAATATTGAATGAGATCACGCAAATACATAGGAGTAGTTATCGGAATCACTCAGTTGCATGCCAACTGTAAATTCTGCCCATAACGTGACATAGGTTATAAAGGTGCGCATAGAGACGTCTGGACCAGGGAGAGGGAGTTCATAGCCTACATACAATAGTTTGAATGAAGTGGGCAAATTATAGACCAGAAGAACTTTGGAGCATCTATCTAATTTTGCTCAGAAATTATCATTGAATTCCGTGCTATTACCTCTTAGTTCAGCATTCCAGTTGTAAACGATTTAGACATCTGTATTTTCAAACGAGTTATTGTTTATCTTAATCCTGGTCCTGGGGACCCAGAGGGGTGCACATTTTTGTTTTTGCATTAGCACTACACACCTGCTTTAAATCATCCAAAGCGTGATGATCAATGCACCTCTTTGCAGGGTTATTTAACAAGCGTTTCTCTTACAAAGAATGCAATCATGTGCTGGACACTGCATGGCACAATACATTTTCTTTATTACTTTCATTTTGAAATATTCTTACTGCTTCACATACAATAGTTGCTGCCATAGAATTGTGATTATGTATTGTAGCATGATATACTACAGTAGCCATAATGCTTGGGAACTCTGGCTGCTTTGAAAGGGAATTTCCACTATGAAATAACTGCCCATTTAATTGAGTGACTTTCTCTTTAATACCACTCCTATTACTATAGTAACAACATTGTTACCAATACACTTATCTCTCTTGTCTCCTTTCTCGTGGCTTTGTAAAGGGAGGAGTGTCCGGAGAACAAGGTAGTGACAGTGGAGTACCCATGTATTACAGCAAGGGGCACGGATGGCACCTGTCTCAGGTAAGAGTGTCCCATCCTTTAAAAAGAAAAGGAGAGCCGCACACTCCAGGACAGGCTTTCCCAAACTTGGTCCCCGGGACCCCAAGGGGTGCACATTTTGGTTTTAGCCTCAGCACTACACAGCTGATTCAAATAATCAACTAATCATCAAGCTTTGATCATTTGAATCAGCTGTGTAGTGTTATGGCAAAAAACAAAACGTGCACCCCTTGGGGTCCCGGGGACCAAGTTTGGGGAACGCTGCTCTAGGAGCTCAGATGCAATAATTTAATAGCAACGTTTCGACAGCCAAGCTGTCTTCATCAGGGTTTAATGACAAACACTGCGGGTCACTAATTGATATAGTTTCAAAGGACACACACAGGTGACTGTAATCATGGCCGGGTGTGGCATGATTTCATTGGTCGATTTACAAATATCAATAGAACATATAAAAAGCATGAATGGATTACATACGATCATAGATACAATTAGGCTACATCATATAGGCCTACAAACACTTTACAATGGATAGCAAAAACACAATCACAGGAAAGGCTTCATATCAAACTATGTTGAGACTGAAGGGAGCGAGGGCCTTTAAATTAAAGATCCAGACGGCCCCTCGTTTTAACAATAAATTGTCAAGGTCATCCCCTCTCCTAGGGAGGGCGATGTGTTCGATGTCGTTATAGCGAAGGGACGAAATAAGGTGGTTTGCTCCAAAAAATGTCCCATCCATCATCTTCACAATCATCCACCATATGGAATGTTCTTAGAGTCGCACCACTCTACCAATATCCTCTGTGTCAATATCCTACACACACACACACACACACAGACACACACACACGAGAAACCCCCAGTCTGCAGGTCTGGTTTAAGTCCGAAGCATATGATCTGTGTACTGTCAAGGTTATAGCACAGCAATAGAAGTTGTCTCATTTGATTCTTGGCTCCAGACGAGATGGTGGAGTTTTAGCTAGTTTTCTAGTTTTTCCTGCCATGTCTCCCAGGGAAGTGTGGTAAGGACTGCCCCAGGCTGCGAAATATCCTTTCGATGATGGCCATGCATGAAAATGATTCTGTCTGGTCTGCCTAACCGTGCAAGCAGAGTGAGTTAACCATATAGCTCAGGGAGTCCTGGCAGTCTTTCCCATGTCTCCACCTCTGGTTGGGGTTAGCACAATTACACTGGGTTGTTATGGTGTCGGGCAGCAAACCCACACAGCCACTCTACTAGAAACAAAGAGCCAATGAGACGCATTTTTCCTCCCCTCCACGGTGGTTCTCTCTCCCCCCCAACCTGTTTTTGTACCAGGGGTTGTACCAAGGAGTAGTAGTACCTTGGATAACCCCTTAGAACTTGACTTTAATTCTGGAGGTTGAGAAACCCAGGGCTAGTGTATGTGTTACGGGCCCAGGCCTCCTCACACAGGACTCCCTCCTCAGGGATGGGGGGCGATGGGGGCTGATGATGACGCCAGGGAGATGGTCTTGGGTGTCGTTGTCCCTCAGAGAGATGTGTAGAGTTTCAGCCGTTGAACCATGAGATAACACTGAGCAGGAGAGATGCAGAGTCTGGCTGGGGCCTCCAGGCCAGGGTGAACGACACTCAGGCTACTCACACTGGCTGCATTCCCCTTGTCTCCTCTCCTTTCCTCTTTCTCTGAGTGCAATATGTGTGTCCTCGCTGGTGTTAAAGAGTACGCAGTGAGTGATAATGTGTGTGTCAGTCGAGTGTGCCTGTATGCATGTGTCCTAGGCTCTGACAGCTGATAGTGCAGGCGATGCCTGGAGCGCATGCAGGCCCAGAGCGTATGTACTACGTAGCTACTACCTCCTGAGTGTTACGCTCCCTCTCATCTCTCTCTCTCTCTCTTTATTTGTTTCCTTGTGGATTTACTGCATTATCCTTGGCTCTCACCTCTGTAGTGTTCTCTCTGTGGGCTCCATACTCCCTCCTTCACCACTCTGCTCCCCTACAGTCCCTACATGTCGACAGGCCATGGTGGGGCCGGCTGTAAACAAGTCTGTGACACGCATGTCAGGGGTAACAGGAGGAGAGAAGGAAGAGAGTGAGGGAGGGGAGAAGGTGGGGAAAACGTTAAGATTTGTTTTTATCCAAATGAAATAAACCTGGATTCTGGCAATGCCGTGTGTTCCCCTCGGCAGGGGGCTTGCCTGGAAAACCACGTCAAGGTCTATAAGACCAGGAAGGGGAAATCACAGGAGGGAGGGACAGAGCTCTGGCTTTTATGAACCTCTGTATTCTGCTGCAATTGGTGCCCCGTAGTCCAGTTGATGTGGTGGAACCCCGGTAGAGTCAAAGCCAATAGTGTTGGAGCTAAAGCTGTGTAATGAGGGATTCAACACCAGAACAGTACCACCTCACTATTCTCTCTCTCTCTCTCTCTCTCTCTCTCTCTCTCTCTCTCTCTCTCTCTCTCTCTCTCTCAACATCGTTGTAGTACACATTGCTTCCTGCTGTAAGGTCTGGAAACCATCCTATCCCACGGCCCCTGAGCTCAACGTGGAAGAATAAAGAGGGAGGCAGCACAGGAGCATACTGAACCAAACTCTCACAGTCCTGTCTCTCTTTTGTGCTCTGGTTTAATCATTAAAGCAGGTGGGAGGAAGCAGGGCTGCAATGTCCTCAAAGTGTGTGTGTGTGTGTGTGTGTGTGTGTGTGTGTGTGTGCAGAGCTGAACTCTACTAAGCCCCCCTGTGATTCGCTGTCCAGGGCACTGACAGGTCTCCCCCTACAAGCCATAAAACAAGCGACTATATAACACATACATCATACCTACCCTGGTAAGTCCTGTCTGTCAGTCAATCACTGTCAATCACTGACACTAAATTGATCAACAATAAACTGAAAGATTAGGTGCTAAAACGAGTCATGTCAGGGTCAGGAAACACATTGTGAAGAATGGGCAGAGACGATGTGATTTAAGTCCGGAGCAACAGGCTGCGAAGCAGTAACGAGGACCAGATGCCTGCATGTGTGTGTTTGTGTGTGTGTGTCCAGTCAGGTCTGAACCCGACACTGTGCTCCACTAAGGCTCTGACAGGGTTACTATCTTCAGCCAAGGCTCATCAGACTCACTACACCACAGCAACCAGCACGTTAGCCACGAAATGAGGAGAGAAATATCTCACCACTTCCACCCAATGGTACAAGCTAGGTTATAAAAGGTTCACAGAGACCTGTCTTCTCTTGCCAAGAGTACATCAGGACAGCTCATTCACCCTAAACACATAGTGAAATTGGGATCTATCACACATTGTTTACATTGCATCTAGGAATTCCATGGGGTGTCCAATTCTAACTAGTATACTTTATATATTTGGCATTTCTTCCTCAGTGTGTTTTAAATGGCAATCAAGCTGATGAATGATGAAACTGTTTAATTTGTCTCACACTTGTAGTTGACATAAGTGTCTCTATTAGCTATGCAACACTGTTCTGAGTACTGCCGTAATACTGTTTCATTACAGGGGAAATATTATCCATTTCTCTGTTTCTCACAAAACACTGTTCTGAGTACTGCCGTAATACTGTTTCATTACAGGGGAAATATTATCCATTTCTCTGTTTCTCACAAAACACTGTTCTGAGTACTGCCGTAATACTGTTTCATTACAGGGGAAATATTATCAATTTCTCTGTTTCTCACAAAACACTGTTCTGAGTACTGCCGTAATACTGTTTCATTACAGGGGAAATATTATCCATTTCTCTGTTTCTCACAAAACGCTTTTTTACAAGGCCTGAGGTTCACTTCCTGTCTTTAATGGTAAAGTCTAATAAGTGTAATCATTTGCGTAGATCGGTATTATTGTTGGACCACAGTAAATATAAAGTAATCATTGTACATCTTTTTCTAATTAACATTCACCTGAACAGTGCTCTGTACAAACACAATGCCTGTTATTCATTACTGTTCCACAGAGCAGGGGTAAGAACATTTCTGCACGGCTATGATGTCAACACTAATATGTCAGCAATACAAATCACCCACCAGGTGATTAAAGTCTGTAATGGCATCATCAGCATGTTGTTTGAAGTGCAGCACAGAGAAGCAGCTGTGTACTGTATAGACAGTAAATGTTTTTATACCACAGAATTGGAAAAGGGGGGGATGAAGGAATGAAAAGGGAGAGATGAAATAAAGGAAGTTTGCTGTGGTAAAGATGAGGAGTCACAGTCGGACACAACAAACATAACCTCTCCATGCAGTGGGGCCATTTCAACTCTCCCACCTCCAGGCCTTCTCCCTCTGAGTCCTGGAAGATTCTGGAAGACTTTCATGTCTTATCAGTCCATTACCTTCAGCCCTGGTTAGGGACTATGGTGTGATCTCAGCGTAGAATCCTTAAAAAAGACCAGTCTGTAGCCTGGTTTCCTTTCCTGGCAGTAGAGCACTCACAGACACGTCATTAAGACAGATCCATCATTATTTTGGCTTTAGACTCCCTTCTCAGTTACTGGCTGCTCTCACTACATTACCTGTAATCTGGACCTCATCTTTCTCTTAGGCCCTTTATTGTCCTCATAGGGTCCATTCTTTCTCTTGCCGTAACTCTCCCTATATCTCCCTCTATCTCCCTTTACCCCTGTCTCTCTCTCTCTCTCTCTCTCTCTCTCTCTCTCTCTCTCTCTCTCTCCTCTTTCCTTCCCATCTCTCTCTCCCTCCCGTTCTCCCTCTCTCTCTGTCGTCAGGTAAGGCTTCAGGCCAGGTCACATGTCTGTCTGTATGTCGTTGAGAGGTTGTGAGGCTCAGAAGGGTCAGAGATGGCACATTCCTGGGGTGACACACGGCCCTGGGTTGACCCCAGGGTCACATAGGCCAGCGGCCCTTCATATTGCCTGGGGGGAACCGAGGGTAGGCACTGGCACTGGGAATAGACCTGGGAGCTTTAGGGCCTGTAATGAGAAGGGTCATAAAAGAGAGGGAGAGTGACAGAGAGGAATAGGGGACGAGAGAGGGGAGGATTTGTTTCTTATGAGTGGTGTTATACCCTTTTCACACTACCGCGCAGACCCGAACCATACTGTGCTGGGCTGGCTCTGATGTATTAATTTCACATTGTCCTTCCTAGCACGGTTCCAGCCATTATGGTTGATGTTTCACCAGGTCAGCCGTTAGAACAGGCATTGGTGATGGAGTGAGGACCTGTGAAGACAGAAGCGGTAGGAGGTGCGTTAAAGGTGGCGGAAGAGTGTTGGTGCTGTTTGGGAACTGTAGCGTGGCTGTGCAGACCTCCTGTGCTCTCAGTGAAAGCGTCCACTGTCTGACTAACAGCTTCCCCACTCTGATGTGTCCCCAGAGAGACCGCAGGCTGGAAGTGTGCTGGCAGAATAAATAAACAGAGGGAGGACTCGCTCACATCTCAGCACACTAACACCTTCACGTGTATACTCACACTGCACAAGAACAAGAAGCCTATACACTAACACCCTTACATACCCACACACACCTTTATATAACAGCCTAACACCCTGCTGTATGAGGAAACACAGAGAAAACAACAGACCCTCTTAAAACTAACACCCTAATCGATTATACACACAGGACTGACGCTTTTACTTAAACACAAAGACGGAGACAGACGAAGAGGGCACAACAAAACCTATTCCACCTCAGGAGACTGAAAATATTTGGCATGGGTCCTCAGATCCTCAAAAGGTTCTACAGCTGCACCATCGAGATCATCCTGACTGGTTGCATCACTGCCTGGTATGGCAACTGCTCGGCCTCCGACCGCAAGACACTACAGAGGGTAGTGCAAACGGCCCAGTACATCACTGGGGCCAAGCTTCCTGCCATCAAGGACCTCTATACCAGGTGGTGTCAGAGGAAGGCCCTAAAAATTGTCAAAGACTCCAGCCACCCTAGTCATAGACTCTTCTCTCTGCTACCGCACAGCAAGTGGTACCGGAGTGCCAAGTCTAGGTCCAAGAGGCTTCTAAACAGCTTCTACCCCCAAGCCATAAGACTCCCGAACATCTAATCCAATGGCTACCCAGACTATTTTCATTGCCCCCCCCCCCCCCCTTTTTACAAAGCTGCTACTCTTTGTTGTTATCATCTATGCATAGTCACTTTAATAACTCTACCTACATGTAAATATTACCTCAATTACCTCGACTAACCGGTGCCCCCGCACATTGACTCTGTAACGGTACCGGGCCCCCTGTATATAGTCTCGCTGTTGTTATTTTACTGCTGCTCTTTAATTATTTGTTACTTTTTATTTCTTATTCGTATTTGTATTTTTGTATGTTTTTTCATAAGTAAGCATTTCACTGTAACATTCATTCAAAAATTGCAAAGCACACAGCACACACACACCCACACAAAGACATCAACATGACAGATATGTAAGAGCAGAAACACACACAGACACTCCTGTCTCTCCTGTCCTGAAGTGTTGAGGGGTCCGTGACCTCCACCGAGGTCCACATCCTGTGTTTCTGACTCACAGAGCACCACATGAAGGACCATCAAGCACAACTGACACAAAGCTACATCTCTTTTTCTTTCTCTCCTTCTCTCTCTCCCTCCATCCTCCTCTCCTCGACATGTCAACATCTCCCTGTCTCATTTCCTCCTCGCTGCGTTTCCTCCTCCATCGTCATTAACAACCCCCTTAAGTCATCTCCCCTCTCTTTCTGATGAGTCTGGGAGTTGACAGAGTAAATATGATACATAATGTTACATCACAAGACACCTAATGATACTGTTGTCCCTCTTCGCTATCTCCACCATATCTAGAAACAGAAACACTATCTGAGGTCCAGGGAGCAATCCTGTACTGAGTGAGTGGAACTGTTCATACATAGTGACTTCAGTCTGGTTTATGGAAAGCATCATTCCAGATTGGTCTCTGCTCTGCTGTCTCTGTGTAACCTCAGTGCTGTCTGTCCAGGCTGCAGACGGTTGGGGGGGTCTATAATGAATATCCAGTCTTTGTAGTGCATTCCTGGGGGAGTCTATAATGAATATCCAGTCTTTGTAGCGCATTCCTGCCACGAACGCACAAATAAATCACGCCAGCCTGGATGGAAAACAATAACATTGAGCTCCCCTCCCTGGAGGGAGACTCTTGCTAAAGTACATAATCTGGAGTGTAAAGTGATCCTGCTCTGGCCTGTACTCTGGATCCTGTCTTGCTATTCCTCCAGCTTCTCTGTGCTGTTTTTGGCAGCAGCAGGGTAGTGTGGAGCCTGTGTGGGCCCTCGGTACGTCCCTCTCTCTGCAGGTAGTCACTGGGTCACCACCAGCACAAAGGAGGACCAGGGGGAGCACAGGGACAGGGATGCCCCGGCATGGTGCTCCTAAGACAGACTCGTAGCTGGGTGACTTGCATGGTCAGACAGACCTGGTGGGTCTGTAGGCACTATGTTAGAGTGTGGGGCATCAAGAGAAGCAGTGTCTAACAGCAGGAATACCCTCAGGGTGACACAGGGACTCCACTCATCTTCTGAAGAAACTTAATCAGAATATCCTTGCAATAGACATGTTGATGCAGAATGTTGAAACACAGAAGAATCGCATAGTCTCTTAGAAAAAAATGGGTTCCAAAAGGGTTCTTCGGCAGTCCCCATAGGATAACCCTTTTTGGTTACAGGTAGAGCACTTTTTGGTTCCAGGTAGAACCCTCTGTAGGAAGGGTTCTTTCTACATGGAACCCAAATGGTTCTAACTGCAACCAAAAAGGGTTCTTCAAAGTGTTCTCCTATGGGGACAGCCGAAAACTCTTTAAGGTTCTAGACAGCACCTTTTTTTTCTAAGAGTGTACTCTCCTTACCTTGTTAGTCACCTGACCTTGATGTTTGTCTGTATTGTGAAGAGAGCAGAGAACTGAAGGAAGAGCCTGGTCTGGGAGCTCTCCTCAAGGCTGTGTTTAACAGTCCTGTCAGTGTCACACATCACTCTCACTAATAACCCCTGCCCTTGTTTCCTGACATTAACAAGATGCACCCAATTACAGACTGCTCTGGGCCCCAGACACACACACACGCACACACGCACACACGCACGCGGGGGAGCATTAGAAGCGGTTATCTCACTGTGGAGGACAGTGATGTAGCTTTAGTGGTTTGGTCTTTTCCCTTTTGGATCCGAGAACAGTGTTAATCAACAGAGACCCCTACATTCCCAAACATCAACAGACAGGTCATCCCACTGTGTAACTACTAACCTGAGCAGTTTATACAGACCACTGAAGAGCATGTATCATCAATCAGAGACACCTCTAGCATTTCATTTGACATTTTAGTCATTTAGTAGACACTCTTATCCAGAGTGACTTACAGTTAGTACATTCATCTGAAGATGGCTAGGTGGGACAACTACATATCTCATTCATAGTAAGTACATTTTTCCTCAATAAAGTAGCTATCAGCAAAGAGAGCTAGAAAAGGGGGGGAGTAAAGTTAGCTCACAAAAGGTTTTCTTTCTTTTTTTGCAGGTCCCAGATCAGATCAGGGGCAGTGTGGGGTCAGGTCCCTGTGTGACTGACCGGCTGTCTGTTGATGTTTTAAGTAGAGCAGTGGAACAGTGGACACTGAGAGCAGAGGTTGTGTGTTGATGTTATGAGTGGGCACTCAGAAAGACCAGAGGCTGCCAGCCATAGCCTCCCTTTGCTAGCTGTACATCTCCAACCCAGACAGACAGACAGACAGACAGGGCCTACATCTGCTGTCCATTAGCCCAGCCTGGCCCTCTCCTCTCTGGGCACACTGACTGGAGGGACAGGAGGTGGCAGGCCTGGAGAGAGATGTCCTTCAGGCCCCTGGCCAGAGCCCCCTAGCAGCCTCCCAGCACTGTCCCATCCCATCCCTAGCTCTCTCCATCACAACACAACACAGCTATGAGCCACAGATTAAAGCTCCAGTCCGTCATGTGGCTTTAATCAGGCCCTGGCCTGGCCCATAGTTTTGTAAGTTATTTATCATTCAGAAGAGGGAGTGGGGGAGGGTCTTAGAGGAGTGATTTAGGGTTATGTTGCATGGAGGTTGGAGAAGAATAAAAGCAAGTTGTCATCTTGAGGGACCTTCAGTGAGGTACCATGCTAAATTCCCTCCATCAAGAAGCGTGCAGTTTTTGGGGCAGGAGTTGTGTGTTCCCCCTCCTCATCTAGGGTCTGTGTTATTTGGTTTCTGTGATTCTAGGAGTGTTCCAATATCCCTTTCCATCGTTTCCTATTCCGCAGTTCCATCCCTAATGCCTGTAACATGTGGTGTTTTGGTTTGCTGCGTGTGAGGATGATGCTCTTTGTTCAGCTGTCTCTTGACCATCTAGGCTAGTGCTGCTGGGAAGTGGGGAGGGAGGTAAGGGATCTGGTGCTAATGAGGAGCTTTGGTCCATTTGACAATTGACAGGCTGGGTGTTACCAGAGAGGATGAGGCGAAGCAAGAGGGTTTACTCCTGTCAAAATCTGTCCACGATTAGCAGACTGAGAAGCAGAGAGATAAGCAGACCTTCTGCCTTCCCGCCTTTGGGACAACGACTCCCATTTAGTGGATGTGTAGATCCGTTCAGTATGTGAAGGGAAGGATACAGCAGCTGGGAAATGAATTACTGGCTCATGCTACTGTCTGTCTGTGTGTTTATCCACAGGAGGAAATGCTGTGAGGGCTTCAGGTTCGTGATGGGCCAGTGCATACCTGAAAGTAGGTTAAAAAAAATACAGCAGTTCTCCTCACCCCAAGTCAGATACTTTACTCAGTGCCTGTATTTACACCTGGGAACCTGTACACAGACAGAATGCACATTACAACGCCAAATTAACCCATTACTGAACTGCAAATTGTTTCAAAAGTAAAGTAGCATCTCATTCCATAAATTGTCAATACTGTACAATGACACACCATGACCAATAGAGGGCAACATTACACAGGAATACCCTTGAGGAATATCATTGGCCATCCAGGGTATTATTGAGCTGTTAGCTTTGCATGTAAGATCCTATCTGTGCATGTCCCTATTGATGAACCAATCCCTCTCCTCTCTCTGCTCCAGATGTGGATGTGTGTTCTGGCTCCCCCTGTGAACAGCAGTGCACCGACAACTTTGGACGGGTTGTCTGCACCTGTTACCCTGGATACCGCTTTGATCGAGAGAGGCATCGCAACCACCAGACCTACTGTTTAGGTAAGTCCACTACCTGTTTATCTGACAGTCAGCTTTTTATCAGCCTTTTTATCAGCCAATCAGCTTTTTATCAGCCTGTTTATCAGCCAATCAGCTTTTTATCAGCCTGTTTATCAGCCAATCAGCACTGTCTTCTTTTGAATAAATCTTAATTTAACATCCTGCATCAGAGCAACCGCTCTCTCTCCCTCTCTCTGATTAGAGCAGCCTAAATGCAGCCTTCATCAGGTGTAAAGTAACAGCTGGTGTTGTGTCTCCCACACCACAGACATCGATGAGTGTGTGGAGTCCGACGGCAGTGTTTGTGATCACGACTGCGAGAACACAGTGGGGAGCTTCCTGTGTCGCTGTCGCAGGGGTTACATCTTGGCACCGGACAAGCACTCCTGTATACCCAGTCACAACCGTGGGTGTTGAATATACTACTATACTTTACTCCTACTGTCTACATGAGGCTGGCTACTACAGCTACACTACCTCTGGGTTTAGCTCACTAGTACCTTCCTGTGTGTCTTCAGCCTGAGGGTACAGTACTGTATATGTGTTTGAGAGGGTGAACATAGACTACTAGACTTTGTTTTTGTGTTACTTACTCTGTAGTGTTACTTACTCTGTGACAAGCCTGTCTCTCTGAGCGTCTCTTTGTCTTTCTGTCAGTGAGCTCGTCAGGGAAGTCTGACACACTGATGAGTGCTGGCTCCTGCTCCCTCACCTGTCAGGACTTTGTCAACATGAGGAACAGCCTGCTGCAGCTCAAACTGAGGCTGGGCAGCACTCAGTCACCTAACCAGGTACATCTACATCACAACACTAACTACTGCATATCTTACTTACACTGGTGTTCCATACAAACACAGAGATACACTAACCGTAAACAAGCCTCGCCAGACTTGATGTCTCACACTGGAAGTCTGACCAAATTGAGACTACAATGAGACAGGTTGTTGTACTATACTACCTGTGTGTGTACCTGTGTGTGTGTAGGTGTTGTCTCCAAGACTGGCTAACAACAGTGATAAGCCGTCTGCTGGGAGGTTGGGGAAAGGTCCTGACACCACCGCCCTCCCTGGTCCTCCTGGCTCTCCAGGATCACGTGGGGTCCCAGGTAAGAGTTGTCTGCAGTTTCTCTGAATCTTTCTAACTCAATCTTTCTCTCTCTCTCTGTATCTCTCTGTTTACTGCCTATGTTAGCCGTTTGTTGGCTGATATTCCGCAGGTTATCTCCTTGGTTCCTTTTACATCCCTTTATTCTTGGATCCCAGGCCACTCAGGAGTGTCGGGGGAGAAGGGAGAGCCTGGAGAGAGAGGCCTGATCGGCCCCCAGGGGCCACGGGGAGACATGGGCCCTATGGGCCCCGAGCCTGACCTGGAGCATATCAAGAGGGGTCGCAGAGGAGCTGTGGTAATCTTATTATTCCTTCCCTGATAACATGCTGTTGGGCCTATTAGTCCAAGCAGACCTCAACACATCCACAGCTGCAGAGATACATCATTACAGTAAATGTTGCATGAGAGGAGCTGTAGCTCCCGCTAAAACCATTTAAAATCATATTTCTGTCTCTCCTTTTTCCAACAGGGACCTCCTGGTGCACCAGGCAGAGATGGACTGAAGGTCAGTATAACAGTCTATCCATGTGTCTGTGGGTGTTTAGTACATGCTTGTGTGTGTCCTGTTAACTGGAACAATAACAGCAACACTTTTCACCCCACTCTTGAGAGCTCTGAGCTGCCAATGTGGGCTCTTATAGAAGTCTGTGTGAACGTTGGAAGTATGTAACTAGACGTTTCTGGATGGTTTTTTTTCTCTTTAGGGTGACAGGGGAACTCCTGGTCCCAGAGGTCTCCCAGTGAGTCTGCTTTTTATATTTGCCAGCTAGGCTTTGAAGTATTTTTAAATGCATTATCATCATTGTCATCTTGTTCATCTATTCTATGTAGTATCAGATTCCAAGCATACAATAAGTCCACTCAAAAGCATGCAACATGCCTTACAGGTTGAAATCTCATTTACTGATGTGTGGACAGAGATATTAAAGCCTCCGTATCTTTCCCCAGGGACCTCCCGGCTCCTTTGACTTCCTCCTGGTCATGATGGCCGACATTCGCATTGACATCATCGAGCTGCAGGAGCAAGTGTTTGGGAAGAGGCGGGGCCTCTCCTTAGACAACCCGCCCCACTCCAGCGGAGAGACAGGGTTCGGAGAGTGGGGCTCCGGACAAGGAGAGCTCATGCTCAATACCTGACCTCCATAGCCCTGCCCACGGCAATCTGTCACTCAAAACGATAAGCCAAAGGGAACTAATTAATCAACTGGTTCTTGTAAAGCAGAGACATTGAACTGACTGAACTGACTCCTTTCCTCCAGTGAAACCTTGTCTCTAAAACCCAAATAGGACTGTATGAGGTGAGGAGACCTCTGACCAGCTCTCTCTCCTGTCAGAGACATAGACTATAAACAAATGGAGAAAGAGAGAGAGAGAATGGAAAAAATGGAACCACTGACCCTCCAAACCAAACCACTGCAAGCTTTGCCTTGCCGCCTTGATGTTTCCTTCGTGCCTGGCCTGGTCTGGTCTGACTGACGAGAGGGGGTATGCCTTTGCGTGCGAGGCACAGGGTGGTGATGGTTGTAGCCCTGTGTGACTGTGTCTTTGTGCGCTCTGAGCTGAACCGCTTCAAACACAGCAGGGGCTTTATCGTCTGCATCTCTTCCTGTTCCTGTCAAATCTGTACAGTCCGAGGAGAGGAGACGCCGGTCGGTTGCTGCCTGACACTGCTTACCTGCCCTGCAGGACCTAGAACCAGACTCAGGCCCCAGACTGCACCTGTCTATGCAACAACCCAACTCAACAGCTTTTATACTGCTGCCACTACACTACAGACTCTCTGAAGCCTCTTTAGAGATACAGTACATATACTACATTAGCAAAAGTATGTGGAAACCTGCTCGTCCAACATCTCATTCCAAAATAATGGGCATTAATATGGGGTTAGTCCCCCCTTTGCTGCTATAACAGACTCCATTCTTCTGGCAAGGCTTTCCACTACATGTTGGAAGATTGCTGCGGGAACTTGCTTCCATTCAGCCACAAGAGCATTAGTGATGTCGGGCCTGGCTCGCAGTCGGCATTCCAATTCATCCCAAAGATGTTCAATGGGGTTGAGGTCAGGGCTCTGTGCAGGCCAGTCAAGTTCTTCCACACCGATCTCGACAAACCATTTCTGTATGGACCTCGCTTTGTGCACAGGGGCATTGTCATGGTGAAACAGGAAAGGGCCTTTCCTAAACTGTTGCCACAAAGTTGGAAGCACAGAATCGTCTAGAATGTCATAGTATGCTCTAGTGTTAAGATTTCCCTTCACTGGAACTAAGGGGCCTAGCCCGAACCATGAAAAACAGCCCCAGACCATTATTCCTCCTCCACCAAACTTTACAGTTGGCACTATGCATTTGGGCAGGTGGCGTTCTCCTGGCATCCGCCAAACCCAGATTCGTCCTTCGGACTGCCTGATGGTGAAGTGTGATTCATCACTCCAGAGAACGCGTTTCCACTGGAAGTTTGGAAGTTAGTAGTGAGTGTTGCAACCGAAGACAGACGATTTTTACACGCTAGGCGCTTCAGCACTCTGCGGTCCCATTCTGTGAGCTTGTGTTGCCTACCACTTCGCGGCTGTGCCGTTGTTGCTCCTAGACGTTTCCACTTCACAATAACAGCACTTACAGTTGACCGGGGCAGTTCTAGCAGGGCAGAAATTTGACAAACTGACTTGTTTGGAAAGGTGGCATCCTATGACGGTGCCATGTTGAAAGTCACTGAGCTCTTCAGTAAGGCCATTCTACTGCCAATGTTTGTCGATGGAGATTGCACCTGTCAGCAACGGGTATGGCTGAAATAGCAGAATCCACTAATTTGAAGGGGTGTCCACATACTTTTGTATATATAGTGTAAATAAAAAAGAAAGTTTCTGAAAGTTCTTTGGATGTGAGTGTTGGTAAACGTACTCTTTTTTTGTTCTTGTTAGTGTTGAACTTCCCTACTCAAGATAGGTACATATATGGTGTGAAGTGGGCTCTCTTAATGCTAGCTATTGGTCTACTATTGATCACCTTCTAAAGCATTATGTGTGTCTCTGCTTGTGTGTACGTATGTATATAGTACACACCAGCACTTTCCCTAATGAAGTCAAGATTTTAGAGCACTGCAGGGCTTGGAAACATCTGCTAATCACTTATGGTATGCACCATTAATTCACAAATACCAAGAGTATGGACTGTAGACAATCAAAAGTAGCAAATAATTACATAAAACATTTTATGAATAAAAGGCCAGCTGCTTGGCCCTGGTTGAGGATGCAGGTTGCTATTATTCAGGGCCTACACACAACAGCCAGTTACAATCACTCATGGGATCAACTCCAGACTATTTGTTTGTCTGTCTGCTTTCCTGCCTTTCAGTCAGTCTATTCGCACTTGCTGTCTGCAGGTATTCTCTCTCCAGAGGTACTGCGTCATCTCCAGCAGAGGGAGCTAAGTCACAGATGGGGTTCAGCATCACCTAACTAGCTGTATGTTACTAACACCACTATATGACACAGAGTAAATCATTTGTACATAATACGTAACACATGAAGTGTCTCAGGCTTGGCAGGTAAAGATGGTGAACCATAGTGAGGTTCAGTGTAATTATGAGTGGTGTAAGTACCAGAGGTCAGGGTTCAAATGCTTTGGCAAAGACAGCTGGATGGGTAATTACGGACCCCCTGTGTCATCAAGTCTCAACTCGTTCCCTAACTTAGCCTGTGATGAGTCCACATGGATGAGATAAAAGTATGTTCTGTTCAGCCTGGGAAAATCCCCTGCACATCATGTTTGTTCTGTGGTGAAGAACACCGACTCCTTTCTGGTCTCTTTGATCCAGACACGTTGTACACTTGTCAGCTCTCTGGTGGTGATAGCACAGGTGGAAGGCTATGTGTGTGTGCGTGTGTGCATGGTGGAAAGGTGTGTGTGTGTGTGCGCGTGAGCATGCGTGCGTGTGTGACAAGCCTCCAAGCCTCTCATCTACCAGCTCTGCCCCCTGCCATGCAGCCACGGCTCACAGTAAAGACGTCGCTAGGCAACAAAGATCAGGAAAAACAACATGAAACAATTTAAGAACTATGTCAGAGAGAAAAGAGAGAGGGAGTGAGAGATTATCTAATTTCCTTCACTGCTTGTCATGCAATTGTAATGTATTTTCCACTTTTGGCCTATAGAGGACAGCAGTGAGGAGTTCAACTGAGTTTATAATGGGTCAACAAAGTGCACTTCAGACGTGCAGTGCATACCGTACTAACCCTTATCTACCCTACCGATGACATATACAGGAGATGTTTAATGAACATTGTGTCTAGGCTTTAGAAGTTCTCTCTACTGTGCACAATGTCATTATACTGACGAGAAAGGAAAGATGTACCACAATCGGTACTTACCTCTCTCTCTCCATAGGTCTGCAGTATACTAACTAAATAATTATATTTTCCTTCCTATACATTTAATCTACCACTCATGTCAATGACTTTTGGAGAAATTGTATATTCCAAGTATTTAGAAGGATAACATTTCTATTTATTATATGTTGAAAGTTTTATTTCAATGCAGCACCTCCATCATTGTTGCACTACTGGGCGAGGTTGTTGCCACCCTAACTCAGCTATTCACTGGCAGCTGCAGTTGAGCACCAAGATGGGACAGATAAAGCTGTTCCAGAAATGCTCTCCAGGTAGCCTCAGATAGGAGAGTTATTCTCCCTCTGACACGCCATGCCATCCAGACACACGTCTTGTCCATGTTCAAGTACCTGTGTGTCTGTGTGTGTGTGTTTGTGTCTGTGACTAAAGGCACGTAACACATGTCTAGGTAGAGGGCACTGACATCAGGCCAGGCAGTTAGGTCACTGATGCAGGCTTGGACATACCCAGATAGATAGAGATCTATGAAAGTGTTATATTTAATTATATTCCCACAGCGGCCTTGTAGTCAGGAATAGACACGGCACCTGGCATTCCAACAGCATAACTAACATCCTCTCTGTTCATTCCTCAAAAGAGAAACTCAAATATGCTGGTTATCTTGTTGTCATCTGTCATTCCTGCGTTGACATCATCCAAGGGACTTTTTATCTTGGCAGGTGGGGCTGGCTACCTGAAAGGTCTGGATTTCTGACATTGTTTGATGCTCCACAGGTAAAGTAACTGTATTCAGCCAGGGAGAAGGGCTAACTGAATGCATGCCAGCGGCTTTTATGTCAGCAAGTTGTCAGTGGTCATAACACTAAGCAGCCCAGTTCAACTCAACTCAGAGTCCAGAGTTTCCCTGTTCAGTTCATGCCGCCATAGTTAACATAAACCCAGAACACTCAAATTAGTATGATAAGATACATTTGGTATGGTTATATAAGGTTAAAACGAAAGGAGGTAAAAACAAAAGGAGGGTGGTTGGTCAGGGTGGATGGACAGGCTTATTACGTGAACATCTAGGAACCCAAAGGTTGCGTGTTCGAATCTCATCACCGACAATTTTAGCATTTTAGCTAATTAGAAACTTTTCAACTACTTAGCGTGTTAGCTAACCCTTCCCCTAACCCTAACCATTTTAGCTAACCCTTCACCTAACATTAACCCTAAACCTTAACCCCTAGCCTAGCTAACGTTAGCCAGCTAGCTGACATTAACATTAGCCACCAAGCCACCTAGCTAACATTAGCCACAACAACGTAATTCATGACATATCATACAAATGGATGATGTACATACACAAATTAATACATACCATGCAAAATGTAACATATCATACTAAATGGAGTGTCTCAGATTCACGTCCAGAATAATATGAAATGCTCCGAGACCAGGTTGGTTCATGTGGTCAGTACAAAACCCTAGCCCTGAGTATTGTGTTGTTGCCAATGTGAATGAAAGCCATAGCGGCAGAGAGCAAATATAACTACCGGCCATCTTTCATTTGTCCACAGATCTACCCCTTGCTAATGAGTGATTAGAGATGAGGAAGAGAAATGTCCAAAGTCAAAGTCTGTTATAATGACCTTAGTCTTGGTCTGTCTGCCCCGTGTATCAACACTTCCCCTGTGTGTCTCAGCCAGGTAGGGGAGAGAGATGCTCTGAGATGATACTAAAACACTAAACCTGCTCTTCCTCTATGTGTTGTTTACATAACCAGCCCCAACCTGTGTGTAGAGGTATAGAGGAAGAAGAGAGCTCCTCAGCGCAGCTCAGCCACTGAGGTGCTGTATGACTCAATATTTAGGTGTTTCCAGGGCTGCACAGCCATTGGAGGCATTACAGATGTTGGATCTTAATTTGAGCTAGTTAGCTACGGCAGGAAATGTGAAATATTATGTGGATTATAATTAATGGAATTTTTTTAGGGGTTGGTACATTTTTTGTAGAAATTACAAACTTCAGATGCCTTTTTGAACCTCAAATTCAGGAAAGTTCTCCTGCAACAAGGTGATCAAATTAAGATCCTACATCTGTAGGTAAATCACAGGTGTCCATCATTGCTTGGGTATGCAGCTGCGTGCAGCAAATGAGAGAGAGAGTACACACAAGCACACACAGACAGACATGCACCCTCTCACGCACACACAGTACACACAAGAGTTCCCGCACGAAACATAGGCATGCCACTGAACACCTGACAGGTGCAGGCATGGTCTGTAGCGAGACACGTTATCTTCACACGCTAACTCATTCTTAAATCTGAGATACATGCCTCCGGCTGAAAACAGCACAGCTCGCTCTCTGAAGCTGAATCCTTCCTCCTCCTCTTGCCACACCCCTTCCAATAGTACTACTGTCACTCTATTGAAGGGACTGTAAGTCTGAGACCTACCTGTACAGGTTTAGTGAATGAGTCAAGGGTCTGTTATACCTGTACACACTACATGTAAGTCTATGTCACCTTGGTCATCTGTCATCATTCGGTGTCTGTGAATGGGTACACAACGGTTGATTTGACAATGACCCAGGAAGTAAAATTTTAAGTTTGAATAAGGACAATGTTTCATGATAATTAGGTTGTGTTGGACGGAGACAGATGTTGAAGTTGGTTAATGAATCGGCCTTGTCTGCCTATATGTCTGCCTATGTGTCTGCCTATATGTCTGCCTATGTGTCTGCCTATATGTCTGCCTTTTTATAACACAGTAGGCTACTTATTACTTCATTAAATAAACTGCTGTATGACCCCAAACTGACATTGTGGGCCTATGTCTATACCCATGCAGCAGGCCTTACAAATTGACAGCAAAGGTAATCAGAATTCATCAGAAATTATTATTATAGGGTGACAAAAACATGATTGTAGGCCTATATGCATTATATACAATGTATGCTAAATTATGCATTTGCAATCCAATCTTTAATTCTGCACGCCAGCTACTCTTGTCAAAAGCACAATAGCAGCAACAGAATATATCTAATCTGTCAAGGGTGTAGGCTATGTGAAAAAGGGATCAGGGCCAAGAACCTGTGAATATTTTCACAGGAAGGTTGCGCTTTATTGCCATCGTTATGTTAGGTTGGATAGAAAAATCAGAGAGGGCGGATAAATGTTAAGGCGTTGTGTAAACTCCCCTAGCCCCGGGGCCTTCTTCTCTACACCTCGGCTTCCTCTGTCATTTACAAGCTGTTCGCATGCACATTTGCAGCCAAGAACCAGGAACCGGCCCGACAGGTCTGGGGAATCTCAGCTTTTAGGAAAAGTGTGTTGCCTCTGGTTCCAAAATTGCTTGGCTTGCGTGAGGACAACTGCTTTATCTTTTCATTCCCTATGACCTCTCAACCTGGCCTTGGGCGGCGGCATTTTTACGACTTTCTTTTTTCTTCCCACCTTCTCATGGGCCTGCAAACAACCTATTGATCCTGACAGGCAATACTAGGCTGTCCTTCACTGCACTGTTGTTGCTCTTTGTGCAGTCACCATGTTGAACATATGCTGCTGTGGTCCATATGCTTCTGGCCTAGATTGTGATAGGCCTACT
The DNA here is from genome assembly GCA_003317085.1 of Hucho hucho. Taxonomy (NCBI): domain Eukaryota; kingdom Metazoa; phylum Chordata; class Actinopteri; order Salmoniformes; family Salmonidae; genus Hucho; species Hucho hucho. Next base: position 395,903 of record QNTS01000522.1, read on the forward strand.
TGTGATATATTTTTGAATAGATTCATTTTTCATGAATAGCCTAGCCCAGGTTAAGTAGCACTAAACACTGTAATGAAGTAGACAGGTTATGCCTAATTGTGAAAAACAAACACACAGTATTACTGAAAGAATTAGCCTTGACATATCAAACAAGTAGCCTACAGTCGTGGCCAAAATTTTGAGAATGACACAAATATTAATTTTCACAAAGTTTGCTGCTTCAGTGTCTTTAAATATTTTTGTCAGATGTTACTATGGAATACTGAAGTATAATTACAAGCATTTCATAAGCTTTCAAAGGTTTTTATTGACAATTACATGAAGTTGATGCAGAGTCAATATTTGCAGTGTTGACCCTTCTTTTTCAAGACCTCTGCAATCCGCCCTGGCATGCTGTCAATTAACTTCTGGGCCACATCCTGACTGTTGGCAGCCCATTCTTGCATAATCAATGCATGGAGTTTGTCGGAATTTGTGGGTTTTTGTTTGTCCACCCGCCTCTTGAGGATTGACCACAAGTTCTCAATGGGATTAAGGTCTGGGGAGTTTCCTGGCCATGGACCCAAAATATTGATGTTTTGTTCCCCGAGCCACTTAGTTATCATTTTTGCCTAATGGCAAGGTGCTCCATCATGCTGGAAAAGGCATTGTTCGTCACCAAACTGTTTCTGGATGGTTGGGAGAAGTTGCTCTCGGAGGATGTGTTGGTACCATTCTTTATTCGTGGCTGTGTTCTTAGGCAGAATTGTGAGTGAGCCCACTCCCTTGGCTGAGAAGCAACCCCATGAATGGTCTCAGGATGCTTTACTGTTGGCATGACACAGGACTGATATTAGCGCTCACCTTGTCTTCTCCGGACAAGCTTTTTTCCGTATTCCCCAAACAATCGGAAAGGGGATTCATCAGAGAAAATGACTTTACCCCAGTCCTCAGCAGTCCAATCCCTGTACCTTTTGCAGAATATCAGTCTGTCCCTGATGTTTTTCCTGGATAGAAGTGGCTTCTTTGCTGCCCTTCTTGACACCAGGCCATCCTCCAAAAGTATTTGCCTCACTGTGCGTGCAGATGCACTCACACCTGCCTGCTGCCATTCCTGAGCAAGCTCTGTACTGGTGGTGCCCCGATCCCACAGCTGAATCAACTTTAGGAGACGGTCCTGGCGCTTGCTGGACTTTCTTGGGCGCCCTGAAGCCTTCTTCACAACAATTGAGCCGCTCTCCTTGAAGTTCTTGATGATCCGATAAGTGGTTGATTTAGGTGCAATCTTACTGGCAGCAATATCCTTGCCTGTGAAGCCCTTTTTGTGCAAAGCAATGATGGCGGCACGTGTTTTCTTGCAGGTAACCATGGTTGACAGAGGAAGAACAATGATTCCAAGCACCACCCTCCTTTTGAAGCTTCCAGTCTGTTATTCAAACTCAATCACCATGACAAAGTGATCTCCAGCCTTGTCCTCGTCAACACTCACACCTGTGTTAACGAGAGAATCACTGACATGATGTCAGCTGGTCCTTTTGTGGCAGGGCTGAAATGCAGTGGAAATGTTTGTCATTCTCAAAACTTTTGGCCAAAACTGTACACGAACAAAAGGTCAACATCACACAAGTTGTCCATTTCATATTATATTACACAGCTGTTGTTGATCTGCAGTAGCCTAGGCCTCTACACTTTGTCCTTTACACAAATGCACTTTTGCCAAGTTTAGAAATTGATTGTGTTCTCACACTAAGATTTTAGATCATCCATCTGCACAATGGCTCTGTCTACTGAGTCAAGGGGTTTCCTGTGTCGGCTAAATAAAAGGACAATTTCCATGGGTTAAATAGTGGGTACTATAGTCTAATATAAATAAGCACTTTGATGAGTATCCCCTTACTGTCCTGACATTCAATATAACAAACACAAGTTGCAACATGTAGGGGAGAGAGGGATAAGTTGAGTCATAGAGGGAAGTCGACCCACCCTTGTTTCTAGGAAACGTTTGACCAAATATTTAGGAAGAGGTCATCATTTCATGGAGTCTGTGAAGGAAGAAACCACATGGAAAAAGTGGTAAGAAAGTTAGGTCCAAAAAACAGATTGTCACCAAGTCAAATGAATTTATCGTGTTTCACAATGCTTGTATTTCAACCAAAGTAGATCATTTAATATTGTTCTATGCATCAGTTTTGCTCTCTATCAGCTTCTATATGAGGTCCTAAAACTAGCATGAAAGTGCATCCTTGTAGCTGTGTGGGCAAATAAAGTAAAAAACTTTGACTTGAAGTTGAGCTGATGGTCATGGGGTAAGTTGAGCTAATGGTTGAGCCAATGGCAGGTTGAGAATATTGAAGTGTTTTCTTCCCAGTCATAATGCAAGGCATTATCACTGGGATATGAGACAACAACAGGGCCTGGACTATGTTAAAAGTGTTTAACCATGGCTTTAAAAAGGTAGTAGTAATATTTCATCCAGTACAGACATTTGTAGGCGTCTTAACTTACCCTGTCCCGCGTTGTGCAAAGAGACAACTTTTTTTGGACAAGCTATGTTTTCAAAATTGTAATGTTTACACAAATTCTGATTACTCCCAAGGATACACAACATCCTGAAATGTATGTAGATATCTTTGTTAGTATCGCTGCATTTACACAGGCAAGCCAATTCTGATATTTTTTCACTTTTGACCAATCAGATAAGCTCTGAAAAAGATCTAATGTCATTGATCAAAAGACCAATTAGTGGAAAAAATATCAGAATTGGGCTGTCTGTGTATAAGCAGCCAATTGACAGAGTGATGCTGAATGTAAAAAATGACTCAACTTACCCCACTCTCCCATACTGTCAATAGAGCTCACACAATTCCAGCACCTGTCATATAAAATGGAAGTTATTTTTGGGCCAAGCCACAGTCAGGTGAATGACATGCAGTGGTGACATGCCTGAGAACCACTATCTATGCCTGGACTTCCTGACAGGCCGCCCCCAGGTGGTGAGGGTAGGTAGCAACACATCTGCCACGCTGATCCTCAACACTGGAGCTCCCCAGGGGTGCGTGCTCAGTCCCCTCTTGTACTCCCTGTTCACCCACGACTGTATGGCCAGGCACGACTCCAACACCATCATTAAGTTTGCAGACGACACAACAGTGGTAGGCCTGATCACCGACAACGACGACCTGGCCGTGTGGTGCAAAGATAACAACCTCTTCCTCAACGTAACCAAGACTAAGGAGATAATTGTGGACTACAGGAAAAGGAGGACCGAGCACGCCCCCATTCTCATCGACGGGGCTGTAGTGGAGCAGGTTGAGAGCTTCAAGTTCCTTGGTGTCCACATCAAGAACAAGCTAGAATGGTCCAAACACACCAAGACAGTCGTGAAGAGGGCACGACAAAGCCTATTCCACCTCAGGAGACTAAAAAGATTTGGCATGGGTCCTGAGATCCTCAAAAGGTTCTACAGCTGCAACATCGAGAGCATCCTGACTGGTTGCATCACTGCCTGGTACGGCAATTGTGGCAAACTGTTGTTTTTATTTCTTTACTTACCTATTGTTCACCTAATACCTTTTTTATTTATTTTTTGCACTGTTGGTTAGAGCCTGTAAGTAAGCATTTCACTGTAAGGTCTACACCTGTTGTATTCGGCACACGTGACAAATAAACTTTGATTTGATTTGATTTGAAATGAGGTTAGCCAAGTTCATGATGTTTCCAGGCCCATCTTGAATACATTTTATAATGCAACTGGTGCCATTCCTAGTTGCCCTTGTTCTCTGTGTGTGTTTGTGCGCGTGGGTCTGTGTGTTTGTGTGTGTTCATGCTCCAGCAGACTGGGTCATAATGAGTCGTGCAGGCCAAGGGTGTTTAAGTGGAGCTGGATGTGTGTATTATCCCCTTGGCTCCCACTGCCGGGCCCAGCTCAGTGTAATTGAATTATGGCCGAATGCTGAGCGGCAGGCATTTTGAGTGTCTCTCCGTTCAGTCGCCCTGTTCAAACAGCACAGCAGCCCAGGCCAGCTAGCAGATAAACTCAGGCAGTCAAAACACATGTCAACCGCTGGCGTTCCTAACACAGATATACTGAACAAAAATATAAACGCAACGTGTAAAGTGTTCCTCCCATGTTTCATGAGATGAAATAAGATATCCCAGTAATTTTCCATTTGCACAAAAAGCTTATTTCTCTAAAATGTTGTGTACAAATTTGTTAAATCCCTGTTAGCATTTCTCCTTTTCCAAGATAATCTATCCACCTGACAGGTGTGGCATATCAAGAAGCTGATTAAACAGCGTGATCATTACACAGGTGCACCTTGTGCTGGGGACAATAAAAGGCCATTCTAAAATGTGCAGTTTTGCCACGTAATACAATGCCACGGATGTCTGAAGTTTAGAGGGAGCGTGCAATTGGTATGCTGACTGCAGGAATGTCCACTGTTGACAGAGAATGTAATGTTAATTAGTCTACCATAAGCCGACTCCAACGCCGTTTTAGAGAATTTGGCAGTACATTCAACCGGTCTCAAAACCGCAGACTGTAACCACACCAGCCCAGGACCTCAACATCCGGCTTCTTCACCTGCGGGATCCAAGATGGCGCAGCAGTAGGTCGTGTGTATTTGTCTTTGTCTTATCTCGTGTCTTATCCCGAGTAAATAGCCGGTCTTTTTCGTATATATCTTAATCTCAATTTCTATCTACGAACTAAATATACTTTCCTGCAACCCGCCTCACCCAATGTGGTACGAATCTGCTATTTTTATTCCTTATAACTGGAACTTCCATCAGGAGCTAGCCAGCTAACTAGCTACTAGTCTTCGTTAGCCACAGCTAGTGGTCTTCACCTTTTTCTTGGTCATCAGCCAGCCTTAGCTTGGACAACACCTGCCAGTCTGCACAGCGCGATATCAACCCAGAGCATATGAAAATGTGGGTTTGTACAACTGAAGAATTTCTGCACAAACTATCAGAAACCGTCTCAGGGATGCTCATCTGTGTCCTCTCCTGGGTCTTGACCTGACTGCAGTTCAGCGTCGTAACCTGTATACTTCTGGCCCCTCTTTGGACACTGTGTTAACTACCCTCCAGACGAGCTTCAATGCCATACAACTCTCCTTCCGTGACCTCCAACTGCTCTTAATGCAAGTAAAACTAAATGCATGCTCTTCAACCGATCGCTGCCCGCACCTGTCCGCCCGTCCAGCATCACTACTCTGGACGGGTCTGTCTTAGATTATGTGGACAACTACAAATATCTAGGTGTCTGGTTAGACTGTAAACTCTCCTTCCAGACTCACATCAAACATCTCCAATCCAAAATTAAATCTAGAATTGGCTTCCTATTTCGCAAACAAAGCATCCTTCACTCATGCTGCCAAACATACCCTCGTAAAACTGACCATCCTACCGATCCTCGACTTCGGTGATGTCATTTACATAATAGCCTCCAATACTCTACTCAACAAATTGGATGCAGTCTATCACAGTGTCATCTGTTTTGTTACCAAAGCCCCATATAACACCCACCACTGCGACCTGTACGCTCTCGTTGGCTGGCCCTCGCTTTACACTCGTCGCCATACCCACTGGCTCCAGGTCATCTACAAGTCCCTGCTAGGTAAATGCCCGCCTTATCTCAGCTCGCTGGTCACCATAGTAGCACCAACCCATAGCACGCGCTCCAGCAGGTAGACATAAACTACAGACAACGAATACAATTTCATTTTATCTGTGGCAATTTGAATGCACAGAGTTATCATGACGGGGTCCTGAGGCCCATTGTTGTCCCGTTCCTCCGCCGCCATCACCTAATGTTTCAGCATGATAATGCACGGCCCCATGTCGCAAGGATCTGTACACAATTCCTGGAAACTGAAAATGTCCCAGTTCTTCCCTGGCCTGCATACTCACCAGACATGTCACCCATTGAGCATGTTTGGGATGCTCTGGATTGACGTGTACGACAGCGTGCTCCAGTTCCCACCAATATCCACAACTTCGCACAGCTTTTGAAGAGGAGTGGGACAACATTCCACAGGCCACAATCAACAGCCTGGTCAACTCTATGCGAAGGAGATATGTTGCGCTGCATGAGGCAAATGATGGTCACACCAGATACTTTTTTAAAGTGAGGGCCTAATGAATTGATTTCAATTGACTGATTTCCTTATATGAACTGTAACTCAGTTAAATCTTTGAAATTGTTGCATGTTGTGTTTATATTTTTGTTCAGTGTGTGTAGATATCTTTGGTAGTATGGCTGCGTTTACACAGGCAGGCCAATTCTGATATTTTTTTCACTAATTGGTATTTTTCCCCATCAGATAAGCTCAGAAAAAGAGCTGGTGAGAAAAGATCTAATGTGGAAAAAGATCATAATTGGGCTGCCTGTGTAAAAGCATCCAAAGAATACAATATTTCCTTTGACAGAGTGATGCTGAATGTAAAAAATGGCTCAACAGTTTCATCATAGCGCTTGATGGTTTTTGCGACTGCCATTGAAGAAACGTTCCTTCTTGAAGTGTTCCGGATTGACTGACCTTCATGTCTCAAAGTAATGATGGACTGTTGTTTCTCTTTGCTTATTTGAGCTGTTCTTGACTTAATATGCACTTGGTCTTTTAACAAATAGGGCTATCTTCTCCATACCAACCCTACCTTGACACAACACAACTGATTGGCTCAAACGTATTACAGTTTTTTACAATCGCTAGGACCCATTTCTCAATACTTAGGTCACTTTTTCAAAACTCATCACACAGTTATCCTAACCAACTTTCAGCTTGGCACAGCAGTTCATTTCACATCCAAAATGCGCTAAAACTACCAAAACACTTGTTTCATACATGTTTCAAATCAACTCATTCTTCCAAAACACTAGCGAAGGTTGTCACCCAACAAGCACACTTTGTCACTCATAAAACAATGACCTAAAAAACACTAACAACAGGTAGCATTACACAATGTTTTATTTTGTAAAATGTCTTTACAAAACAAGAATGACAGAATTCACTGCAGTATATGTTACAGGAATGAATCAGGCATAATGCAATATGCTTCAATATGTTTTTAGTAATTTTTTGTCATTGAGTGATTCCAAAAGACAAGAATGTGTATATACACCATCTACTGATACAGAAACAGTAGCAATGCTAGTCAACCCTGTCTTCTGCATTTGGCCACAGGTTCTCATCCACATCACATCTTATGTCATCTTGGGCAATACACCTAGGAAAGAATCTTTTGGCGTGCCTGGCCCATCCCTGGCAATCTTCTGCAGACATGTCCAGGCATCCAGCATTCATTGTGTCCAGGAGAGACATTTGATAATGTGGATGGTGGTCACAAACCTTCCACCTCCATGAGGAAAATGATTCCTCTATGGGGTTGAGGAATTGAGAGTAAGGTGGGAGGAAAAGTAACACCATCCTGGGATGGGCTGCAAACCACTCTGTGACTGCACGGGAGTGGTGAAATGCCACATTGTCCCATACAATTACAAACGTTGGCCGATTTCGCCTCACTGCAACCCTTTCCTCACCTGGCACAACCCTTCCATAGAGGTCATCCATGAATGAAATGAGACACTCAGTGTTGTATGGCCCAATTAGCGGCTTGTGTAACAGCAATCCATCAGAGGATATTGCTGTTCACTGGCTTCAATCTCCATGACTCTCTAAAATAAATCCAGAAGGCAACATAAGAGTTAGGCTATTACGATAGTTTACATTATACCGACAAACATGCCATTGTGTGCCTCTGCCCTGTTTAGTTCTGTTCAAAACCAGTTCTGTATTTTATAGTCATCTTACCTGGACATATTGGTTCCTGTGTTGTTTGACTGGTTCAGAGTTCCTCTCAAAGGGGACAGTGTACAACTGCTTCATCCTGACTTAATGTTATTTCAGGACTCTAGAAATAGTTGTTATGCTCATTTCCAAATGTAATGTTGTCTGCCAACACTCTGTCCCAAATCTCTGTGAGTTTTTTGCCATTGTTTCTGATGACCATATCAACGATTGCAGTTTCCTGCACAGCAGTGAAAATCCTACCTCTCCCGCCTGTGAGAGGTAACCGTTGGGTCCTAAGCAGAAATACAAAAACAATTACACACAAATGGGTTTGGAGGCTTTGCTCAATTTACTTATGTAATGTGCAGTTCAGTCAGATGCCCTTGCAGAATAATGCACATCTTACCTGTTGTTTTGCCGGGAAGATTTCTCACAATAGATGCCACTGTTGAGCGTTGCAGATGTGGCTGCACTCTCAGACCAGCCTCTCTCATTGATAGACCATGATTTATTACATGATCAATTATAGTAGCCCTAATCTCATCTGTGACTACAGCTCTTGATCTTCCTCTCAGTCTTCTTCCACCACGCATACATACTCCACTCCCTCTACCTCTCCCAGCCACTCTTCTTCCTCTGTCAGCCACTTCTCTATCTCTGGCTGGGTCCATGTTTACATTACAGTACAGCATTATTCCTAAGATGTCCCCTTTTGTATAGATGGTAATGAAATTGAAAGACTAATACCTGGGTAGGTGTTCAGCTACAATGGGAATCACCTGTGGTTGGTCTAATTGTTTTGATAGTATTTAATTTTTTAGATTTGGATAATATTTAATTACGGTATTACTATAGAAATGTAGCAAATTGCTGTCTTATTAAATTTTGTGTTATATTAGGTTTTGAACTTAAGTTTAACAGTTTTGAAAAGAGTTTGTAAACATGTGCAAATTGGCCTGTACGTACATAGAATTTTGGTGGTGGTTGTGTCTGAGGGAGAAAATAATTCATGAAATTTGAAAGATGTAGTCATTGAATGCATTTTGTGCCAAAGCAATGAAAAATGATCCACAGTTTAGCCCACATAGACTGCTGTTGTGCTCACTGTGTGAAGAGTTTTGAAAAAGTGACCTAAGTATTGAGAAATGGGTCCTAGCGATTGTAAAAAACTGTAAGAAGGCAAGAAATTCCACAAATTAACTTTTAACAAGGCACACCAGTTAATTGAAATACATTCCAGGTGACTACCTCATGAAGCTGGTTGAGAGAACACCAAGAGTGTGCAAAGCTGTCATCAAGGCAAAGGGTGGCTACTTTGAAGAATCTCCAGACTGTGTCACACAGAGACTCTGTCACACACTGCAGACGGTGTTCACGCTCCAGCAGACTGGGTCATAATGAGTCGTGCAGGCCAGGGGTGTTTAAGTGGAGCTGGATCTGTGTATTATCCCCTTGGCTCCCACTGCCAGGCCCCGCTCAGTGTAATTGAATTATGGCCGAGTGCTGAGCGGCAGGCATTTTGAGTGTCTCTCCGTTCAGTCGCCCTGTTCAAACAGCACAGCAGCCCAGGCTGACATTTTGATCTGGGGAAAACAGGGCCTCCCTCAAGGTGACATTTTTATCAGGGGAAAACAGAGCCTCCAACAACAGTGTGTGTATTCAGTCCTCTATTGAAGCTCGTTGGTAAATCTGTTTTCCTTTCTGTGTGTTTGGAGTGTGATGTCTATCAGCAGGTGTATGGAGACCGGAGGTACAGAGCTCTGTGAGATGGGGATCAGGCCCAGGGAGGATAGCAAAGCTCACATAAAAATAATTGAGAGACAGTTGAAAGGTATTTTGATTTATTATCCATCATGGAAATGTTGGCAGGAGAACAGCCTCTGGTGTCGTTTCATCTAGTCTCTCTTTGATATAACTAAACCCCCTGGGGACATTGGACATTTCCTCACCATTTTGATCTGTGAACTTCACTTCCCTCCTGACAAAAAAAGTCAATAAACACACACTCATCAAACTGAAGCTCTGTCAAATGTTTAATGGTTTAGCAACAGAGAAACATTTTGGTTCAAGATGTTGGTGTGATCTGTGGCATTTAGCTATTTCATAAAGGGCTTGACATAACGATTGACATAGACAGAGGTCAGTGGAGGCTGCTGAGGGGAGGACAGCTCATAATAATGGCTGGAACGGAGTGAATGGAATGGCATCAAACACATGGAAACCATGTGTTTGATGTTGTTGATACCTTTCCACCCATTCTGCTCCAGCCATTACCACGTGCCCGTCCTCCCCAATTAAGGTGCTACCAACCTCCTGTGAGATAAGGAGGGAAGGAGGAGTTGGGAGTCTAAGAGAATACAGTACACTCATAAAGAAGAAACTAAACCACTCCACCCTTAATAATAATAGTAGTAGTGACAACACAAACCTGCTGTGCTCATAAAAGGCCCAGTGACAAAGACACTAGAGGATGTAATTAAAGCCTGTGAGTGCCTCTGCGACGTATTTTCACTGAGTCTTCCTCTCTCAGTACACATAGCTAGGTTACATAACTTTGTGCAGTGGATCACACGCACCCCTGGGACTCGGGTGAATGGGGGTTTCACAAGCACCTGCAAACACAGCCAGAAAATATGTTAAGATGCCATGAATCAACCAGCCATAATGTAGGTCCAATCAAACATCAAGGTGCCATCCACTATGCCAATTATAAATGGGCGAGCATGGGCAATAAATAGCAACTTTCTAAAATATATACAGTATATTATTCAGAGCTGCTCGTTAAGCAGAGATGCTGAAATGTTAAAGACTATGGCAATAGACTGATGGCAATAGACCAACCAAAGAACAAGCCTCCCAATGGGAACAGACTTCAGTTCTAGTTTTGATTTACATTTGGGTGAGTTGTCAACTTCACTTTGAGTTGTCAAATTCACCAGGTCATTGGATTTAAGTTAAAAGTTGGGTGAAAAAAATACGAAATTCCCTTACTTTGCTGACTTTTTCAGTTTTCCACAATGATTCAACATCATCAGATAGATTTTTTGGGGTTGAAATGACGTGGAAACAACATTGATTCAACCAGTGGGCTGTGGTCTTGGAAAAATGTCAGAAGCTTCTATGTGAGTGACTGTAATCCTTTCATGTTGACTTTCATCTGAGAGACATTTCCAGAATTCACCGAGCACTTGCACTTCATCCTGATGTGGAGGTTATCTCAGGTTGCATTGAGATAAATGAAGCGTCACACAATATAAAAAATCTAATCAAATCCAATTTTATTTGTCACATACACATGGTTAGCAGATGTTAATGCGAGTGTAGCGAAATGCTTGTGCTTCTAGTTCCGACCATGCAGTAGTATCTAACAAGTAATCTAACAGTTTCACAACAACTACCTTATACACACAAGCGTAAAGGAATGAATACGAGTATGTACATATAAATATATGGATGAGCGATGGCTGACCGGCATAGGCAAGATGCAGTAGATGGTATAGAGTACAGTATATACATATGAGATGAGTAATGTAGGATATGCAAACATTATATAAATGGCATTGTTTAAAGGAGATCTTTATCTGATATTTCTTGGAAACACACACTTAAACACATTCTCTCCCCCTGAACATGCACCCTTCTTCCCTCTCTTTCTCTCTCTTTCCGTCTCTCTCTCCCTCGCATGCACTCTCCTGCCCTCTGAGGTACATGTAATGATGGATAGGTGATACAGTGGCGTAAGAAGCAGCTCTAAGATGTTCGCTCAAGACAGCTCTTCCCTCTCTCTTCTCTCCTATCTGCTGGACATGAACATGAACTTGAGACAGTGAGACAGTAAGAAACACTGACATAAGTCAAGTAACCATATGTTTAATGGGGATTGTGTTGCATTACATCCTGTAATACCATTTTAGGGCGATTCCATGCCAGAGGGAGCAGAAAATATTTTTTGTTCTTCTCAGATTGTTCTGGCAATTCTCACATAAAAGCTTATTTGGGAGGAAGGATGTTTGAAATGCTTTTTACATTTGTATCACAAACCATTTTTAGAAAATCATGATGAAAGTTGTCACGTCCAGGCCAGAGTTTAAGGCTGGCGTGTTTTTGTTTCGTTTTGGTGTAGGGTTATTTTGGTTCTAGTTTGTCTATTTCTATGTTGGGGTAATGGTTCCCAATTAGAGGCAGCTGTGTGTCGTTGTCTCTAATTGGGAACCATATATATGTTTGGGGTTTTCGTATAGGTTTTGTGGGTTATTGTTTGGTCATAGCTTGTTTTGTTGTCAGTTATGGTCATCTTCACGATCTTCGTTTACATTTAGTTATTTTTGCCCAGTTAAGTTCTTAATAAATATGTATACTGGAAGCATCGCTGCGTCTTGGTCTGTCCCACATGAAGATCGTGACAAAAGTGGCCATTTCAGGCCCTTTCTAGACCTATACATGCCTCCTGTAAGACCCTATGATCTGTGAACCGTACATGATACAGACAACATCTTGGTCTTGAGCTTAGAGGGCCTAAAATTGCCAATTTCATTATGTTTTTCAAAAAATGTGTTTGTGATACAAATGTAGAAAGCATGTTTAACATCCGTCCTCCCAATAAAGTTACTATGTGAGAATTGCCAAAACAATCTGAGAGAATCGCCCATTACTACTACAACTGATGCTGTAATATTCAAAGTAGAGACAAATAACAAGAATGCGGTGTCAGCTGAAATACTGTTCTCCTCTTGTACCCCTCCTTCTAACCTGGAAATCCACAAGTGCAGTATCACATCGGAATCGCTTGATTATTATTGTCATCATAATCACTATAATTCAACTCACTTCCATCTCTTTTATTTGCTACTGTATACCACAGCTTAGCATTAGTCACAGCTAAGCATTATTTTGTGGACTGTTCAATGGCAGTGTTAGTCATTGTGCTGGCTATTACTCATGCTAGAGGATTCATCCTGTAATGTAGCATACCTGTTTATTTACTCACTGCTCTCTCTCTCTCTTTCTCTCTCTTTCTCCCTCCCTGTATACACTAAACAAGCTGGTCCACATGAAGTTAACAAGGGGAGAGATGGGTATTGTCAGTTCCCCACCCATGCATGTGTTTCGTCTTCTTATCTTTCTTCCTCCTGTCTCCTCTCCTTTCACCACTCTACTCTCCTCTCCCTTGACCACTCTCCTCCCCTTCCATCCCTCTCCTCTCCCTCCACCACTCTTCACACCCTCCACCCCTCTCCTCTCCTCCACCCCTCTCCTCCATCACTCTCCTCTCTCCTTCCACCACTCTCCTCTCCCCCTACTACTCTCCTCTCCCCCCACCCCTCTCCCTCCACCACTCTCCTCTCATCCATCAGTGTCCTCTCTCCTTCCACCACTCTCCTCTCCTCCTACTACTCTCCTCTCCCTCCACCACTCTTCTCACCCTCCACCCCTCTCCTCTCCCTCCACCCCTCTCCTCTCCTCCATCACTCTCCTCTCTCCTTCCACCACTCTCCTCTCCTCCATCACCCCTCTCCTCTCTCCTTCCACCACTCTCCTCTCCGCCCACTACTCTCCTCTCCCTCCACCACTCTTCTCACCCTCCACCTCTCTCCTCTCCTTCCACGACTCTCCTCTCCGCCTACTACTCTCCTCTCCTTCCATCACTCTTCTCTCTCCTTCCACCACTATTCTCTCCCCCTACTACTCTCCTTTCCACCCAACACTCTTCTCACCCTCCACCCCTCTCCTCTCCCTCCACCCCTCTCCTCTCCCTCCATCACTCTCCTCTCCCTCCATCACTCTCCTCTCTCTTTCCACCACTCTCCTCTCCCCCTACTACTCTCTTCTCCCCCCACCACTCTACTTCTTCCCAGTTCAACACAATCTCACACTTAATTTGTGCAAATATGTACAAAAAGTTGTCGTGCCTTTGGCATCATTAAAGGTGAAGACTGTTATTTTCTCAAATCAATTCTCTGTAATGATTATTACGTGATTAAACTAATCATGTCAATGTAATTAACTAAGTTGGGGCACCACGGAAAAACTTCAGATTACAAAGTTAGAATTTTCAGAATATAACTTCAGATATTTTAATATCTGATCAATTAGTCTTCTATTAATGAATTATTCTTTACCTCACGTCAGTCTCATCTGAACGTCGTAAATGGTTGGTTACCTGCACAAACCCAGCCTTTATTATAAATCATCCATACACCAATTGGCTTAATAATTCATTTACTAACTAACTAGATAATCACATAAATGCATAAACAAACAAACAGTAGATATTGGTTACTAACAATGATAGGGAAGATTCCCTAGTGGGCTAAACCGATATAATATTTGCTCTTATTCTGTAGGGATCGATAGTCTCAGAGTTTAACCATTTCCATCCGTGTAGCCAATGCTCCACGTGGTATAGTTAGGAATTGAAAAACCATTAGCTTACACTGAGGTTTTTGCGGTCTTAACAATTCGAAATCACAGCTCACGTTGTGGGTTTGCTTAGTCTGAAGAGGATTTTCTTAGGAGGGGCTTTTATTCGTAACTGTAGAAGAGGGCTGTTCCATGATGCCTGATCATGTCTGTGCTCACGGGGGTGGGCCAATGACTTAGTTAAACTTTAAAGGGAATACAATTCTCTCACATTAAAGGTTTAACTTCACATTACATCATTTCACAAATAGTTTCATCTTTACTCATTCATTTTATACAAGAATTAGATGCAAACACCATAATTGAGAAATGTACACATTCAGAGATATAGTTTTGTGTGTTTCCTGTCCTTCGTGAGGTCACCAAATGAAACACACTCAACATAACTGTCCCTTAAGTGTCCACGGACCCTTCCCACATTCTCACAAGTGGACATATAGTTTCATTTTCCCATTTTGGGGATTCAGGAGTTCGGCCATGTGAAATCCTTTGTTCACTCTGTGGTCTCTCTCTTTGCATGAAAAGGGGGAGAGAGTCTCCGCCAGGAATTTACGACCTGAGATAATAGAACCTGGGTGTAGAGAGTTAGAGAGGGGGAAGCCACGATCTACACCCAGAAAGGGCCATTTCATGACAAAGTATTTCAGCAGATTTTGTGCGTTTTTGTGTGGCTTAATTTGTGTGAAAAGACAAAAAAAAATGTACGACTTAATTCGTAGGAAAATACACACATTTTTGGGCAACTTCATTCATAGGGGAATAATTTTTTGGGGGGGCGAACTTCGGAACAATCTTTTGAAAGCTGTTAGGGCAATGGTGGGCAATGGTGTCCTACATTTATATATATATATATATATATATATATATATATATATATAAAAACATGTTAACAACCCAATATTGTTAATCAACCAGGTTGTCAACGTAATAATCATAACATAATCGTAGCTATACGTAGTTTTTTTGTTTCATTAATGCCAATGCTATTTTCTATTCTTGTTTTTGCTTAATACTTTGGGATACTGGTGCACTAGTAGTCAAAGAGGCCCTTTTTTGTGTTGGCAACAGTAGGCCTACACGATATTCTTCATAATGCATTTCAAATTTCGTGGAGCCTATATTACCCAATTTTCTTTCATAATGCATTTTATACAAGGCTATTTCTAATTTTATGAGGGTTGCCAGTTTGTTTTTTTGTTGTACAATGAAGGTATTTTATTAGGGAACGGGGATACATTTTTATGATGGGAAATTATAATACACACCATAATACACACACACACACACAAACACTTACACACATATACACACACTCACTTTGTTTGTACTGCTGTTATAGCCAACTCTTGACTTTTGTATGAATTATTTTCAATAACATATTTATACATAGTTGTCATGTATTTTTATTTTATATTTTTTTATATAACCTTTATTTAACTAGGCAAGTCAGTTAAGAACAAATTCTTATTTACAATGACGGCCTACCCCGGCCAAACCTGGACGACCCTGGGCCAATTGTGAGGCACCCTATGGGACTCCCAATCACAGCCAGATGGGATTCAGCCTGTATTAGCTTTCTTTAACTGGTTAAATGTTTGTAGTTTGTATGTTTCAGTAATGATTAACATGATTAAATAGTCATAAATCTCTGCTTGATTTAGCTTTTGGTATATTTTGAATTTTAAACATATTCTGTATTTCCACTGAAAGCAATAATTAATCAACACACTACTGTAAATAAATGGACAGGGCTGTTCAATGTCAGCAGCAATTTCCAGTGAGAAATGGTCAGTCTGAAGCCATTCGGCTATGAGTTTCACAGCCCTATACAGTGGCTTGCGAAATGATTCACCCCCCTTGGCATTTTTCCTATTTTGTTGCCTAACAACCTGGAATTAAAATGTATTTTTTGGGGGTTTGTATCATTTGATTTACACAGCATACCTACCACTTTGAAGATGAAAAATGTTTTTTTTGTGAAACAAACAAGAAATAAGACAAGAAAACGAACTTGAGCGTGCATAACTATTCACC
>QNTS01000522.1:414866-445276 GCA_003317085.1 Hucho hucho
AGAGAGAGAGAGAGAGAGAGAGAGAGAGAGAGAGAGAGAGAGAGAGAGAGAGAGAGAGAGAGAGAGAGAGAGAGAGAGAGAGAGAGAGAGAGAGAGAGAGAGAGAGAGAGAGAGAGAGAGAGAGAAAGAGAGAAAGAGAGAGAGAGAGAGAAGAAAGCAAAAACAAATGTCACAATATCCCCAGGCAAGCTGAGGCTGAACAGTAGCACATGGACATTTCTTTTTTTGCAAGTGTTATAATTACAGCTGCTTTTAATTGGTAGGTGGCGGTTGGGAGCTGGCTGAGAATCAAATGGGAATAAACTGTTCACACCTGACAGACAAAGTAATAGGGCTGTTGGCAGATTGATTTGTATCCCAGTTTGATGGGACACTGGAAGGCAACATCTGAGAACTGAGAGTCCAGGGGCTTTCTACTCCATCACAATAGATACGTAATCGTATCTCTATACTACAGTGTAGTTAAAGGGGGTATACTCTGCCCTGTAACCATTATAAAGGGGTATCCTCTGCCCTGCACCTATCATGTTCCTCCACACGGCCCATCCCTCAGTCAGTCGTTAACTAACTAAACATAACAACAATACTTACTTTTACTTTATATAATCAAACTACTGATATGCTGCCATTCTTCAGCGGGTTGATACAGGGCCAGGACAGGGAGCGCTGGTTTGATTGAGTGTATTCATCTCCTCTCAGGAGCAGGAGGCCTGCAGGGGGTAAAGTGAGGGGATGGTGCCAAGCAGTTAGTTAGACAGACAAACATAACGTTGCCTCCCTGTATATGTTACTGTATAAGCTACTGGAGGAGGAGGTGGAGGTTGTTTTTCTGTTTGGGATGCTTGCCTTGTAGCCCCTGAGTCAGAGAGCTGAGGTGGGGTGGGTGGATGGGGAACACCAGGGCCCTGCGGGGACGGTTGTTTATTCAGGACAGGTAACAGCCATGGGCATACACAAGCACACCACAGCAGGGAGTCTATCTGTTTCTCACTTCCTGACTGTCACTCCCTCCCTCTCACACGCATACACATACCTACATCAGCTACCATACATAAACACACACGCAGGAACACAAACACACACAAACACACACAAACACTCAGTAAAGGCCGGGTATTGCTCCATCGCCATGTGTACCATTGGCCTTGTGGCATGGTTCCCTCAGAGGTCGTGACCCGCGGTGCTGTGTCTCCTTGGTGGTTCCTTATCACAGCCAGCATCTTTAATCTCCTGCTGTGTGGGGCAGTAGAGGCTCACAGGCCACTGGATTATAGCTTCTCCTTCACACAGCACAGGCCGGACAGAGACTGCACTGCAGTCAACATCACTCTCTCTCTCACACTCTCTCTGTCTTTATCTCTCTCTCTCTGTCTCTCTCCCAATCTTTGTTTCTCCCACACAATTATGCAAAAAAAATTATTCTGAGCATACACAGAAAGAAATAAAGAAAGTGTTGACCCAACATGCACGTGATCAGCTGAGATCAGGAATATTGTCAAAGAAAACCCTTCCCAAGTAAACCACATGATTGTCCGGACCTGTGTAGTTTTGTAGTAATCACACACAGCACTAGCACCTATCAGGTCATCAAGCTTCTATTTTCCCTCTGCGTGTAATGAATCCAATGTGTCTAAGTCTTGGCATGCACAAATGATTAGCTGGTGGTGAACACAACTGATTAAAAGATAAAGCCTTGGCACACAATGACTTTCAGCACTACGTATGGTGGGTAGTACCTGAGAGACAAGGCCTCCTCACGCAAGGAAGATATTTACCTTTTAAGTTAATTTCCCTCTTGCATCCTCACACACAGATCTCCCACATTGCACCTCCTACAAGGGCTAAATGTGGAAAAGAAAATGCAATGTCATGATGTGTGTGTGTGTCACAATTACATGGGTTACAATGGTAAACTTAGAAGTTCAATGAATGGTAAAGTTGAACCTATAAACATATTGCGTGCTGTTATACCTTGTTTGTTCACAAAAACTTAAATGGAGTAAGGCGGGCGAAGGACCACAAACCACAGCGGTTATGAGAAAACTTTGGATCAGAAACATGAAACCGAGAGGTGTGAGTAAGGGGCAAAATGAGTCTTGAATTTCACAAGCGGTAACTGGAAAGAAGTAAAAAACGATCACACAATGCTTGTGTGAGGTGAGAAAATAATCAGCAAAACAAACTCATATTGCTGACGATAACAGTCAGGACTATTGTCAGGACTCCTCCTATATCTAACGTTACTGCAAACTATAGCTGCTCCCCCTGGGGTCACATCCTCAGAGCTGGTGTTGGGGGACCCATAGAGGAAAGCTGCAGCCCCTGCCACAGTATAACGGATGTCAGGGGTTCTGACACAATACACAATACTATTAAACCACATGCAATGACTCAAAAGACTGACTGCGTGATGATGGCCTTGATGATGGACTTAGTCACTTTGCTGCCGCTGACTCTTGCTATAGGAAATGTTCCATAGCACACATAATTACTGATTGATCCCTTTGACAAGTAGAGCTAGACCTAGTCTCTTGTTACTTATTTGGTTGTGGGTGCAGAGATTAATCTACAACAACATTGCGAGTCAAACCCACAAAGAGTCATAGTAGTGATAACACACGTGTGTGTGTGTAGGCTGCTCACTGCTCGCACACATCCACCCACTCAGTAGCCAGTGGTGTCAGACATCCTGTCTCAGTAGGGTGAAAGGTATTGTTATGCTTGAACCGGGTTCAGTCCATTACTCAACAGGGCCCTGGGGATAAGTATTCTGTGCTGTCCAAGAAAAACACTGCATGGTGCAGAAAGATGCCTGGCCACAACACAACACTCTCTTTTCCACACACCGTCCCACAGACTGACAGAATGCACACAAAATGAAACAACTCAGACAAGAGATTGTTTTGACCATCCTGTCTCTGTAGTATCATTCTTTTGGCAAAGCAATAATGTTGAAATTATTCTAGGTAATTTAGTCAATCTTTAGTGACAGTAAATCTGCACATGACACAGACCTTGACAAATATTAACACTTAAAGTGTAGGCCTAATACTACAAATATTAGGCATATTGAGCATTTGTGCTTCTAACATTAGTTAATCTATTTGCTGAGAAATATAAATTTTTATTTGCTATTTATACAAAAAACACAATGAAACACAATTGAAGAATGTAGGGAGATCTTTCTGTAGGCCTACTTCAATATCTTACGATTTTTTGGTAAATATTTAATGTCAGTTTGTTTTATGGCCAAACACAGATGAAAATATGCGTTATAATGCACTAGCTTCTATAGAGGAAATACACATTTGAGTCTGGCCAATCTCTGCAAACCTTTCTATTTACACAACAGTAGCGTGCTTCCCAAAAAACGGTCGGTGACTGTTTTGATAAAAAGGGTGACCCGTGAGGCTGGCTGATGCCTCCCCTGCTCTCTCTGTACACAACCTTGCGACCCTTGGCACAGCCAGAGCAAACACAGTCTGCACGCAATGCCGGGTCTGTGGCACAATGATTAACCCGTAAATGTGCTGTCAACCCGCTCCGTAGCCTGCAAAGCCCGCTGAGAGAATTGGAGGGAGGCAGACGAGGTTAATTTGTTTCACGCATGGCTCGTTTTGCGTGTCAAGCATATCTACAGTTGAAGTCGGAAGTTTACATACACTTAGGTTGGAGTCATTAAAACTCATTTTTCAACCACTCCACAAATTTCTTGTTAACAAACTATAGTTTTGGCAAGTCGGTTAGGACATCTACTTTGTGCATGACACAAGTAATTTTTCCAACAATTGTTTACAGACAGATTATTTCACTTATAATTCACTGAATCACAATTCCAGTGGGACAGAAGTTTACATACACTAAGTTGACTGTGCCTTTAAACAGCTTGAAAAATTCCAGAAAATGATGTCATGGCTTTAGAAGCTTTTGTAGGCTAATTGACATAATTTGAGTCAATTGGAGGTGTACCTGTGGATCTACTTCAAGGCCTACCTTCAAACTCAGTGCCTTTTTGCTTGACATCATTGGAAAATCAAAAGAAATCAGCCAAGACCTCAGAAAAAAATGGTAGTCCTCCACAAGTCTGGTTCATCCTTGGGAGCAATTTCCAAACGCCTGAATGTACCACGTTCATCCGTACAAACAATAGTACGCAAGTATAAACACCATGGGACCACACAGTCGTCATACCACTCAGGAAGGAGAAGCGTTATGTCTCCTAGAGATGAACGTACTTTGGTGTGAAAAGTGCAAATCAATCCCAGAACAACAGCAAAGGACCTTGTGAAGATGCTGGAGGAAACAGGTACAAAAGTATCTATATCCACAGTAAAACGAGCCATATATCGACATAACCTGAAAGGCCGCTCAGCAAGGAAGAAGGCACTGCTCCAAAACCGCCATAAAAAAGCTAGACTACAGTTTGCAACCGCACATGGGGACAAAGATCGTACTTTTTGGAGAAATGTCCTCTGGTCTGATGAAACAAAAACCTGAAATAAATCATTCTCGACTATTATTCTGACATTTCACATTCTTAAAATAAAGTGGTGATCCTAACTGACCTAAGACAGGGAATGTTTACTAAGATTAAATGTCAGGAATTGTGAAAAACTAGTTTAAATGTATTTGGCTAAGGTGTATGTAAACTTCCGACTTCAACTGTATATCTTCTTTCACTATGTGGTTGTATGTCTGTCTTTGTACACACGTTTCATATTTTCCTTTCTTTATGATGTGTCCTCTTTCTTTTTTTCCGCTCCCACAGTTTGAGTCAGCGTAAAAAGCGCATGGCAGCTTCGTACGTGACAGAAAGATGGATGACCGAGATATTTCCGCACGCAACTATTGTTTTTCCCAGTGAGTATTTTGAACATTGGCTTGCATAAGGACAGAGAGACCGGGACTGTTAGCTAAATTACTAATGTGGTATTCACTCCAATCCGTGAGGGGAAGGCGATACAGTATGGGGACCGGCCTCTCCCTGTTCCGAACCCCAGCATGCCTGTTTGTGCACTTCGAGCAGGCCGCGGGAGCGAGCGAGACAGAATGTTGCTCAATTACAATTTGTGTATAGTGTAAGTGATTGCGTGTTGACTTACACAAGCCAGAGGGGGTTTGTATGAGGTCACAGTCACACATTCATGAGTAGTGTCATGACCTAAATTCTTAGAAAAAAAAAGGTTCCAAAGGGGTTCTTTGTAGATGGATAGGGTTCTACCAAGAACCTTTTTCATCTGAAGAATTAACTCTTTTTGGAAGACAAGGGTTTTTTGTTAGGCAAAGAGTTTAACCTAGAACCTTTTTCATCCTAAGAGACGATTTTGGAAGAAAGGGTTCTTTGATGATTCTTTGGAAGGCAAGAAGGGTTCTACATAGAACCCTTCTGAATCTGTATAAGCTATTTTATTGTATTTTTTCTTTCTCTTAAATTGTGCCTCAGCAATAATGTTTACCTCAGTGTTTAATCTTCAACATCAGGAGTTTGAGTAATCAGCTAATTTAAAAAGATAGCTGTGAGAATTGTTTTAAATGGAAATGGGAATATTTATGCATGTACTGTATCTGGTATTCCCTTCATCCTTTTACATATACAGTACTGACATAGTTGATATCTTTGCCATATTTATTTTCTGTGAATTTATTGAGCAGAAAGTAGGAGAATAGAAGGGAGTATGAGTGAACCAGCAATGTATAGTTTGGTACACAGCAAATCGGCCAGTTTAACCAAGTGTTGATTTTTCAATGTAAAATTTCTAGTGTTGATTCAGAAGTTACATTCAACAATGGTGGTGTAAAATAATCCTGTGTTGGTATTAATAAATAGAGTTGAGTGTGATTGTCATTTTTATCTGTGTGGAGTAAAACACAAACCACACCCATCATTATCATATTTCCCAGCATGCTCTATTGCAAGTTGATTTTCAGAATTGTTTGTTTCAATGTCTGTGTTTTGGCATGCACATTGATTGGTTGATTAATCTTATGCTACACAAAGATAAATACATTTTATATACTAATCCAATCTGTTAGTATTTGTATGTATTGCACCCGTTATTGAGATGGTTGTCCTAGTTTATCCAGAGTGACTTACAGTAGTGAGTTCATATTGTGTTTGTACTTGGTTTTATTTTTGGTATTGGTCCCCATGGGAATCGAACCCACAACCCTTGCGTTGCAAGTGCCATGCTCTACCAACTCAGCCACATGGCTGATTTCCCACTGATCAATGCATCGCTCCCTGCGCTTGAAAATAACTACACATTCTTCCTTCTTAGAGTTTGGGCCATCTTCAAGTCAAAAGAAAACATGGAGGCAAACCCTCTCAGATGATAGTCCCTAAAACCTAAAACATCTGCATAGTAGGAGATGTCATTAGCTTTTTCAGGGTAATAACAAAAGTGGTAATAACACAGTAATAATATGGTAATAACATGTTAATAAATAAGTGTTGTGTGCTTTGGCATTGCGTGTATGAACAATGGTGATATTGTCTCTCTCTCCCCTCCTGTCTATGTTCATGCATGTTACATTTTCCTGAGAGTTCAAAGAAGACACTTCCAAACCTCTGGTAGCACAGACTGTTCTGTCTAGTGTTTACAGACTAGAATAAAAGACTGAGAGATGAGTGCACCAATCTGACCTGTCATCTGAGTGGTTAATTGCTCTAACTACCAGTCTGTGTACAGGGGTTAGTTGACCTCCTCCATAACAAACTCCCGCCCTCATGCACACAGAACAACACGCCCTCACACACATGCAAACCCACTCACAAAATATCCCCTCACACTCACACACACAACAGTTGAAGTTGGAAGTTTACATACACTTAGGCTGGAGTCATTAAAACTCGTTTTTCAAACACCACAAATTTCTTGTTAAACTATCGTTTTGGCAAGTCAATTTGGACAGCTACTTTGTGCATGACACAAAGTCATTTTTCCAACAATTGTTTGCAGACAGATTATTTCACTTATAATTCATTGTATCACAATTCCAGTGGGTCAGAAGTTTACATACACTAAGTTGACTGTGCCTTTAAACAGCTTGGAAAATTCCAGCAAATTATGTCATGGCTTTAGAAGCTTCTGATAGGCTAATTGACATCATTTGAGTCAATTGGAGGTGTGCCTGTGGATGTATTTCAAGGCCTACCTTCAAACTCAGTGCCTCTTTGCTTGACATCATGGGAAAATAAAAAAAAATCAGCCAAGACCTCAGAAAATAAATTGTAGTCCTCCACAAATCTGGTTCATCCTTGGGAGCAATTTCCAAACGCCTGAATGTACCACGTTCATCTGTACAAACAATAGTAAACAAGTATAAACACCATGTGACCACGCAGCCGTCATACTGCTCAGGAAGGAGACGCGTTCTGACTCCTTGAGATGAACGTACTTTGGTGCGAAAAGTGCAAATCAATCCCAGAACAACAGCAAAGGACCTTGTGGAGATGCTGGAGGAAACAGGTACAAAAGTATCTATATCCACAGTAAAACGAGTCCTATATCGACATAACCTGAAAGACCGCTCAGCAAGGAAGAAGGCACTGCTCCAAAACCGCCATAAAAAAGCCAGACTACAGTTTGCAACTGCACATGGGGACAAAGATCGTACTTTTTGGAGAAATGTCCTCTGGTCTGATGAAACAAAAATTTAACTGTTTGGCCATAATGACCATCGTTATGTTTGGAGGAAAAAGGGGGAGGCTTGCAACTTATTGTGGGAAGCTTGTGGAAGGCTACAAGAAATGCTTGACCCAAGTTAAACAATTTAAAAGGCGATGCTACCAAATACTAATTGAGTGTATGTAAACTTCTGACCCACTGGGAATGTGATGAAAGAAATAAAAGCTGAAATAAATCATTCTCTCTACTATTATTCTGACATTTCACATTCTTAAAATAAAGTGGTGATCCTAACTGACCCAAGACAGGGAATTGTTACTAGGATTAAATGTCAGGAATTGTGAAAAACTGTGTTCAAATGTATTTGGCTAAGGTGTATGTAAACTTACGACTTCAACTATACCTGGTTTGAAGGTGTGTGACAGGTGTTTGGTTGTTGCGTGCCAATGGACTGATGACTTCAGCTGTCTTCACAGTCATTACTCAGAAAGGGAGATTCTTCAAGGGAATTTCAATTTGCTGTGGGTTAAACAGTGTTTTGGTTATGATGTGAGCTCTGTAAATGGACATCCTGAATGTATGTGTGTGATCCTAACGTGACTAAATAACAGCCTACTTGAACATTTCCTATTGATATTTGTCACGTTATTGTCCTCAATTGCTGCCCTAGGTACATAGACTTGGAATCACTGGCCACTTTAATAATAGAACACGAGTCACTTTAATAATGTTTAAATAATGTTTACATACTGCTTTACTCATCTCATATGTATATACTGTATTATATTCTACTGTATTTTAGTAAATGCCACTCCGACATTGCTTGATCTAATATTTATATATTTCTTAATTCCATTATTTTACTTTTAGATTCGTGTGTATTGTTGTGAATTGTTAGATACTACTGCACTGTTGGATCTAAGAACACAAGCATTTCGCTACAACCGCAATAACATAAATATGTGTATGTGACCAATAACATGTGATTTGAATTTAATTCCATGTACTTGCAACTGTGATTGTTAGATAACCGAACCTGCGTTGCAATAAGAGGTCATACAAATTGTTGGAGGTCATTGAGCAGGCCACTAATGATGAGCAGGGAGTGGCGTGTTAGCCAAGGCCATATGAACAGAGAAGCCTATTTCAAACGGGTGTGATCCTGATGTTTATGTTGAATGCTGGACCTGTATGGAATGTCCGTCCCATGGCCTCTCACGCTATCGTCCCTCTCTCCTCTCACAAAGCTGTGCGTAATGCTTAGTGTGATTATATACTTCATGTGTATACTTAATAAATCAGACTTTGACTGTCTCATGGTGTACCAGTGAACAGTCTCATTTAGAGAACTTGACTTTGTTTTTAAGCAGCTCTTTGAAATGTCCTAAAATGTTTTCCAAGTTCATACGTGAAGGTACTATTATGCAGGTCAATTGGTATTTGGTGGATTTAAGCAGTTGACTTCAGTTGCATGCCTGCGTGAAGCCTGAGTGGTAGATCGCATGACTCCAAAGCCCAAGATCCTCGCATTTACAGAAGCTATAGCGCGCGAAAATGTGCACCTCCGTGACCAAGAAAATGTATCACGTCCTGCGCTCTTCGTTCTGCAGCGTTTAAGACCCTTGTGTCTGCTGCCTTCGCGTGACTGACCAAGCAGATTTAGGATTGTCCCGAAGACCAAGCCCACCCCTCCGTGCGGGAGCTCCGCTTTCTCACGCGAACTGCAGGAGCAGGTACGCAGCGCTGAGGGGCACGGGCGGCAAGTGGGCAAAAGCCATTTACATGTTGAAAATTATGATATAGAGAACAACTTAAATAAAACAACAAAGAGATCAGCGAATGCTTAAAATATAGCCTAATTAACCATAACTGTCTTCAATAAAAACGTAATTAAAACATCCATGCCATTTCTATGGCCTATGCCTACAAGCCAATAGTAAACCATTTCAGCGTGCTTATTTGTATATGGACAGGCCATTGTGGCCCGAATGATAGAGATATGCATGCATACTTACGGATGTATGCGCGTAAATCCAATATTGATAGGAGATTTGGTTAAATGTCTAATTACGCATGTGGATACTAAGTTAGGAATTTGTCGAGTGAGATTTCTCAGCAACAAGCTATGTTTATCAATCAAAGCATATAGGCTAACAGCCAGCATAATATGATGCTGGTTAACAGGAAAAGCTTGTATGCGTCCAAAATACGTTGCTGAAATAAGACAATTTAATTCTGAGTCGATAGGCTCATTACCGCTGTTTCAGTCCAGGCTATCTGGAATAGGATGTACATTTCCTAAAAGAATGAACTCATTTACCCTTTCACCCCTGCAGTGCTGACAGAATACTCCCCCACCCACACACCCCAGCATCCTTAACCAAGGGCTGGGGGAGGCGAGGGCTTGGCCAAAACGCTCTCACGCAACTTGGCTAATCTTTAACTTGACTGCTAACAGGTACACGCACGCGATGGCATTTGACAGTTTTTATCACGACTTGTTTCAAAACAGACCCCGCTCAGAATGGTGTGTTGTAGATGCTGAGGTCTAGAAGACTATATTCTAGGTCTTAATACATATAACTTACATTTGAGTAAGTTCCAATTGGGATATGCATTAACACAACAGGGATCCGAAGTCAAACACTTTGGACAGCTTACACAAGCAGACAAGACAATATAGTATTTTATCTCAATCGAATGTTTTATCCTCCATGACACACTTGATAGGTAGGCTACATTTGTTTCCTATAAGTCAATAAGACGCACACGTCTTCCCATTGTCCTTATATGCACCACCGTTATACTGTTGACAGGTTGAGTGAGATTTATCAAACTGTCAAAGATGAGTCTCTTGATTAAAAGTACTTCGGGGCTGTAAATTCTCCGGCTTGGGATTGGCTACACCTTTGCACGCTATCGAAATCTGTTGCAATGAGTAGGTCTAAAGGAAAGATTGCCAAAGGGTTTATGACTAATGCGTAACAGTTTCCTGTTAATTAATTTATGGAACAAGTATTTAAAGAACAAATGCTGTTTGCTAATAATAAAATATAAAAATGAATACCACTGGAAACAGATTAGACACTGATGGTACATATACTTTTGAAAATATTGTGGGCCCAAAGTGATTAAGCTTGTGTCCTTAAATTAGTTATGGAAGAGTTCATGTTCAATAGATCATTGAGAATAAATATTTGGATCAGCCCCAAAGTCATCCTTATAAAATGTGCTTTATATAATTGTTTTCATGAATATGTTCCATATACTTTTAAGATAAATAGTTCATAACATGTTGATGAGGAGTGGAAGAATTGCCTTTTTTAATATGGCTTATTAGCCTACTGCCTACCATAGCCTGCAAAATTAGGCCCAATACCGTAACATTAATGGTAATACATAAATAATAAAATACATATAAATATTTAGGCCTAAACAAATAAATAAAACAAAACTTACAAATATAATTACCACATCCATAACATTATAAGGAAGATGTGTAGTATAATGAATAGGTATGATAATGATTATAGGTCTACATCTACATGGTTGTGCTTATGATTATGATGATATATTATGATTAAGTTAGACTGATTGTATTATTGTATTGTTATTACACAATAACACATTTAACATGCTCTACTTCAATTGCAAATATCATCGGTGATCATTCCACAAATCAATGGGTCCTATATTCCTCTTACCTGACTGGCTTCTTCTGTATAGTCTGTTTTATAACTCCCTCCAACAGACTAATGAACATCTGAAAAGCGTCTCATCCAATCATTCTGATATAAACCTAAAATCAAATCTAAAAATGTTTTTTTTTTTAATAAAAAAAAGTCATATGAACTTGGAATAGCCTACTGAGAATGACTTGTTCTAAAATTAAACATGCAGTCTATTGAATTTCTCTATGGTTAGACATTCTAAAATATTTTTATAACAAACTATATGAAATTGTATGTATATCTTTTTTCAATAGGGCGAATCACTGATATATCAGTGAAAGCATGCACTCTTAGAAAAATATATCTTACTTCTTAGACGTTTATTTTTGTAATAAAGGCAAGCTTACATTGTATATACACTACTCATTGATGTTTCCGCTTGATATTTTATTACACCTCTCCTTCAGATACAGCCGCTGCTGCTGGCAAGCCAAGAGAGAGCGAGAGAGGTTACGTCACTCAGACATCAGCCAATAGAGCTGAGAAGCGCTCTATAAAAGAAGTTCCCATTCTTATTTTTAAGTATAGAGAAACGGAGTTCTCTTGTAGCACGAGAAAAAGCTTTGTATAAATATAACATCACCTGCAAACTTCTTCGATTTCCCTGCAAGACGGCTCATTTGGCTCATAATTGAAGGTAATAAAAAAATACAAATTCTTCAATTAATATATTTACATTTAACTTAATAACAAGTAAACATATGTTGGAATAGTAGCTGTCTTTTTGTTGTGAATGAAGTGTCGAAATAACATTTATTAACTTGTTTGCACATAATATTAGTACAGTTCTTTTTTTTTTTTTTTAACAATATAACAACCTCCAGCTCGCATTATATACGGTTGTCTTGTACCGTTTATTCTTGAGTCTTCTTTTTAGTATAATCTATTCGAAAAAATGTACGTACGTGTAGGAAATATAACAGTTAAGGGCTTTAAAAAAAATATCCAACTATACAGCCTTTTATGTAGCCTATGTTTAATGGTACGAGACTGGTAGAGTAGGGTGGTTTGCAAAAGCGTGAAAGGTGTGAGCGCATCATGCGTAAAGTTCATGCAATTTTCGAACAATGTTTTCGAGCAATGTTAATTACTCAGCTGGAGTATCTTTCTCGCTCACTATTAATCACTAAAACATCTACCTCTCCTTCTTACAGATTGTTCAGAAGCCACTAAAAAAAAAACATAAAATGGTTCTCATGATACTACCCATTATCGGCTCAGTCTCTGTGTCTGAGGGGCTGGTGGCCATGGTAACACTATGCCTGGTGTACATGATCATGAAGTACATGCACACAGAGATCCCAGAGGGACTGAAACGGCTCCCAGGACCAAAGCCCCTGCCCATCATCGGGAATGTGCTGGAGGTGTACAACAACCCTCACCTCAGCCTGACTGCCATGAGCGAGCGCTACGGCTCAGTCTTCCAGATCCAGATAGGGATGCGGCCTGTGGTTGTTCTGAGTGGCAGCGAGACAGTCCGCCAGGCTCTTATCAAGCAAGGGGAAGACTTCGCCGGGAGGCCTGATCTATACAGCTTCAAGTTCATCAACGACGGCAAGAGCTTGGCCTTCAGCACCGACAAGGCTGGGGTGTGGCGCACCCGCCGCAAGCTAGCTATGAGCGCCCTCCGCTCTTTTGCCACCTTGGAGGGATCGACCCCAGAGTACTCCTGTGCCCTGGAGGAGCACGTCTGCAAGGAGGGAGAGTACCTGGTAAAACAGCTGACCTCCGTCATGGATGTCAGTGGCAGCTTTGACCCTTTCCGCCATATTGTTGTATCGGTGGCCAACGTCATCTGTGGAATGTGCTTCGGCCGGCGCTACAGCCATGATGACCAGGAGCTGTTGGGCTTTGTGAACCTGAGTGATGAATTTGGGCAGGTGGTGGGCAGCGGAAACCCTGCAGACTTCATTCCCATCCTTCGTTACCTACCAAACCGCACCATGAAGAGGTTTATGGATATCAATGACCGTTTCAACACCTTTGTACAGAAGATTGTCAGTGAGCACTATGAAAGCTATGACAAGGTAAATAATACATTGCATCATGTTTCAAAGACATTCCATGTTCATTCCATGTTTGATCTATAGCTGTTTGTTGTCTGTGATACTGATTGTCCATTGTTCTGTTTTCAGGACAACATCCGTGACATCACTGACTCCCTCATTGACCACTGTGAGGACAGGAAACTAGATGAGAACGCCAACGTCCAGGTGTCTGATGAGAAGATTGTGGGCATTGTCAATGATCTGTTTGGGGCAGGTGAGTTGAGTTAAAATAACGCAACAGTTATGCTGAGTCACTCCATATCATTGAAAATGTTTTACATTTGTAGAATGTTTTAATTATGCAATGTGGCTTCTGTCTCCCTCTCAAGGTTTTGACACCATCAGCACAGCTCTGTCATGGGCTGTTGTGTACCTTGTGGCTTACCCAGAGATCCAGGAAAGACTGCATCAGGAACTGAGTAAGTTGAAACTTGCTAGTTTTAACAGATAGTTCTGTTCCCTAAATTAAATGAGTCATTCACAGAGAGATCCTATAAATCAGTTCAATATGTAATTCTATGGAGTCGTGATTCTAAATATTGTGGCTTACTGACCTGTCACTACCCATCCCACTCTTTTTTGATAACCGATGTTCTCTATTGTCCTCCCAACAGAGGAAAAGGTGGGAATGATTCACACTCCCCGTCTCTCAGACAAAACCAACTTACCTCTGCTGGAAGCCTTCATCCTGGAGATCTTCCGGCACTCTTCCTTCCTGCCGTTCACCATCCCACACTGGTGAGTTGCACTTGCATCTGCTCAAAACACAAATTTACAATATCAGCCAAACAGACATTTACAATATCAGCCAAACAGACATTTACAATATCAGCCAAACACACATTTACAATGTTAGCCAAACAGACATTTACAATATCAGTAACACATTATAGACACATATGGCATGGTCTGACTCTGGTATTGTCAATATTTTTTCAGCACAGTCAAGGATACATCCCTCAATGGATACTTCATTCCCAAGGACACCTGTGTCTTCATCAACCAATGGCAGGTCAACCATGACCCGTGAGTAGGATTTTTAAACTAAAACTTCTCAACTCCATTACTATGCAACTACTGTGCAACAACAGTGTTGTTACTGTAGTAATTACAGTGTTACTACTCAGGTATAACACAAACCTAATGTAAATTGTTACCTCTGTGCTCTTCAGGGAGCTGTGGAAGGAGCCTTCTTCATTCAACCCTGACCGTTTCCTGAGTGCTGATGGCACAGAACTCAACAAGCTGGAGGGGGAGAAGGTGCTCGTATTTGGCATGGGCAAGCGCCGCTGCATCGGTGAGGCCATCGGACGCAATGAGGTCTACCTCTTCTTGGCCATCCTGCTCCAAAGGCTGCGCTTCCAGGAGAAACCTGGGCACCCACTGGACATGACACCAGAGTATGGCCTCACCATGAAGCACAAGCGCTGTCAGCTGAAGGCTAGCCTGCGGCCATGGGGGCAGGAGGAGTGAAGGCCATGGTCACATTTACGATTCTCAACATCACTATAACTGATTTATAGATAACCCTACATACTTGATGGCATGAGCTGAGTTCAGATTTAAAAGCCAGACGGTACATTTTCTCTATAGGAAAGACTGGGTATGACACCTCTCTTGATTCATAGGAGAATTAACAGTGAGGGAAAACTGAGTCAAATTGGAGACAATTTGAAATCGATAAAATTCTAATCTGAAACACGGTTTGTAGAGGGATTCCAAACAAGTGTTGTATTGGATAAAGGACCGTAACAAACTCGTAGAGTTGATTAGTTTCTATGACCAGCATACTACAGGCCCTACTAGAGTTTGTCAGGTGTTTCTTCAGGAGATATCAGGAGAGACTAGCTGTTTAGCTGCCTTTTTGTCTACATCATTGTGTTTTACTGCTCCTCTTGCCTTGATCACAGCTCATATACTGTATCAGATCGCTTTAAAGAGGATCAATTTATAAATCATACACATAAACCCATGGTGGGGTGTTAAAGAGCATTGTTTTTTAGTTCCATGTTTGGGTAGAATTTTTTGCTTCATAATTTTTGGTGGCAAAAATGTTACAACCTACATGATAAAGTGCCTGTTCTCGTACTTTTGAGTTATTGTTCAGGTGATCATAGATCACAGACAGAGTTGAATGGATGTATCCTCCCATTTCTAAGCTAGATATTTTTATTCCACTGAATAAATCAGTCAAACGTGGACACAACACACTGAAGCTATGTTTGTATGCCACCAACATGTGATTGATTGTTTGTGTACTTATTTAAGCCTAGATGTATTTTGGAAAGTCCTTTTTTGAAATGTGCCTAAAATGTGTATATATTGTGGTGACTTATTATGGTGGCTTTGTATGACTTTATCAGGATACTAAAATATGTATGTATTACTGACTGTGTTATAAATGTCAACATTTTATAATGTAACGAAGGACTCTTGTAAACTAAAACCCCAACTGTATACACTATGCATTGTGTTGTTGGTAGCTATCTAGGTAGCTACTGAAATAAAAGTTGAAAATGAAAGAAAATCAATTAACTTGTGCTCTCTTTTCTTGAGTGTGTTGCAACCCATGCATGCATTCACAAGCTAATATACATAGGCCAACCATTAGGAGAGGACGTCTGTATTTGGCTGACCAAAGAGAAAATCTGTGACACTACTAGCTAGATAAGATAGGGTTGGGATATCATCACTTACCTGTGTACAAGACTTGGACTTCTACTACAAAAACAATCAGCACACAAACTGAGCACGTAAATAAGCTATAAACTTGCAATTGGTGCAATTATTTAAAACAACCTTTGTTGGCATTATATTGCATCTACCTTAAAATGCACCTTTGCATCATGTGCCTTCATTGGTGCCCCCCCTAACAATCAATGGACGCTGGTGGGGAAAGCGAAGGAAGTGACGTTGTAACCAGGAAACAACACGGATTCTTCGAGTTCAGAAAGTGTTGTTAGCAAGCTAGCAAATTCATCACAAAAAAACTGTCATACACAAAAACAAGGTATATCCTTTTCAGTTTTACCTGACTGCGTTTAATGAATAACACAACGGCGGAGAGGATGGATATATTAATAACTGACGTTAGCCATGATCTCTGATGTAGCTACGCTAACGTTATTTAGTTAACGTTAGCGTTCACAACAATTTGGCAGTAACGTTAGTTAGCTATTTAGTTAGCTAGGTAGCGTTAGCTAGCCATCTTTTCGAATGGAACAGCTAGCTTGTTACGTTATTTGGTTAGTTAGCTAGATACCGATTTAACACAGCGATAGCTAACTAGGGTATTTGACAGCTACATTGCCAACTTGTTTCCTAGTTAGCTAGCTAGCTACCGACGTAATTGCCAGAGTAGGTAAGTGATGAGTGAGTAGCCAGTTTACGTTATGTAGCTGACTTTAGTAGTAATCTACAAAGGGCTGTGGTTATCCCCTGCTGTTAGCCCATTGTATAGCGAATGTAACTGGGATGGAACTCATATTTTAGACCTGTAACTAAGTCCTTAGACTGTTTTACAACATTAATTTCCCATTGATCAGAAAGCTATGATGTATTTGTGAAGTTGTTGTCTGTCTTCCATATATGCCTAGATCCAGAGAGAATGGCTGCAGACTGGTTGGGCAGTCTGGTGTCAATAAACTGTGGACCAACCCTGGGCATGTACCAGGGAGAAGTGTCGTCTGTGGACCAGACTAGTCAGACCATCTCTCTCAGACAACCTTTCCACAATGGGGTCAGGTGCCCTGTCCCTGAGGTCACCTTCAGGTAAGGCTTTCACATGGTGAAGTACAGAAAAATTAGCCTGCATCACAGATTTCAGAAAATAATTTACAGTGACAACGACATAGGATTTGGCATTTGGCAAAACGGCACAAACAGATCTGAGACTCGGGCTACAGACATACTAGTTACATTCTGTGCATTGATCTAGTTATTTCACAAAGACATAGGGGCCTACTTATTTGTTTTAAGCAATCTGCTGTTAACATGTCAATGTTTACATTCTGTGCAGTGCTATGGACATCAAAGAGCTCAAGTTCCTGGATATCCAAAATCAAAGTGGTGTCAGCAGAGCCAGTGCTGGACAGGGGGTCTTGTCTGATCCAGGCGTCATATCTTCAGGGCAGAGTGGTCAGAATAGCAGAGGTGGTTACCCTGCCAACAACACCCATTCCACCACCACTCCTATTACCATTTTACACAAAGGTGAGGTGAGAGGACTAGTTTTGGAGTTTTATTTTTCAAACTGGTTGCAACGCAACATCCCCTCCGGTAACAACAATTGGGCTGGGGGACTTTTTATAGTGGTAGTGGAACACCACCTTCTATCAGCAGTTCTCTAGAAGCCACAAAGAGTGCTGTCTGACTGAGTGCATTTGAATAGGCCACGGGCTTCTTCAGTGTGTTCTACAATGGCCACAGACTTTCTTCTTATGTACAGTGCAATCGGAAAGTATTCAGACCCATTGACTTTTTCCACATTTTGTTATGTTACAGCCTTATTATAAAATGGATTAAATAATTTTTTTTTAAAAATCCTCATCAATCTACACACAATACCACATAATGACAAAGCAAAAACAGGTTTTTGAAATTTTTGCAAATGATTTAAAAATCAGAAATACCTTATTTAAGTGTCCAGACCCTTTGCTATGAGACTTGAAAATGAGCTCCGGTGCATACTGTTTCCATAGACCCCCCCGTCTAAACTGAGCAATCGGGGGAGAAGGGCCTTGGTCAGAGAGGTGACCAAGAACCCAATGTCACTCTTATAGAGCTCCAGAGTTCCTCTGTGGAGATGGGAGAACCTTCCAGAAGGACAACCATCTCTGCAGAGCTCCACCAATCAGGCCTTTATGGTAGAGTGGCCAGATGGAAGCCACTCCTCAGTAAAAGGCACATGACAGCCCGCTTGGAGTTTGCCAAAAGGCACCTAAAGGACTCTCAGACCATGAGAAACAAGACTCTCTGGCCTGAAGAAACCAAGACTGAACTCTTTGGTCTGAATGCCAAGCGTCACGTCTAGAGTAAACCTGGCACCCTCCCTACGGTGAAGCAAGGTGGTGACAGTATCATGTTGTGGGGATGTTTTTCAGCGGCAGGGACATGGAGACTAGTCAGGATCGAGGAAAAGATGAACAGAGCAAAGTACACACAGATCCTTGAAGAAAACCTGCTCCAGAGCACTCAGGACCTCAGACTGGGGTGAAGGTTCACCTTCCAACAGGACAATGACCCTAAGCACACAGCCAAGACAACGCTGGAGTGGCTTCGGGACAAGTCTCTGAATGTCCTTGGGTGGTCCAGCCAGAGCCAGGACTTGAACCCTATCAAACATCTCTGGAGAGACCTGAAAATAGCTGTGTAGCAACACTCCCCATCCAACCTGACAGAGCTTGAGAGGATCTGCAGAGAAGAATGGAAGAAACTCCCCAAATACAGGTGTGCCAAGCTTGTAGCATCATACCTAAGAAGACTTGAGGCTGTAATCGCTGCCAAAGGTGCTTCAACAAAGTACTGAGTAAAGGATCTGAATACTTCTGTAAATGGTATATTTCTGTGTGAAATAACCGTTCACGTGATGGGAGAAGGGCACAACGGCCACTGGCCGCAAAACGCATGCATTTGTTTAGGCTGCATTACAGCCACAAAGGGGATGCCGCCGTGAAATTCGAGGCATTATCAAGTGCTTGTCAAATTTTGAATGAGAGACTATTGAAGTGTGTACAGCCTGCGAAAAAACAAAGGAGAGCTCATGCCTTTCAAGCAACTTTTTTTCAAATCATCGTTAGAGCGGCATCATGCAGCCTTACAATGTATTAAAAATCAAAACATATAGCCCAACGTTTGTAGAACAACTAAAGTTACATTAATGACTCTAAATGAAGCATATAGGAATACCTATTTCTTTGTTAACCGCTCAACACAGAATAGCTGCACGTTGCCGTGAGACCGACCAGTTATTTGCTTGACAATCACCGGCTGATTAAATTTCGTGACCGCCACAGTCCTAGTAACGTAACAAAGTGTGGAAAAAGTCAAGGGGTCTGAATACTTTCTGAATGCACTATATATTGCACCAGACTCTTACACCATTTATTTAACCTTTTTATTTAACCTTCACATTCAATGACTACATACGTTTTTATCTCTGGCTCTGTTGCTTATGTGTACTAGATGTAGGCTAATACATTTGACCTGCACTATATTTAGCCACTTCATGTGTTTACTCATTGAATTTGGTGCCAACTGTAACAGTTAATCCCATTTAGAAAGTACACTCAACACATTATCACATTGGGAACGAGGCTATTTCTCAATTATGTCATGTTTACATAAGACGGTTTAAGCTCAGTCATGAACATATTTCTCGCTATCTGACTGTGATTATAGAGCAGAAAGTTCTAATTGTTGATCTTTTCCTTATTCAGTGACAGGAGGAAATGTGAAACTACAAGTATCAGTGTCACATGTAAATCCACTCCCTAATCTCTAGGCTCTGCACAGTTTGTCAGCAGTCATTGAAGCCGAGCCAACACGTTGCTTCACCTGGCATTTTTTATATTTTTGATTATAGTAACATTTATGCACTTGTCTTTTCTGAGAGACACCTAGGCTCTGTGGATAGGAAGGGAAAGGTTACACTATATTTTACCTGACCGGCACATTCATACATTTAGAGCTTCTGTTTCTTTTGTTTGGTCCCTGCTCTGTTATTTTTGTTAATCAGACACAGAAATCCCTGCAGTGTTTTGGCACAAATGTTTTAGTAAATTATTAACCTCGGATGTACTATGAGAATACTTTTCTGTGATTTCTGCCAGGTATAATAACCACAACACAAAATTTTATTAGTCACATGCGCCGAATACAACAGGTGTAGACCTTACAGTGAAATGCTTACTTACGAGCCCTTAACCAACAATGCAGTTAAAAAAAATACGGATAAGAAATGAAGTAACAATAGCGAGACTACACAGGGGGGTACCAGTACAGAGTCAATGTGCGGGGGCACCGCTTAGTTGAGGTAATATGTACATGTAGGTAGAGTTATTAAAGTGACTATGCATACATGATAACAACAGAGAGTAGCAGTGGTGTAAAAGAGGGGAAGGGGGAGGCAATGCAAATAGTCTGGGTTTCCATTTGATTTGATGTTCAGGAGTCTTATGGCTTGGGGGTAGAAGCTGTTTAGAAGTGCTCCGGTACCACTTGCCGTGTGGTAGCAGAAAGAACAGTCTAAGACTAGGGGGGCTGGAGTATTGGACAATTCTTAGGGCCTTCCTTTGACACCGCCTGGTATAGAGGTCCTGGATGGCAGGAAGCTTGGCCCCAGTGATGTACTGGGCCGTTCGCACTACCCTCTGTAGTGCCTTGCGGTCGGAGGCCGAGCAGTTGCCATACCAGGCAGTGATGCAACCAGTCAGGATGCTCTCGATGGTGCAGCTGTAGAACCTTTTGAGGATCTGAGGACCCATGCCAAATCTTTTCAGTCTCCTGAGGGGGAATAGGTTTTGTCATGCCCTCTTCACGACTGTCTTGGTGTGCTTGGACCATGTTAGTTTGTTGGTGATGTGGAAGCCAAGGAACTTGAAGCTCTCAACCTGCTCCACTGCAGCCCTGTCGATGAGAATGGGGGCATGTTCTGTCCTTTTTTTCCTGTAGTCCACAATCATATCCTTTGTCTTGATCACGTTGCGGGAGAGGTTGTTGTCCTGGCCAGGTCTCTGACCTCCTCCTTATAGGCTGTCTCGTCGTTGTTGGTGTTGTGTCATCGGCAAACTTAATGATGGTGTTGGAGTGCTTGGCCGTGCAGTTTTGAGTGAACAGGGAGTACAGGAGGGACTGAGAACGCACCCCTGGGGGGCCCCTGTGTTGAGGATCAGCGTGGCGGATGTGTTGTTACCTACCCTTACCACCTGGGGGCGGCCCGTCAGAAAGTACAGGATCCAGTTACAGAGGGAGGTGTTTAGTCTCAGGGTCCTTAGCTTAGTGATGAGCTTTGAGGGCACTATGGTGTTGAACGCTGAGCTGTAGTCAATGAATAGCATTCTCACATAGGTGTTCATTTTGTCCAGGTGGGAAAGGGCAGTGTGGAGTCCAATAGAGATCGCATCATCTGTGGATCTGTTGTGGCGCTATGGAAATTGGAGTGGATCTAAGGTTTCTGGGATAATGTTTCTGATGTGAGCCATGACCAGCATTTCAAAGCACTTCATGGCTACAGACGTGAGTGCTACGAGTCAGTAGTCATTTAGGCAGGTTACCTTAGTGTTCTTGGGCACAGGCACTATGGTGGTCTGCTTAAAACATGTTGGTATTACAGACTCGGACAGGGAGAGGTTGAAAAAGTGAAGACACTTGCTAGTTGGTCAGCACATGCTCACAGTACACGTCCTGGTAATCCGTCTGGCCCTGCGGCATTGTGAATGTTGACCTGTTTAAAGGTCTTACTCACAACGGCTGTGGAGAGCGTGATCACACAGTCTTCCGGAACAGCTGGTGCTCTCATGCATGTTTCAGTGTTATTTGCTTCGAAGCGAGCATAAAGTGGTTTAGCTCGTCTGGTAGGCTTGTGTCACTGGGCAGCTCTCGGCTGTGCTACCCTTTGTAGTCTGTAATGGTTTGCAAGCCCTGCCACATCCGACGAGCGTCAGAGCCAGTGTAGTACGATTAGATCTTAGGTCTGTATTGACGCTTTGCCTGTTTAATGGTTCGTCGGAGGGCATAGCGGGATTTCTTGTAAGCTTCCGGGTTAGAGCCCCGCTCCTTGAATGCGGCAGCTCTAGCCTTTAGCTCAGTGAGGATGTTGCCTGTAATCCATGGCTTCTGGTTGCTGTATGTACGTACGGTCACTGTGGGGACAACGTCATCGATGCACTTATTGATGAAGCCAATGACTGATGCGGTCATTTTTGCTTGTAAGCAGGAATCATGAAGATAGAATTATGGTCAGATTTGCCAAATGGAGGGCGAGGGAGAGCTTTGTATGCGTCTCTGTGTGTGGAGTAAAGGTGGTCCTGAGTTTTTTTCCCCTCTGGTTGCACATTTAACATGCTGATAGAAATTTGGTAAGACAGATTTAAGTTTCCCTGCGTTAAAGTCCCCAGCCACTAGGAGTGCCGCCTCTGGGTGAGCGTTTTCTTGTTTGCTTATGGCGGATTACAACTCCTTCAATGCTGTCTTAGTGCCAGCATCAGTCTGTGGTGGTTTGTAAACAGCTACGAAAAATACAGATGAAAACTCTCTAGGTAGATAGTGTGGTCTACAGCTTATCATGAGATACTCTACCTCAGGTGAGCAATAGCTCGAGACTTCCTTAGATATCGTGCACCAGCTGTTATTTACAATAATACATAGTTCGCCACCCCTTGTCTTACCAGACACCGCTGTTCTATCCTGCCAGTGCAGCGTATTTGCAGACAGCTGTATGTTGATAGTGTCATCGTTCAGCCACGACTCTGTTGAGCATAAGATATTACAGTTTTGAATGTCCCGTTGGTAGTTTAATCTTCCGCGTTGGTCATCGATTTTATTCTCCAAAGATTGCATGTTTGCTAGCAGAATAGAAGGAAGTGTGGGTTTATTCGATCGCCTATGAATTCTCAGGAGGCTGCCTGCCCTCTGGCCCCTTTTTCTCCGCCGCCTCTTCACCCAAATCACGGGGATCTGGGCCTGTTCCCGAGAAAGCAGTATATCATTCGCGTCAGGCTCCTCAGACTCTTTAAAGGAAAAAAAGGATTCTGGTGAGTAATTGCAGTCCTGATGTCCATAAGTTATTTTCGGTCATAAGAGACGGCTGTGACTTCCCCAGATTCCCATAGCGTGCTAAAGGCTTGTACTAAAGTTCCTCTTTACAATACGTGTGTGACTAAGATCAATAAACATTCCCCCCTCGCTGTGTCTGCTCCTAAAGAGGAGGTTATGCAAGGCCTGGCTTATGTGCCCTTCTGTTCTCCGTCTCCTCTCCCTCCCCCACTCCTGCTCAGCATAGGACCACCCCCCCCCACCCCCCACCCACAGGAAGCCATGTTGTCCCAGTGGCAGTTGGCTTAGAAGGGGCCAGGCCATATCAATTGTGGAAGCACTGTTTACCTTTGGATTTTTTATTTTAATCTCCAGATTCCTTGGCCAACAGCCAAGGGGACAAATTGCATGAGCCAGAAGTGCTGAGTGGCAGGGGTTGGGCTGACCCTTTCACACGCAATGCCATGCCCCTAACCAGCCCCTTAGCAGGGGGCCATAGAAATAAAGGGAGGTGGGGTTACAGACTACTTATGCAAGATCATGGGCTATACAAATGATTTCCAATTATCTGATATTAATCTTTCTGGGAGATTTAGGATGGGAATGTATGAATGAAATGAATTATGCATAGTCCTCTGCAAATCGAATAGATTATCTTGGATCCAAACAGACCTTAAGATGGTAATTGGCGGGGGATAGCTTTTTAAATTATTTTTTTGCATCTAAAAATGTTCCTATACATGCTATCAGTCCTTTGTTTTTCCTGTGCCCCTGGTACATACCATTAAGTGTACAGTAAAGCTCTTCCTTCCTGTTCTTGATTGGACTGTCTCTCACACACACACAGAGGGAGTTGTTGCGGCTGACTGACATTGTTTTCCTTCTGTCAGTCTTCTTGCATGTGAAGACATTTCCCTCCACACAACACAGCAACATGTTGACAAGCCTCACACGCTGTCACAGCACGCTGTCACTCACTTCAGTTTAGCTCCTGTGTGTTTATCTCACCGGTGTCATATTGATTCATTTTTCTGTAAGAGTACTGGCCAGCGTTTGCTTGTAAGGTGTGTAACTTAAATATGGGTCATGTTTAATCATTCTTTGAAATTTAGTTCACCATGTAGTTTCAGTCAATGATTTTTCACATGGCTCAAGTTCATGTTTTGTTCAAATATCCCAGCCGTCATTGAACCTAAGATTCTTACAGCTCACATTTTCACATCGCTTCTATCAGACACTAGTACTAACATGGTGTTAATTATTCTCTGCTTGACTTGGAGCGTTGCCCAGTGCATTCAGGCATCTGATTCACTGAGATTTACAATAGACCTGTAGGTAATTATACTCTGTGTGGTCTCATTGTAAAATGTTTGCCTATGTTGAAAAGCTAATGCACACATATGAACAGATTTTTTTTTTTAAGCAGTCCCTCACTCCCCTCCATTGTCGAAAATACATTGATATAGTAGCAGGTCTCAGATCAGTCGGTGTGATCGGGTGACAACTCCATTGTTACAACAGTAGTGTGTACGTGACTTGACTGAGAGTCTTGGTGTGTATCTCGCGTGAGAGCCCAAAGTACCTAGCTGTCAGAGTGACACTTGCGTGCGATAGTGCCTCTCTCTCTCTCTCTCTCTCTCTCTCTCTCTCTCTCTCTCTCTCTCTCTCTCTCTAGGTTAGCGTGAGACCTCATCACGGTTGGGGTTGAACACCCGGTTTTTCCAGTTATTTTTTTTCTCCAGTTGGTTCTTTTTGATTTGTTAGTGTGCCATGCATGTATCTATACGTTGTCTGTTGAGGATTGTGTATTGATAGAAAACTACTAGCCTATATTATTAATGTGCTATTGCTTGTTATGTAACTGTAGCTCCTGATACAGCCATAGGATAAGATCAGTATTGAGGATGCCATAGAGAGCAGACTGGAGTCCTGACAGAGATTAATGGACTCCAGTCTGAAATATTACCCTCTTAACTGGGATTAATGTGCACCATAATTGCTAGTCAGGCTATAGGCATATGTATTGTAAAAAGAATTTGGCATAAATCATCCTCCTAATGTCTTGATTTATGTTCTTCAGGTCCTCCAGCATCATCTAGTAACCGAGGGCCAAACCAGGCCACGCCGAAGAAGAACGGAATGAAGAACGGAGTAGGTGGAGGGCAGATGAGGCTCAGGGACGACGAGTGTTTTGGTGCTGACATGGACGAGGGTCTGGACACAGACTTTGACTTTGAGGCAAACCTGGCACTGTTCGACAAGGCAGCCGTATTCTCGCAGATTGACGGTACAGATTGCAATGGGGCACGTTCCCGTGGTACGCCCGGTGGCGAACGCGGTACACCCACACGTTACCGTCACGACGAGAACATCCTGGAGGTCAAACCAGTCGTCTACCGGCAGATCACGGTCCCACAACACGGGGGCAAGGAGTACTGCACTGGTAAGAGAGAGACAACACAACACCCTCCATTGGGGGGGGGGGGGGGGGGGGAGAGAGAGCCTTCCTCCATTCACATATTCACTTCCAGAGGCCTGCCTGCCAGTGCCCTGAGTGAGTGTCTCTCACCCCAGCCACTGGATCTATTGAGGCTACAGTAGACCCATGGGTTTGGCTAAGCGAGCCAGACTAGTGGAGAGACAGGACATTGTGTACAGCTCTAAAATAGGCCTTAAACTAACAGGCAAGAAGAAAATTGCCCCAGTAATTGGACGCAACCGTGAGGAATTGCAACGGTGTCGGTTTTCTCTGTGAAGCCCATCGGGCTGGAGATGTGATGGAGGAGAGATATATAGGTTCCAGTCACAGCCCAGCCTGTGTGCAGTGTGTGGTGAAGAGGCTGACCCGCTCCCTCTCAGTAATCACTGCTGGCTTCTCCCTAAGGAATGACACACCCACCATGCACACACACAAAAACACACCTAATGAGCTACTCTTCTCTTTCCATACAGATACTAGAATGTTTTTCATGTAGCTCAGAGATGGGAACACCTCTGTAGATTCAACCAAAGAATGGGGATTTACCATTTTTTGTCCCTCTGTAAAATTAAAAGAATTGATGACCAACACAACAAGTTCTATCCTCAGGGTGTTTTCTGTTGCATGCGTGTCTTGCGGACTGGTCTAGTGTTTGCTTTGGAAACTAGTTGAATTCCCCCTCCATGTCAGTGTTGTTGACATTAGACAGAATTAGTATTAGTTCTCAGAGTGACAGTGTGGGTCTAATGCAGGCCTACCTCTTGTGCTTCTGTGATGCAACACTGAAGCTCTTTGCTGGGTGTGGGTTTGACTGTCTCCTATAGGCCAGAAAGGGCCACCTCCCACTTCCGCAACGTGCTGGGCTGGCTGGGATCCTACTCTGGTTACTCTTTTGATTGAGGCAGCAGGGGACTTTTGAGCTCACTGCCCCATCACACCATGCAGTCCCAGTCCGTCTCTGGGAAGAGGAGCCACTCTCCCACACCTCAACAACACTCTTTAGAAGTGTGTTACATAATTGGTTTCATACAGGAGATAAGTGATTAGCACACAATGCTAGGCCCCTGGCCTGGATTCCAAGGTGTGACAAGAAGAGTAACACCTATCACTCTGGCTCCGCTGGACCAATCACTATACTGTGGGGATAGGGGATCAGTACCAGTCAAATCTGGTTTCTGGTGTTGGCATAAAGTGATATGGGTCTAAGTGGAACACAAGCGCACACATGCTCGCTCTCTCTCTCATTAGGGAAAAGAGGATAGCGATGCCAATACCATCGCTATTAGTCATAGAATGCATTCTGTGCCCCCATGGAGATAGGGGTGTTATGCTTCTGTTGCCAGTTGACTAAATACTCCCAGACAAAGATACTACACTGATCCACTACATGAAATGACTCACTACATGCATGTGAGCCCTAGCCTCAAATAGCCCGCTACATTATGGTACATACTGTACCGACATACAGGTATGTGCAAAGTGCAGCAGTTCTTAGAAAGGGTTATGACATTGGCACTTTTTTCTAAGTAGCCTAACATGGCCGCCAGCCAGCGTTATCATGGCGA
This sequence comes from Hucho hucho, assembly GCA_003317085.1. Classification (NCBI taxonomy): domain Eukaryota; kingdom Metazoa; phylum Chordata; class Actinopteri; order Salmoniformes; family Salmonidae; genus Hucho; species Hucho hucho. Next base: position 442,071 of record QNTS01000522.1, read on the forward strand.
CAGCAGTGCGGTGACTATGATGACAATGCGGGCCAGGCGGCCATTAAAAGCCTTGCCCCTGGTGCTGAGAACTGGGAGCTGAATGTGGACGCTTTTGTCTCTTTTTACCGAATGGGCTGGGCAGGTCTGCTACCTCTGCATCTCTCTGCCTGAATGCTGTCATGCTAAGCCCTATCCTCTGTACCTTGTAATTATCAGACCGCTCTGAGCTTTACATAAACTGCACCTCTCATAGTCACACACAGGTTACCACTCAAATGGCACCCTATTCCCTATATAGTGCACTACTTTTGCTAAGGGCCCATAGGGAATAGGGTGCCATTTGGGATGCAACCACACTGCAAGTGGAACAAACCCTTACCCTACTCCAGGTCGCTCTCACCTGAATCCATTCCTATCCACTGTAAACATTTAAATCAACAATATGAGACAACAGAAAAGGGTCTAGGAAAACAAATGTCTGGCTGCTGTTTGGCGTTGGTGTAACATGTCAGTCTGCACGTAGACAAGTCTGTAAGGGCTATGTATGTGGTGCATCATTGGCCTAATTATTCAGTTTCAGTGGAAAAGGCATAGGTCTACTCTCCTTTTCTAATTCCTATGCGTGTTAAACCACTCCTCATCTACACGTTGGCACTTTAATTGGGGAGGACACGTGGTAATGGCTGGAATGGAAAGGTATCAACAACATCAAACACATTCAGTTAGCTCCGTTCCAGCCATTATTATGAGCCGTTCTCCCCTCAGCAGCATCCACTGCTACACGTGTACTCAAATCTCTTCACTGCAAACACACTAAAGCTACAGAACAAATCAAATCACTGCCCTGCAAACTACATTAGATGGAGAGAGTGACCTGAGAGCTGAGGACAAGTATGTTATTCACAACTATTGATTCCCCTGGTCCGGTGGCATGAGAGCAAATGGAACTTATATTAACATTTTTGTACCCCCTTTTTCTCCCCAATTTCGATCTTTTCTCATCACTATAGAGCACGATGAGCCAAGTAAAGCCCCCTGGCCAAACCCTCCCCTAACCCGGGACGACGCTGGGCCAATTGCGTGCCGCCCTATGGGACTCCCATTTGTGACACAGCCTGGGATGCAGTGCCTTAGACCGCTGCGCCACTCGGGAGGCCCTCAAAGGCCTGCGTTAATCTTAGTTCTGAGGGCTGAGGTTATGGAGTGTCTGGAGTGTTAGAGGCTCGCAGCCCCTTGGTACTGCAGCAGTAACAGGCCTGTAGTCTGGAGGAGCCTTGTGAAACTGTGGAACCTCACTCCTTGTTCTCTCTCTCTCCCCCCCTCCCTCTATCAGCGCCAGCCCTAATCACCCATGGCCCGCTTCCACCCTGCGTGTGTATTGATTTCAGCTTCAACGTTCTCGTTGTCATGCTTGAAGGATTGCTTCCAGCTCAGTTTATTTTACTGCCTCTGTGTGCTCCTGGCTACCTGGTTGAGCATTGCGTGTAGTGGAGTGTGTGTGTGTGAGAGACCGTACACAGGATTGGGGTGGGTGGCTGTAGCAGGGGAATTCCTTACAAACACTGCTACCTGGGGGGATGGTAAAAAAGCTATGAGATCATAGTACAACTCCCACCTCTCCCTTTCCCTCTCCTCAGCGGCAGGTTGCATGACAAGGAGCAGTTGACTTTGCTGTGTGCTTATCGCTCACGTGATTGTCCGAGGAACGGCGAAGCAGAGTAGACTGGGTTTCTCCCACCCCACTGTAACATATTACCTGTCTTTGTACTGGAACAGTGGGAGGGATGTGAAGATACGAACAGGGAAGAGGTAAGGTTAATTTCACCCAGGCACGACATCTGTCTATCTGCTGTTTGCAGGTGTGTGTTTGCATGTCACACTGCGTGTGTTATGCCTTGAGTGATATGCCTGTGTGTTTCTGATAGCTGCATGCGTGCCTTCATGCACACAATACATGAGGGAGGCCACGCTGAGCACTCAATAGCCAGGCCAACGCTTTGGAACAGGCCATTAAGGTCTTACCTGCTTCCCAGTGGCCTCACTATCAAAGGGATATTGAGCCATGCAGCCCTTCCAGCTAGTCTTTGATTCCTCTCTAGACTAATGTGCCATAGATAGAGATTAGCACAGGGCTCTTTAAAGGGCTCAGTGAGCAGCTACCACAATAATGACATGGTTGTGGCAGTACCTAGGAACCATGTTCCCTGGGCTGGTCTTTCCTAGATATCCTCTACTGTGTTGACACAGACCTGAGAAGAGCAGTAGAGATATATATATATATATATATATATACAGTGGGGAAAAAAGTATTTAGTCAGCCACCAATTGTGCAAGTTCTCTCACTTAAAAAGATGAGAGAGGCCTGTAATTTTCATCATAGGTACACTTCAACTATGACAGACAAAATGAGGAAAAAAAATCCTGAAAATCACATTGTAGGATTTTTAATGAATTTATTTGCAAATTATGGTGGAAAATAAGTATTTGGTGAGATGCAGTGCCTTAGACCGCTGTGCCACCCGGGAGCCCAATTAACAGGTGTGCCTTGTTAAAAGTTAATTTGTGGAATTTCTTTCCTTAATGTGTTTGAGCCAATCAGCTGTGTTGTGACAATGTAGGGGTGGTATACAGAAGATAGCCCTATTTGGTAAAAGACCAAGTCCATATTATGTCAAGAACAGCTAAAATAAGAAAAGAGAAACGACAGTCCATTACTTTAAGACATGAAGGTCATTAAATTCGGAAAATATCAAGAACTTTTAAAGTTTCTTCCAGTGCAGTCGCAAAAACCATCAGGCGCTATGATGAAACTGGCTCTCATGAGGACCGCCACAAGAAAAGAAGACCCAGAGTTACCTCTGATCAGAGGATAAGTTCATTAGAGTTAACGGCACCTCAGATTGCAGCCCAAATAAATGCTTCACAGAGTTCAAGTAACAGACACATCTCAACATCAACTGTTCAGAGGAGACTGCATGAATCAGGCTTTCATAGTCGAATTGCTGCAAAGAAACCACTACTGAAGGAAACCAATAATAAGAAGAGAATTGAAGGAAAAGCAGCCAACAAGTACTCAGCATATGTGGGAACCCCTTCAAGATTGTTGGAAAAGCATTCCAGTTGACTACCTCATGAAGCTGGTTGAGAGAATGCCAATAGTGTGCAAAGCTGTCATCAAGGCAAAGGGTGGCTACTTTGAAAAATCTAACATCTAAAATATATTT
>QNTS01000522.1:446572-486500 GCA_003317085.1 Hucho hucho
GTGTGTGTGTGTGTGTGTGTATACAATGTCTATGGTCTTGGAACTGAGTATTCACTCAAGTCAAGCTGCAACTCTCCCACACACGCTAGCCATCATCATTGCACACAGGTGTACCAACCAGTATACCTTAACCACTTGTTTTCAAGTTTCCCCTTTGTCATGGTACCCTTATGTTTTGGTGGAGTCCTCTGTGAGGTGTGGCGGTAGTGTGTGTGGGCCCGGGGGGCTGCTGCTGGTGTCTTTCCCAGCCCAAAGCTCTGGTTATGGGGATGCTGAGGGAGCTCAGCAGGGATGAGCTGGAGCGTGTGAACCCAGCCCCTCCAGAAGGCCACAGGGGATAGCTAGGAGAGGCAGTTCACAGTTTGCATCCTCATGTTTGTCATATTTTGTAAAGGGCTGCCTATCTCTTTGTTGTTGCGTCGGACAACAGTGACAAATGAGAGAGGAAGAAAGGAATCATTCCTCCGTGATGGGAAAGAGATCAGGTCAAGGGAAGAGGCTTTCCAAAGGGAACTGGCTCCTCGCGTGAGGGGATGTGCTGCTTATACATCAACTCCTACTCCTTGAATTGTTCCTGTGTGTGTGTGTGTGTGTGTGTGTGTGTGTGTGTGTGTGTGTGTGTGTGTGTGTGTGTGTGTGTGTTTGTTTGTCCTCATCGTGAAAGTTCATGCTGTTGGTGAATTAGGCCTTGTAGTTCCTTTTGATAATGTCCAGTCACACTGATTATGAGGATTCTATACAGTTCTATTTTTGTACCATTTCCATATATTTTTTCGGAAAATCTGGAACTGGTTTTAAACTTCCAATCTCTCTCTTCTCATAGCTGCATATATTATAATCTGGCACAGTAACAACTAATGCATGTTTATTTTTCCCTCTTGTCTCTCTCGCTCCTCTGACTGTAGACTCTGGCCTGGTTGTCCCCAGTGTGTCCTACGAGCTTCACAAGTGTCTTCTGGCCTCAGCGGAGCGGCATGGCCTGTCTCTGGAGCGGAGGCTGGAGATGACTGGTGTGTGTGCGAGCCAGATGGCCCTCACTCTACTGGGGGGCCCCAACCGGTGAGTGGTTGGGTGGGCTCTCCTACGGTGGTGACATCACATCACATGCAACAGGCTTCATTGATACCAAGAAAATGTTTGAATTGGGGAGGTACTACAATATCTGAATCTGCCCAATAAGATATGTTCATTTTTGTTTTCAGTTCCAAGGCATTTTGCTACGATCCAGGGTTATACAAACATGCCTTTGTCCTCCTATTTTTGTCAATTTTTCATTGTTTCATTGTTGCCATGGTGATAAACTGTATTGAGGTGTTTTAAACAGGCAATTAACCTTAAACCTAAAACACTGATCAATGAAACTCTGGATTGCTGATGCTATGTATTGGCCAATGAGAGGTTTTGAAGCCACCGGTCTGACATATTGGTAGTCCTCAGAAGAAGCAGTCCTCCATAGGAGGGAATGGAATTATATGTATTTTGGGAATGGGCAGAAAGCCAAATAATGCTTATATTTTTTTATGTTCAATAGCTTGAATATGTAACTACTGGTCATCCAATGTGATGCAACCGTAACAATATTGCACCTTTAGCTGAGAACCCCTCTATTCAATGGTTTTAATTTTCCAGTCGGGTCAGATTTTGTGCTGCTCGTAATGAGAGACTTGTTTCCGTCTGTGAGGGGTGGTGCTACAGCTCAGGGATATTCTAACGGGTAGTGATATGATAGCTAGCTAGCTGAGCCCATATCCACACTTGGCTAGCAGAGATAGCTAGCTTACAGACATGAGGGGCAAACAACCTGACCCAGCAGCAGCTACTCCTCCATCTAAGCCAAAGAAACTGAGAACTTTGGAGAGCTGACCGGCGAAAAGGAAAAACGATAGAGCCCGGCCAAGACTAGAGTAAACCTCGGATTTGCGTTCACACAGTTGAGATAACAATGAAAGTTGAAGGGATTCAAAACCGGCAGTTTGCATTTCTTCTACTGAAAAGGTAAGACATTGCTAGGTAGATAATACATCTTGCTAGATATAAAGTGAAATGATGGTTTTGCTATTTAGTTGTAAATATGTATGCAAGTGTTTATTTTGGATTACTTATTTTGATTGTTGTTTTCAATCCAATAGTTTGTAAACTCAGCAAAAAAAGAAACGTCCCTTTTTCAGGACTCTGTCTTTCAAAGATAATTCGTAAAAATCCCAATAACTTCACAGATCTTCATTGTGAAGGGTTTAAACACTATTTCCCATGCATGTTCAATGAACCATAAACAATTAATGAACATGCACCTGTGGAACGGTCGTTAAGACACTAACAGCTTACAGACGGTAGGCAATGAAGGTCACAGTTATGAAAACCTAGGACACTAAAGAGGCCTTTCTACTGACTCTGAAAAACACCAAAAGAAAGATGCCCATGTTCCCTGCTCATCTGCGTGAACGTGCCTTAGGCATGCTGCAAGGAGTCATGAGGACTGCAGATGTGGCCAGGGCAATAAATTGCAATGTCCGTACTGTGAGACGCCTAAGACAGCGCTACAGGGAGACAGGACAGACAGCTGATTGTCCTCGCAGTGGCAGACCACGTGTAACAACACCTGCACAGGATCGGTACATCCGAACATCACACCTGCAGGACAGGTACAGGATGGCAACAACACCTGCCCGAGTTACACCAGGAATGCACAATCCCTCCATCAGTGCTCAGACTGTCCGCAATAGGCCTAGAGAGGCTGGACTGAGGGCTTGTAGGCCTGTTGTAAGGCAGGTCCTCACCAGACATCACCAGCAACAACGTCGCCTATGGGCACAAACCTACTGTCACTGGACCAGACAGGACTGGCAAAAGTGCTCTTCACTGACGAGTCGCGGTTTTGTCTCACCAGGGGTGATGGTCGGATTTGCGTTTATCGTCGAAGGAATGAGCGTTACGCCGAGGCCTGTACTCTGGAACGGGATCGATTTGGAGGTGGAGGGTCCGTCATGGTCTGGGGCAGTGTGTCACAGCATCATCGGACTGAGCTTGTTGTCATTGCAGGCAATCTCAACGCTGTGCGTTACAGGGAAGACATCCTCCTCCCTCATGAGGTACCCTTCCTGCAGGCTCATCCTGACCTGACCCTCCAGTATGACAATGCCACCAGCCATACTGCTCGTTCTGTGCGTGATTTCCTGCAAGACAGGAATGTCAGTGTTCTGCCATGGCCAGCAAAGAGCCCGGATCTCAATCCCATTGAGCACGTCTGGGACCTGTTGGATCAGAGGGTGAGGGCTAGGGCCATTCCCCCCAGAAATGTCTGGGAACTTGCAGGTGCCTTGGTGGAAGATTGGGGTAACATCTCACAGCAAGAACTGGTGCAGTCCATGAGGAGGAGATGCACTGCAGCACTTAATGCAGCTGGTGGCCACACCAGATACTGACTGTTACTTTTGATTTTGACCCCCCCTTTGTTCAGGGACACATTATTCAATTTCTGTTAGTCACATGTCTGTGGAACTTGTTCAGTTTATGTCTCAGCTGTTGAATCTTATGTTCATACAAATATTTACACATGTTAAGTTTGCTGAAAATAAATGCAGTTGACAGTGAGAGGATGTTTATTTTTTTGCTGAGTTTATTAGCTTGTGCAGCTTATTAGCTGACTTTGACAGCTTTTTTTTTCTTCATTTGAATATAACATTTAGCTTCACTAGTTAGTCCTAACTAGCTACCTAATTTATGTGTGTAATGTTACTTGACCTTGTGTTATATTTCTGTGGTCTGAAAGTCATGCATATTAGCTAGCTAGCGAAACGGTGTCAACTTCACATCTCTTCTTCTTGATCTGAATGCCCTGTCTTTAGTCAGCTGTTGTACAACACAACATTCTAAAACTATCTAGTTTTGTCTCGTGTTGGCTGTTGTATCTGAACTGGACTTCATTGCTTGACGTCAAAGTTCTTGAAAATATCTTTGAACCTGAAATATAATTTTCCAGTCATGAATGGAATAAATTGCCATCAACACCTAGCAAGCTTGTTTCCAGCCCCACCATCGTTGAGTATTGGAGGAGAATCAGATCGGTAAGCACAGATTTTAGCTAAATATTTTTGACCATGTTGTCTGTTCCGTCATTTTGTTTCCACTAGCTAGCTAAGAACAATAAGTAGCATATTTTAATGCTATGCATCTATCTAGCTAAGCTGTTGAGGAAAATTAACTGCATAGGATTTACTTTGATTATTGATGACATTCTAGCCCAACATTATCCTACTGCATAGAGATGTTACTATGCTATTCCCCGTTTGAGCTGTCTGGCTGAGATGTAAACAGACAGACCAAAATATATACATGTATTGAGTGCAAGACTGTAACATGACATTACATTAAATGACTGGAAACTTTAAGTCCTCATTCTGTCTGATAGCCTACTTCTCCAATGAATGTATTTACTCTGAATATCTAAGACTGATGGTTATCAAAGGCAATTCTTTCATAGTTGTCAAATGGTAAAATCTATTCCAAATTGGGATTGATGGGGGATGTTTTATTTGAAGTCTGTCTAGGTCAGGGATGGGCAACTCCAGTCCTCTGGGGCTTGATTGGTGACACACTTTTTCCCCAATCCCAGCTGACACACCTGACTCCAATAATCATGGTCCTTAGTTTAGAATGCAATTTGTTGAATCAGGTGTGATTTATTATAGGGCTGGGGGAAGGTGTGAAACCAATCAGGCCCCCGAGGATGGGAGTTGCCATCTTACCTCATTTCTATCAGTCACGTGCAAATAGAGGTGAAAAACTCTAGATCACCTTTACTCCAGACACCGAGACACATACAAAGCTCTTCCTCGCCTTCCATTTGGCAAATCTGACCATAACTATATCCTCCTGATTCCTGCTTACACGCAAAAACTCAAACACGAAGTACCAGTGACCGATGAAGCGGATGCTACGCAACAGGACTGTTTCACTAGCACAGACTGGAATAGGTTCCGGGACTCATCCGATGGCATTGAGGAGTTTACCACATCAGTCACCAGCTTCATTAAGTGCATTGATGATGTCGTCTCCACAGTGACTGTACGTACATATCCCAGCTAGAAGCCATGGATTACAGGCAACATCCGCACTGAGATAAAGGCTAGAGCTACCGCTTTCCAGGAGTGGTACACAAACCCGGAAGTTTATAAGAAATCCCGCTACGCCCTCTGGCGAATCATCAAACAGGCAAATTGTTAATACAGGACTAAGATCGAATCCTGCTACACTGGCTCTGACACTTGTTGGATGTGGCAGGGCTTGCAAAAAAGATATGCATTCTTACAAACATGAATGCATATCTTTTAAGCAGGAGGATGGAGTTATGGTCTAATTTGCCTGAGGGAGGGCATTGTATGTGTTTTTGTATGTGGAGTAAAGGTGATCTAGAGTTTTGTTGCACGCTACAGTTCTGCACTGATGGTAATGGAAATCCATAGACAAAATACTCACCAAATATTATTCTGTCTTTCAGCTAAAGGAGACTCTACAATAACAAGTCTTGAAGGTGGAGTGTCTACACATTAAAAACTGCACAGGACTACACCTACATCCCAGAACTTCAGAGAGCAGTGTTGAGAAGACTGGTCTCTCAATTGGGGCTACCAAGTGGAATGATACTGAGATCAGATGATCCAAGACTCCCTGAAGTGCCACCACCAACAACGGATGACCTGCTACAACTTAGAGGAGACGTCGACATGCAACACAGGATGCAGCTAGCACACCTTTGAGCGGGGAAGGACCTGAGCTATCGGTTTTGTCAGACTTGGTCGTTCCCGGGAAGTATGAAAACCTACGGAGTACTCAGAAATGTTGTTGAAAGAATTGGGCCTACAACCAAACATATATAGATCATATAAATAAGGGATGTTCGTGTGGGCAACAATAAACTTGTGTGAGAAACAATATTTGTGCATTCTTTATCTTGCAAATTGGTGTCATTGTTGTATTTGTGGAATGGTTTTAGAATTATTTACTTAACTGTTCGGTTTTCCTGGATATCTATGCTCTTGTCAGTTTTCCCTTCAAATTAGCAGACCCACAGGTGGGTAGATATCCAGAAAGACGTCTGGACCACCGTGGTGTAAATACAGTACAAAACAAGACGGTCTGATTACACAGATCAGGTCAAATAAAGTTTTAATAGGGAGATGAACAAAAATACAAGGTAGTATCTTTAAACTTCTTGAAATAACAAAAGCACTGTGTCCTGAAAACATTCTGATAAAGTAATGAACTGATGTCACTCAGACCAAGGACAAAATCATAAAAAAATGACTTACAAAGATGTCACCAAATTAAATTCTTAATTGGGATCCAAATAAAGTACAGTGTAGTCATGGAAAGTGTCCAACTGTTATGTAAACATACTTGGTAATAAATAACTGAACTAGTGCAGTGGTGAAATGGCAGCAGTTGTGTTGTACGGTGCAGGATTCTCCCTGCAATTCAGGCAGGTGCACCGAGATTGTCCGCGATGTGGAATGTCTGAAGATCCTAGGATAGCTCTCCGGTACATGATATCAAAAATAATTCCAGTTAGACTGGAAGCATGAACTTAATTACAGCGTGCAGCCAAATGTTGTGTGATATGATTTGAATGTTGTGAAACGGGTTACAGTACCACAAGTGAAAGGTTTTTACTAACCATCTCAGCCAGCCTCTCTTCTAGCAGTCGTGCAGATCTTTTCAAGTTCTTCCTGTCCAATTCTTTCTGCAGCCCTGCCTGTGCCCCTGGACGGTCTGCGGTTCTTCAAAACTGGAATCCTACAGAAAAAAACATGTACACAACACAACACTGTTATTAGGATTGTAATGTTCACTACATGGTATTTTTTGTGAATAACCAATATTGATTTTCATGCAGAAGGGTCGAGTATCACACTTCTGCAATCACTGCACAATATCTTCATATGTAGCCATAGCTCTCAAATCAAGGGGACTTCCCAATAACGTTATTAGCTAGCTAGTAGGGACATCAAGAAATGGATGTCCCTGAATTTCCTTAAACTGAATGATAATAAAACTGAGATATTATTGATTGGTTCTACTGCCTCAGCCAAAAGGATTGACCAGTCCTTTGATGTTGATGGAATCCACGTTAAGCCTTCGTCATTGATTCGTTACCTTGGTGTCTTATTCGATTCAACTCTATCTTTTGGCTCTCACATTTCTTCTCTTGTTAAAAACTCTTTTTTCCATCTTCGTAATATTGCTCGTCTCCGATCTTCTCTCACTTTAGCTGATNATTGCAAGATTACAGTATGTTCAAAACTCAGCAGCAAGAGTTCTCACCTCCACTAGGCGCTCTGTTCACATCACTCCTCTGCTTCATGACCTTCACTGGCTACCTGTGGCATCACGTATCCACTATTGCTTCTAACTTTTAAAGCATTAAATGGTCTTGCTCCCCAATATCTCTCTGACTTACTCTATCCTTACCGCCCTGCTCGGTCCCTTAGATCAGCTGAACTTGGTTTGTTGACCGTCCCTCGTTTCCGGTTGTCCACTGTAGGTGGGAGGGCATTTGGTGTTAATGCTCCTCAATTATGGAATTCACTACCTCTTACACTACGCAATACCTCATCCGTGGGTGCATTCAAGATCCAGTTGAAGACCTATCTGTTTGACATGCATTTTGGGTAGTGTGTATCCTATGTGACTGCGATGTATGTGTGGGTGTTCTGAATGTATTGTAATGTGCAATGTAAAGCGACCTTGAGCTATGGAAAGGCCCTATATAAATAAAACTTCTTCTTCTTCTAGTATAGGAGTCCGAAGGGCAAAGGACTGAATGCATACAAAGCCAAGATCTATCTATGAAGTCAAAAACAAAAACATTTTACACTGCTTTTTGTAAGTTTGCTTGCTAGCTATCATCAGATTGCTATCTAATATTGTACCAGGCAGGGAAATTCACAGTAACTATTCTCAACCTGCACGCTACCTTGACATTGCTAACATTATCTGCCTTTATGGCTGAAACAACGAGAATATTTTTTATTCCAATATAAAAATGAGTATTATAGTCGGCGTATAAAAAGCCCCGCAGGGGGCCCAGGACAGAGTTTGGGAAACCCTGCACTAACACAGGAGGTTGGTGGCACCTTAATTGGGGAGAACGGGCTCGTGGTAATGACTGGAGCAGAATCAGTGGAATGGTATCCAATACATCAATCACATGGTTTCCAGGTGTTTGATGCCATTCCATTTGCTCCATTCCAGCCATTATTATGAGCCGTTCTCCCCTCAGCAGCCTCCCCTGCTAGATAACACCACCACAGCGGATGTTGATGCTAAGTCATCCCATCGGTGACTGCTGATGAGTACTGGGGTTTCTGGGCAATCGGGTTAAAATCTTGAAAGAATACAGCATTCTTGTCAGAAGGGTCTCCAAAAATATCTGTACACACATAGTTACGCAGTGAAGATTTAAGTATTTATTTATTTTGTAGTGGGGACAATAACATTAGTACTTTAAAAAATTATACTTTACAGAAATATTTATATATATATATATATATATATAGAATTTGTGTTTTTGTTTAGCTCACAAAATATTATAAAAAGATAATAGAATAAATATTGTAAAAACAAATGTAGACATTAATAAAAAAATAATAATAATTACAACGGTGGGGGAGCACCAAAATGGAAGCGTGGCTTCAAAACAGCGCCCCCCCTGTTCGTCATCTAGTGTATCTAAAAATCATTCTTCCTGTTAAGTCAAGAATGTCTGACAGGCTGTGAATCTTCCATTTCCCCTCTGCTTTAGGCTTTTCTCTTTGTGCGTGTGAAGGAGTCAATGCAAACGCCATATTTATGATGAATAGACAGTGTCTTTAGAAATTAATCATGACAGAAAGCCAATACTTTGCATGGAAAGGTGTAGCGGTGTAGCAGCCTATTAAAGCGTGAGGTGTTTATGATCGACATAGGACACAATGCTCCACTGATCTTGATTACAATGACTGCAGATAAAGGCTTCCTCTGGTGTTTATGCTGTAGTTGAAGAGTTGTGTTTTATAAGAAAGGGAAACCCTTGCACAGCAACCTGTTTATTTATTACCCATGCAGTCCTGAGGTGATGATAATGCTCCTTTGTTTGCAGTGTGTGGAAAATGCAGATCATGATGTTCAGATCAGTCATGATTGTATTCTGAACAATTAATTATCTCAATGAGAACAATAAAGTTTGTCTAATCCACCAGTAATCGCATATCCCAATAAGACAACAACAAAATCACATTTGTCTCTTGGATGTCCCCCAGGCTGACACCTAAGAATAATCACCAGCGTCCCACGGTGGCCCTGCTGTGTGGTCCCCATGTCCAGGGGGCGCAGGGCATCAGCTGTGGACGGCACCTGGCCAACCACGAGGTGGAGGTCATCCTCTTCCTTCCCAACTTCGTCAAGATGCAGGAGTCCATCACCAACGAACTCGCCCTCTACAGCAAGACCAGCAGCAAGCAAGTGGCCAGCATCAAAGGTACCGACTTATCCTGACTAACAGATTTGTTTTCTGTTCACAGATATTATCAGCTTTTGAAATCATTACATGTGATGAGACTAGATGGAAAGGTAAATGGACTGTAGATAGTGAAGATGGTGAATCCACTTTTTGTTCGCATGAGCTGTATAAAAAATCCATTGTTTCCTAATCTAGAGTAGACACTTCCCTCTGTTATATACTGAACAAAAAATATAAACACAACATGCAACAATTTCAAAGATTTTACAGTTTATATAAGTAAATTAGTTCATTTAAATAAATTCATTTGGCCCTAATCTATGGATTTCACATGACTGGTCCAGAGCATCCCAAACATGGGTGATCTGTCTGAGTATGCATGCCATTGAAGAACTGGGACACTTTCATATTCCAGGAATTATGTACAGATCCTTGGGACATGGGACTGTGCATTATCATGCTGAAACATGAGGTGATGGCGGTGGATGAATGGCACGGCAATGGGACTCATTATCTTGTCACGGTAACTCTGGACATTCCAATTGCCATCGATAAAATGCTGTTGTGTTGGTTGTCCGTAGTTTATGACTGCCCATATCATAACCCCACCGCCACCATGAGGCATTCTGTTTACAACACTGACATCAGCAAACCACTCGTCCACACGCCAAATTCTCAAAAAGACTTTGAGGCAGTTTATGGTAGAGAGATTAACATTACATTCTCTGGCAACAGCTCTGGTGGACATTCCTGCAGTCAGCATGCCAATTGCACGTTCCCTCAACTTTATATCTGTGGCATTGTATTGTGTGACAACACTGCACATTTTAGAGTGGCCTTTTATTGTCCCCAGCACAAGGTGCAGCTGACTAATGATCATGCTGTTTAATAAACTTCTTGATATGCCACACCTGTCAGGTGGATGGATTAACTTGGCAAAGGAGAAATGCTCTCTTACAGGGATGTAAACAAATGTGTGCCCAAAATTTGAGATAAATATATTTTTTTTCAGCTCATGAAACATGGGACCAACACTTTACCTGTTGCATTTATATTTCCGTTCAGTATAGTTAGACACATAAGGCTAAATTAGCTAGACACTAAAATCTGTGCTGCTTGTCTGCTTTTAGTAGCGGTACACTGAAACAATGTTGCCCTCTGCTGGAGGTGTAGCTACTCAGAAGATTTCAGTTCAAACCCTGATCTATGTCCCTCTCTCTCCTCCCAGACCTGCCCGTCAGCCCAGTGGACCTGGTCATTAACTGTCTGGACTGCCATGAGAACGGCTTCCTGAGGGACCAGGCCTGGTACCTGGCGGCTGCGGACTGGGCCAACCAGAACAGGGCTCCGGTGCTCAGCATTGACCCTCCAGTGAGTGGCCAGAAGCAGGCCGTGGAGGCCAAGTGGATCCTGTCTTTGGGCCTGCCCCTGCCTCTGGATGGTGGGGAGGCTAGGGTCTACCTGTGTGACATCGGGGTGCCCAAGCAGGTGTTCCAGGAAGTGGGCATCAACTACCATTCGCCCTTCGGCTGCAAATTCGTTATTCCTTTACACTCTGCATAGCAGGACCTGCTACAATCAGCCCTGGCTGTGAACAGGATTGTATTGTCATTCTAGTGAAATACAGAAGGCCTTCTTAGAGGGAGATGAGTACAGTTACTGAAAAAAGGTTATGGGGGGATTTCAGAATGTGCACTTAATTGTATTGCTGGTTGGTATATGTTTTTCCTTTGCTCCCGGTTGACCCCTGGGAGTGTATCGCGTGCCACGGGAGAAGGGTAAAGCTCCAAGAGGAGGGCTTCCTGATAAGGGCTATGTGTGTGTATTGCCCTCTTCTAATAGCCAGTCTGAGTATGTTATGTTTACAGAGAGCTGACTAACCACTATGAGTCAGTCTCTATCTATGACCCCTGACCCTGACCGTGTGACCAGCCCTGGGCCTGAGACATACTTCCTGTTTCCTACTGTAGATTGTGTGGACTGGAGACCACAGGACCTGGCTGACCCAGTGCCCCACAGCAGAGCTCAATCTCTCTTGCCTCTCTGGGAAAAGCCCTATGATCTGAATTGGAGATTTTGGTTGAAATGCCCATATTCTCACTAAATTCAATTGGTGTGTTTTTCTTAAATGACACTTTTTGGTCAACATCGATTGTAGCGATTTTCATTTGAAATGTGTAATTTGGCTAGCACTGGTATCAACTCGAAACAAACTAATTTGTTTGTCCTCTTTTCTCTAAGAAGAAAATGTTTAAGAATTTGTCTGTTTTTGATAAATAGGGAAGATGTTTTGGATTTGTTTGAATGCATATATTTTCTAAATTGCATCTGGGCTATATTTTTAACAACACTGCAATGAAAGATGTAAAGTGGTGCTCAACACTTTTGTTTCAGTGTATTTGTGTTACCGTATAAACAAATAGTTTCTCTGTCTTTAGCACTTCTCAAATGAAATCATATCTTTGTTTGACACCTGTCTGATAAGGCCACTTACAGTCTTATAATAGTTTACAAGGGTATGCATATGAATCTGTTAAGTAGCTATACACAGTAGAAAGGTACACATGCTCTACCTCTGCTGCTGTGACTGTTCTTGCTTCAGGTTTTGGAAACATGTCATTTGCCAAGCAGTACAATTTAGTTTACACTTAGTATAACAGAATTTGTCAAGAAACAAACATTTTAAGTTCGTTTTTCTAGTAGTAGACTGTACCACTTTTAATTAACTTTCAGATAGGATTGGGTTTGTATTTAATTTGTGTTGGCAATATGCCATTTCAATTCCGAACACAAGCCTTAGATGTGCAGCTAAACAGAGGGGCCACAGTGGATAAGACTAGGATATACAGTGAGGGAAAAAAGTATTTGATCCCCTGTTGATTTTGTATGTTTGCCCACTGACAAAGAAATTATCAGTCTGTAATTTGAATGGTAGGTTTATTTGAACAGTGAGAGACAGAATAACAACAAAAAAGTCCAGAAAAACGCATGTGAAAAATGTTATAAATTGATTTGCATTTTAATGAGGGAAATAAGTATTTGACCCCTCTGCAAAACATGATTTAGTACTTGGTGGCAAAACCCTTGTTGGCAATCACAGAGGTCAGACGTTTCTTGTAGTTGGCCACCAGGTTAGCACACATCTCAGGAGGGATTTTGTCCCACTCCTCTTTGCAGATCTTCTCCAAGTCATTAAGGTTTCGAGGCTGACGTTTGGCAACTGGAACCTTCAGCTCCCTCCACAGATTTTCTATGGGATTAAGGTCTGGAGACTGGCTAGGCCACTCCAGGACCTTAATGTGCTTCTTCTTGAGCCACTCCTTTGTTGCCTTGGCCGTGTGTTTTGAGTCATTGTCATGCCCATCCACAACCCATTTTCAATGCCCTGGCTGAGGGAAGGAGGTTCTCACCCAAGATTTGACGGTACATGGCCCCGTCCATCGTCCTTTTGATGCGGTGAAGTTGTCCTGTCCCCTTAGCAGAAAAACACCCCCAAAGCATAATGTTTCCACCTCCATGTTTGACGGTGGGGATGGTGTTCTTGGGGTCATAGGCAGCATTCCTCCTCCTCCAAACACGGCGAGTTGAGTTGATGCCAAAGAGCTCCATTTTGGTCTCATCTGACCACAACACTTTCACCCAGATGTCCTCTGAATCATTCAGATGTTCATTGGTAAACTTAAGACGGGCATGTATATGTACTTTCTTGAGCAGGGGGACCTTGCGGGCGCTGCAGGGTTTCAGTCCTTCACGGTGGAGTGTGTTACCAATTGTTTTCTTGGTGACTATGGCCCCAGCTGCCTTGAGATCATTGACAAGATCCTCCCGTGTAGTTCTGGGCTGATTCCTCACCGTTCTCATGATCATTGCAACTCCACAAGGTGAGATCTTGCATGGAGCCCCAGGCCGAGGGAGATTGACAGTTCTTTTGTGCTTCTTCCATTTGCGAATAATCGCACCAACTGTTGTCACCTTCTCACCAAGCTGCTTGGCGATGGTCTTGTAGCCCATTCCAGCCTTGTGTAGGTCTACAATCTTGTCCCTGACATCCTTGGAGAGCTCTTTGGTCTTGGCCATGGTGGAGAGTTTGGAATCTGATTGATTGATTGCTTCTGTGGACAGGTGTCTTTTATATAGGTAACAAACTGAGATTAGGAGCACTCCCTTTAAGAGTGTGCTCCTAATCTCAGCTCGTTACCTGTATAAAAGACACCTGGGAGCCAGAAATCTTTCTGATTGAGAGGGGGTCAAATACTTATTTCCCTCATTAAAATGCAAATCAATTTATAACATTTTTCACATGCGTTTTTCTGGATTTTTTTGTTGTTATTCTGTCTCTCACTGTTCAAATAAACCTACCATTAAAATTATAGACTGATCATTTCTTTGTCAGTGGGCAAACGTACAAAATCAGCAGGGGATCAAATACTTTTTTCCCTCACTGTATATTTTTTGCAATCATTTTGAAAGCAGATCTTTAAATGCGCTTGAGCCAGACTTGGATTTGTGTGAGACGTTCGTGGTTGTGGAAACAGATCTGTGATTGCAGACCTGTTTGGTCACGTACTGGCCAGGATGTCTGAATTATGTTTTCAAACGATTAGCAATTTTTGCAAACACTCAGTGCATCTTAGTATGGTCTTAGTATGGAGTGCAGACATCGTGTTTTAGGGAGCTTTTGTGAATGGGTTAGATTTAGGTTTGGCTATGTTTCTCCCTGGGCAGTTTTCAATCACTGGGCAGTCATTGAGGCTGACTGCTTTCTTGAAAACTGTATTATACACTTTTTTATTCTAAATCCAATTATCGGTGTGTTTGCACATGTTTATTTTCATGGGTAGTTGATGAGGATTGATTCTGAATATGATCGGGTTACAACTTTGCAAACATTCATATGACTTGGAAGTACTGTCTTGTCTGTGTATCTGCTCTACATTTCCAAACGATTAAATCAGACTATTGTTAATAGTGCATACAGCTCATGTTGCTCCATTTCAAGGTCATGTAATACAGTGAATCAATGGCATCTGTGGCCAATTGAGTTCTAGCTGGTAGGACTCTGAGTTTTCATTTGTTTTTGTTTATCTCTGGTAATGTTGCTCAATAATGCTGTGTCAACAATGTCATGCAATGAGCTTTCTCACTTATTACAAGTGTATGTGGCCTATTTTTGTAAATGTATGCCATCTCACTTGCAGTATTTATAGTTGGCACCTGCAGTATCTACATAACGTGTTATGATGTGAGAATAGAACAACTCAATGTATCTTTATAAAGCATCCAAAACACGTATTTTAGCTTAGTTGTTGGGCTCCTTGAGGCCGCTGCTGTCAGCTTTGAGAGGAATGCCATCAGATGGCCTGTTCCTGCATGCGATGCCAGAGAGTTATGGATGCTGAGGTGAGAAGTCTTACGGGAGATTTTTTGTCACCTAAAAGTGTTACTTTCATACATATTTCCCAGGGAAATTATGGTCTTGTATTGTGACACCAGCCCAGACAGATTTATTTTTAAGTGATTTATGGCCAGAAAACAGGCCATGTTTTCACACAGCCAGTAACAGTCATATTCTTAAGGACTCACAGTAATTGTTTTTGGGAAGTGTCCTCGTGGTAGCTAGCAATGGGATAGTGGCAAATCTCATGATGTCATGATGGAGATACTAAACCATTTTTATTTGATCATATCATTACAGATTTCATCTGTTTTTTTTTTCTTCTTTTGTTTACCAAAGTAAATTTTTTGAGGAATTGGTGTGTAAACTGGAATAATAAGTTATCCTTCATCTTAAAGGAATTTCAGCAAGGCAGATAAAGCATGTGACAACAAGTATTTGTAACTGTGTATGCAGGTCTGGTCCAAGTTGACACTGTTCTGTATACTGAGATCAAGCTTGAGAATTCATGACTTTAAATGTGACACTGCATATAAAATATTACATTTTTTAAAGGGCCTCAATTTTTCAACACACTTCCATTTCAATTGCTGTTGACCTGTTTGCTGTAATAAAGACCACTTCATCCATTTTTATATAGAAAAAACAGGGTGGCAAAATGTGCCACATGCACTACTTTTGTAGGAATTGAATCTTGAGCACATTTGATTTATTTTGAGTTATAGCTAACCCACAGACCACAGCTCCAATTTTGTTTTGGGAGGAAAAACGTTTGTTACAAGATCATGCGTGGGAGTGTGTATGGTCATTGTTAAAGTTATCCAAGCCACACTTTTTATGAAGCTGCAGCAACTGTACAGTGATTTGTTTATTAAAATGGACATGTGGCTACTCTGCATGTTTGTGTTCACATTATTTTTATGGTGGAGTACTGAGGATGCATTTTCACAGGTTGTCCACCAGATGGTTCTAAGTAGCCACAACCTGATGAAGCTACAAGGTAGCCTATGTGCTGTGCTGGGGGTGATTGGGCGATGTCAAAAGTTTGCCTGTTTCTCTTTTTACATTTCTAATGGGAAACCCAGCCATTTTTAATTATGCTTAGTGCTGGCAGCTTTGAGATGAATGCATGCAATAGGTGGCGAAAGTCATCAGAATTGATACTGCCTTGGAGAACATGTAACAAGATCAGGCATTTCATTCAAATGGTTAAAAAAAAAGCACAGAGTTCATGACATATCAGTAGTGAAGGACCATACCATTAGGTATTCTCTCGATATGTTTTTCCTGCAAACTGCAACTAGGCCGCATTTTGTTAGGGAGATATTATTTTTGCTTCCACATCGCTGGTTTGACCACAAGGTTGTACTCACAGCTCACACTTCTTCAGTCAGCTGAAATTGTTGCTGCCAATACATTAGCGCATGCGTACTGCTGCTGGTCGGAAAGAGGGGGGAGACCATCCATTTAATTTACGAGGCCTGTGCGAACTCGGCATAGAGCGAGCGGCCAAACGTCAAATTGGGATATTCTTCTTTTTACGTCAGACAAACTGGATGCTCGCAATAACAGACATAATCTTCATGGCCTGCCGCGTTAAGTTGTAAAGACATCTGGTCAACATAAAGCGATAGCGTACGGTGAGTTGTTGCACACTCAAGCAGTGTCTCTTGCGCTGTGCTGCAACGCCATCTCAGCACAGGAAGGCTTCAGAATAAAAATAAGATGTCAAATTAGGCGGTTTCGTATTTTTGTGATGAGTTTCTTACCGCCGTTATAACTACATCTATTCGCTTAATGTAATTCCAAGTTGTTTTTAATGGCTCAACAAATGGCTCCACCCATTTAACCGGTGCTATTAGCTAGCTAGCTACATTAGCGACCTCCGCGTTCCTTCCAACAGTCACATTGACTGGCTGGTGCCGGGACGAGGAGTGTCCGCCAATTGATGGAACCTACGGGTTATTTGACGGGTAGTTTGTCTGAGTTTTCCGTGTTGTTGGGGTCGCTGACCGATCAGCAATAACGACAAGGAAAACAGGAAGTGGGTATGTTACCGTCCGCAAGGCAAAGTGTTACTGCGTGCCGGAATTGTAGTGTTAATCGCCTGGCCTCGTGCACATCTCAATCTAGGAACACTGTGTTGTGGGTGAATATGGTTCTGTGTTCCAAACTAATGTATCTCAATTTGGGATTTGTTCATTGTTGTGATTTAGGATGTTGTGGTAATCAATCCTCTATCTACACATGTTTTGTAACATTGTTGTCCCTAAATGTTGCGCTGTAACCACATGTTATTTCGTGCTGTGGCATGCCTGTCTGAAACCATGTAGCCTCAACTCATTGTTGTGCCACACTTAGCTACAACCTTGTCTAAGTCATTATGAGCCGTAGCGATAATCAGAAGCTATAGCATTTGGTTGTTTCCAGTTGTTTTGATTCTCGTGGCATTAGTTAGGCTATAGGCTTCCTTGCCATTGAAAGTATAATATTGTGAATGTGACAGAGCACCAGAATATCGTTGTACTTGGCATGATGTGCTGTCAGTTAGATTTTAAAGAAACGGGTCAAAAGCCTAAAATGAATGCAGTGTGAAATATTTGATTTACTTTTTAGGGGTCATGGAAGGTCACATGAACAATTTGGGCATCACAGCAACAAAATCACTCCTCTGTCTAACAAATGCCCCATCTTCACTATCTGGTTATTAAGTGCAAAGTGTAATGTAGCATGATACTGTAACTTTGGGTTTTCCATTTGAGAAAAATATGTTAAGATTGTGGGAAGAGATGATCCTGGCATTCATTATCCCCCAAGGTATTTGGAAACCAGACTGCAACATGTTTGGGATCTGTATGTTGTCTGAGCTGGGCCTTCTGCTGCCTTGCTGGGGTGTCCACCTGGTGCGTGGAGGCTAAGTGAGTGGTTGCTGTAGAATATGCAGTGAGTGAAGACAGGGCTGTCCTCATCTCTATCTGTAAATCCCAGAGTTGCTGAATAGATAGGTTAGCTGACAACGTCATGAAAATGATGTGCACACTTCCATGAGGCAGAAGTCCACGTGTTGTGATTATGGATGGCCAGATAGCTTGCAAGAATGACAAGTAATGACCAGTTGGGAAAGTGGCTCATTTCATCTTATTGATACAATGTCTTGTTTTGAGTTTAACAGATTTTATGTCAGTGCTAAAATGGCTGAAATTCACTAGCTAGCTAACCAACAACTGTAGCAATGTATTTGAGACAAGTGCTCATTGTGTAATTATTTTATAAACATTGGACACAAAATATGCATGTCTACAATCTAAGCCAATGCTGTCTGTTTGGCTCCATAGATGAGCATGCCTCTGTTTTGTTCCCAAACAACCAACCAGTTGTCTTTCACTTTGCTCCAGTGTTCATGCACCTTGGTTTGATAGTGAGTTAGGGACAGACCCCATCTACTGAGGCAGACCCATGCAGGTACGGAATACATCGACCACACCTAACCACCAATACACCTTCCTCTGCTCTTTGTCAATAGCTCACTCTGCAGTATTGATTGACTGATGGTAGATTGCATTAGCCACTGAGCAGGGCAGGCTGAAGAAGACTAGAGGTGTCAGCTGAAGCTAATTTCTGGTCTCCCTTGTCTCTATGAACAATTTAGTATCTTAGAGCTCAGCTTACACACTCAGCAGGAAGGGAGGTAATGGCTGCTGCTGCTCTCTGTCTGCTGCGCACTCTCTCATTAGACATCTTAAGCCTGGCCAACAGGCCAAGGACCCTGACCTTTAAACAATTGCCACTTTCTATTAAAAAAAAATGATCCTCCCAAATGTATTTTTTTATTTTCTCTGAAATGCATGTTTGTTTTCATTTGTAGATTTTTGTAGTCCTCCAATTATCCTCAGTCAGTTTAAGCTGGCTTGGCAAAGTTGTTTTTAGAGGAGCAATGTAGTTTTGAGATTAATTAGTTGGTTAGTTGTTGCGTGTGTCTGAGCGGTGCCTGTGTGGGTTGTTCAACAAGGCACTTCAGGGGCATGCTGCATTCTGTTTTTTGAATATCTAGCAGTAAGATGGTGAGAGAAGTAGCCTAGGCCTAGATGGTGTTTGTTGACATGCACTCTGACCGACCCCTGGCTTCTGTATGTGGTGCATCATGCTAGGATCAATTTAAGTTATCCAATCAGAACCATGTCATACTAACATAACACGTTTTAGTAGCATCACAATTAGTGTACCACAATGTACTATAATTATTTTCAAACACTGCAGTCAGTGTGCAACTTTCAAAGAGGCTGGCCTTGTAGCCGTTCAGCTTCACATTATTCTATGTAAACATGGGAGTAGAGGTGGCAGAGCCATATTAGCCCTGCTCTCTCTTCTCTCCCTCTGTTGCTCCTATGTCTCCTCTCTGTTCAGCAGCTGTGGAAGGAAGGAGCAGTGTTGTGTTAGGGCCCACAGGGAGGGCGAGACCCCTCCGGCCCTGCCTACCGCCCAGCAGAATGGGGGCATTGTGGGGGCGGTCTGAGGCACAAACACAGTGGGCTAGGATCTCCATCTGGGCAGCGGCTGGCCAGGCAAGCTGCTCCTTGATACGAGCATGGATCTCCTGCTACTGGGCCTGCTGGACAGCCACAGGGACCTTCACACGTCTAAGGAGACACTAACTCCCTGCTGAGAATAATTTTACACCAATCTGACCCAAAACTCAGATTAGAATAACTGCTTAATGTGCTATTTGTGTAATTGAGTGTTTGCGTGGGTGTGTAAAAAGCACATCTTCTATAAAGGTCCTACACAGATTTTGGTAGAATGTGGTTATTGTTTTAAGACACTCACAGGTGCACTGACTAAGAATCACATTCACACCACTACTTTCAGTAACTGTTGCCTTCCCATGTCAACCTGTGTGTGGGGGGGAGAATGCCCCCAGAGGTGAGGGTAGTTAACTTGACAAGCAGACTGCAGCGCTGCCTGGCATATCTGAGACCTGCTGCAACCCAAACTTTTAAAAAATTTCAGTAATCACTCTCAACAGAAGTGATGATTTAAAGACTGCACTGAGAGACATTCCACAGCTCAATATAATTGATAGTCACTGAATGCCATCTATCCCTTGTTGCCTTTCTCTCTTATGTTTCCAACCCATTTTAAGACACAAACCTGTTTTTAGAAAACCATTGCAACCCCCTGTTGTGTGAACTGTCAGGTGGCCACAGTTAATTATTCAAATGTTGGTCTTTGGAAGGCATCAGTCAGGGTTTTGTGTTGGTGGGAGCTGATTTGAATTAATGAGCAAAAGATAAATGTTGAGCCGATGGGAACAGAAGGTCACTTCCTCCTCCAGACGGAGCCATGCAGAAGGGCTCACATCAAGACACTGTTGTTACGTACTGGGCTTGCTGTGGCTGACTGACTGGCTGTTAAACTGATGAGGATGATGGCTGACCCTTGTTTGGCATCATGGACTCTGATTGTGGCATTTGATCTGGGAGCGGGCATAACATTTCTATGATATGTCAGTAGCTAGGCCTAGCCTACACGTCAGCCATATTGAGTGTTTTGTCAAATTGTTGTGGTCTGGGGGGCTTTGCCTGCTTTAGTCATTCTATTTCTGTTGGGGATGTGGTATTAATAAGTGACCCTCATTGTCTTGTCCTCACAGGGCTGAGGTTGTTCTGGCCCTGTGGTCACCTAGCTAGCAGGAAGTATTGTGAAGTCACTGCAGGGAAGAGATGTATGCTGCTTGCCTGTCCTGTCTTTTAGCCTGGGGTTTCCCCTGCTGTCCCCTGCACTTCCCTAGGAGCAGCTCTATGGTAGATGCCTAACTTTGGATTTTATGAGCCCTCAATGAAAAGGAGAGAATATGATGTTGGTTGTTGTAACTGTGATGGGGCCGTGGGAGGTAGACTCATATAGCCTAACTATACTGTTGTTGACAGACTGACCTGTTTGTTTGGAACACAGGATAAGTCCTAAATGATACATCTGTCTCAGTGGGGAAGCCATCTCCTACTTTCATCTGCTGCTTGATGGAATTTAGGCCAACTTGTACAAACTAACTTCAAATAACAACCAGCATCAAAGACAGAGGAATTCTCAACAATGGATCAGTAGACACTTCATAAATCTAGACTTTTGTAACTCTTTTAACAGTTTTACTTTACACGGTCTTTGAGCTCTTTGATAATAATGCAGGTTATAGGGTAGCTTTACTTCCTGAAAGCAGATAGGCCTATTTGTTCTGATAAGATTTCAAAAAGGATTTTATCAGCTTACAAGTCACCTCTGAACTTGATGTATCACGTTTTGACTCAACAGCAGTCCAATCAAGCCCGAAGGCAGCCCTCATCCAAGGGCTAGCTGGCCAATCAGGATGTACCAAGACAAGAGCACAGACATGAGAATGGTTTCTGGAAAGCAAGGAGAAGTTGCATCAGCTATTGATTAATACTAAAGGAGGACCATTGCTCTGGTAGTCTGAGCATGATGTGCTTGTCTGCAGTCTATCTTTCAGACTACTCTGCTATGGTGGGGGGGCTGGTCATGTTTTCTGTGAACCTACCACCGTACAGCCACGTTGTGTTATCACACTTATTACTAAGAAAAGCAGCTCTAGTTTAATTCTCTCAAAGCTCTCTTCAGTCCTTGACTGGGGTGCTGAGTGTCAACTAGCAGTGTCATTAACACTGAAAAAATAGCTATTTGCAGTAATTGTTACTACTTCACACTCAACTCCTGGAACGTCTTCAATTTTGAGTATGCCAATTTGGTTTCCTGTGTCTAAAAATAGCTTCAGGAAATGAGTTGACTGTCAGACACTGCTCTTGTAGTGGTTTATGTCTGGTATTGGACAGGCCAACTAGCTGGGGTGGAGAGCTGATGTCCAGTTTGAACAGTGCTGCTCTGCTATTTCCATACACACACACACAGCATTCTGCTGACAGGCTGCATAGCTGCTGCATCTCTCCAGGCTTTTGCGTTACTATATCAGGATCAGCTTTGGGGAAAATAAACCCCTGCCGTCGCCGGTTTCTCCCCAACCAACTCCTTTGAGCCTCTGGGGAATGTTATAATGTGCCAGACAGTCATTCTCTCAATTGTGCACCTGTAAAAGTTAGTGAGGGTTTTTGATGACAAGCCAAATTTGTTCAGCCTCCTGAGTTTGAAGAGGCGCTGTGTTGTGCCTTCTTCACGACACTGTCTGTGTGGGTGGGTGGACCATTTCAGTTTGTCAGTGATGTGTACACTGAGGAAATTAAAAACGTTCCACCTTCTCCACTACTGTCCCGTCGATGTGGATAGGGGGGTGCTCCCATTGCGGTTTCCTGAAGTCCATGATCTCTTTTGTTTTGCTGACACTACACTCCAAGAACCCTCACCTCCTCCCTGTAGGCTGTCTTGTCGTTGTTGGTAATGAAGCCTACCACTGTAGTGTCGTCTGCAAACTTGATGATTGAGTTGGAGGCGTGCATGGCCACGCAGTTGTGGGTGAACAGGAAGTACAGGAGGGGGCTGAGAACGCACCCTTGTGGGGCCCCAGTGTTGAGGATCAGCGGAGCGGAGATGTTGTTTCCTACCTTCACCACCTTGGGGCGGCCCGTCAGGAAGTCCAGGACCCAGTTGCACAGGGTGGGATTGAGACCCAGGGTCTCAAGCTTAATGAGGAGTTTGGAGGGTACTTCCTGGTGTAACTCGGCCAGTTGTTGTTGCCATCCTGTACCTGTCCCGCAGGTGTGATATTCGGATGTACTGATCCTGTGCAGGTGTTGTTACACGTGGTCTGCCACTGCTGTCCATCCTGTCTCCCTGTAGCACTATCTTGGGCGTCTCACAGTACGTACATTGCAATTTATTGCCCTGGCCACATCTGCAGTCCTCGTGCCTCCTTGCAGCATGCCTAAGGCACGTTCACGCAGATGAGCAGGGACCCTGGGCATCTTTCTTTTGGTATTTTTCAGAGTCAGTAGAAAGGCCTCTTCCGTGTCCTAAGTTTTCATAACTGTGACCTTAATTTCCTACCGTCTGTAAGCTGTTAGTGTCTTAATGCCCATTCCACAGGTGCATGTTCATTAATTGTTTATGGTTCATTGAACAAGCATGGGAAACAGTGTTCAAACCCTTTACAGTGAAGTTATTTGGATTTTTATGAATTCTTTGAAAGACCAGGGTCCTGAAAAAGGGACGTCTCTTTTTTTGCTGAGTTTATGAAATACGCCGATCCCATTTGGAGTTTTGCGTCATTTGTCCTGTGTAGTAGAGTCTAATACTATTTTTATTAATGTGGATGAAGGAATATTATCTGTTTTCCACTGAGCGCACATAAACATGTCTCATATGAAGAGGGCACGACAAAACCTATTCTCAGGAGACTGAAAAGATTTGTCATGGGTCCTCAGTTCCTCAAAAGGTTCTACAGCTGCACCATCGAGAGCATCCTGACTGGTCGCATCACTGCCTGGTATGGCAACTGCTCGGCCTCCGACCACAAGGCACTACAGAGGGTAGTGCGAACGCTCCAGTACATCACTGGGGCCAAGCTTCCTGACATCCAGGGCCTCTATACCAGGCGGTGTCAGAGGAAGGCCCTAAAAATTGTCAAAGACTCCAGCCACCCTAGTCATAGACTGTTCTCTCTGCTACTGCACGGCAAGCGGTACTGGAGTGCCAAGTCTAGTTCCAAGAGGCTTCTAAACAGCTTCTACCCCAAAGCCATAAGACTACTGAACATCTAATCAAATGGCTGCACAGACTATTTGCATTGCCCCCCCCNCCCCCCCCCCCCCGTACTGTTACCCCCTGTATATAGCCTCGATTTTTACAAATTATCTTTGAAAGACAAGGTCGTTTCTTTTTTGCTGAGTTTAGTATTGACATAATTAAATCACAATGGATTAGCTAGTTTCCATTAAAACAGCTGCCCGTGTTAAGGACACTGCACTGATGTGCTAGCTAGCAAATATGCTAACATTAGCTAGCTAGCTAAACATTTCGCTATGGGCTGGCACTGGCATTATGAGATTATGGAGAGTGAATGAAATTGTTTCATCGTCATCTTGCTAGCTAGTTATCTAGCTGTGGCCATGTGGCTAGTATCAACAAGGGATTTTTACAAAAAAGCAACATTAGCGCAAATAGCTTGGAATCTAGACCATAAGCACGGATAGGCATTTCCAAACAACACTACTGCAACCTTCTGATTTGGAGTATTTTAACAAGGCTGAGTGGCTAACTACTTCCAAGGTCTTTTCTGTGTGAACACAAAAAAGGGATTTACCGCCGACACTCAGAGATGCTAAGTACTGTTGGCAGGCAAACCTTTGACAATCCTACAGGTGTGTCTGAGCTTGAATATTTACCCAAACTCTACCCGAGTCCCTGCCTCACCACAATGAGGTTAATGCTGCAAAACAAACCAACCAACATCTACCAGGGTTTGAGACCCTGGGTCTCAATCCCACCCTGTGCAACTGGGTCCTGGACTTCCTGACGGGCCGCCCCAAGGTGGTGAATGTAGGAAACAACATCTCCGCTCCGCTCATCCTCAACACTGGGGCCCCACAAGGGTGCGTTCTCAGCCCCCTCCTGTACTCCCTGTTCATCCACAACTGCGTGGCCATGCACGCCTCCAACTCAATCATCAAGTTTGCAGACGTCACTACAGTGGTAGGCTTCATTACCAACAACGACAAGACAGCCTACAGGGAGGAGGTGAGGGTTGGAGTGTGGTCAGCAAAACAAAAGAGATCATGGACTTCAGGAAACCGCAATGGGAGCACCCCCTCTATCCACATCGACGGGACAGTAGTGGAGAAGGTGGAAAGTTTTTAATTTCCTCAGCGTACACATCACTGACAAACTGAAATGGTCCACCCACCCACACAGACAGTGTGGTGAAGAAGGCACAACACAGCGCCTCTTCAAACTCAGGAGGCTGAACAAATTTGGCTTGTCATCAAAAACCCTAACTTTTACAGGTGCACGATTGAGAGAATCCTGTCGGGCTGCATCACCGCCTGGTACGGCAACTGCATCGCCCACAAACACAGGGCACTCCAGAGGGTGGTGCGGTCTGCACAACGATCTAGAAGCATAAGCACTTTGCTGCACTATCAGTAACATCTAAGAATTTATTCTTAACTCACTTGCCTAGATAAATAAAGGTTAAATAAACAATTCTGCCAACCATGTGTATGTGACCAGTAAAATTTGACTTCATTTAACCGCAGTACAATGCTTTGTCTTGAGCTGTCATGCATTGCAAAGCACATAGCTAACAACAGTCTAGCTATGGTTCCATCGTAGACATGGAAATGCCAATGGCCTGTATTTATGTTAAGTTTGTTAAGTCTGGACCAGTGTTTGTGCAAAAGGTTATCTTCACCCACAGTATGTGAGACTATTGTACAGTCATAAACAACCTGTTGGCCTTTTCCTCTATGCTCTCTGCTCCACCGGGCTGCCTGCAACTGCAAACATTTGCAGTTTACTTCGCAGAAATCCTCTGATTTTCACACCTTCTGATGGCCTCTTTTTATGCAGGTCGGACAAAAAGAGGCCTCTCGGAGCAGCACACACTACATTTCTCAGCCTGGGGCATCTCATGTAACCTATCCTTCTTTTCTTAATGGGATCAATTCTGCCTGCCACTCAAGTCACTTTAATACAGTCAGTGGGTGTAGGATAAGATGGTTTTCATTTTACCACTGTTGGGCATGTTTTAAGTTCTCTCCAACCCTACCTCTGTCTTCACACCCTTGAGTCTTGAGACCTCTGCTTGCTTTCTTGCCCTCATTTTGTTAAATGTGTTACTTAATGTTGGTTGCTTGAGATTCTAATGAAGACTTGTCCACACATTTCTTGGCGTCTTGGCACCTCTGTGAGAGGGAGACTGCATGCAGCCCTGTGTGGTATAATAATGTCATTTAAAGAAGGAATCTTTATACCAGTAATGATGAATGTTTTTTTCTCTGAGATGAGCTCTTCACAGCTCTGCACATACAAAGTCATTAAGAAAATAACTGAATACAAAAGCATACGAGGCCCACGTGTCTGTTCTGGCTGCATCTTTCTGGCTGTGTGTGACTGTATGTTGAGTGTGATGTGACTTGATGTGGGCTCTGTGAATCTAGGCCATATGTAGAGAGGAGATCAAATGCACTTCAGCACACACTGTCCTGACCTGGAGCTCGAGGACTTGCAGTCTTGCACTCACTAAACCCTAATGTCTGCACCATATGACCATTTTCATTTCCCTATCAAGAATGTGTTGCCTTCATTACAATGAAGCATGTTTGTTCATTCTGCTTTTCATTTGTTGAATATCTTTATTGACGTTATCTTTGTCTCACAAAGATATCAGAATATATTAGATGTATTGTAGCCTACCACAATTTGCTTTTATCTCATCAGGAGCATAGCCTGTCTTTTAAAGAGGATATATGAGGAAGAGAATTCAATTCCACTCTGTGTGAGCGTGCATGTGAGTCTCTGGAGGGTGCTAATGGAAGTCTGTGTTTAGGGATTCGTTATTCACAGGCTAGCTGTGTGTGTGTGTGTGTGTGTGTGATTATTTGCGGTGCTGGCTTGTGTACAGTAGGGTCCGATGTCTGCGGGGTGTGGCTCCATTATTCATGTTTAGGGTCTGAGTGAAACAACTCTCACAGGGCACCAGTACAGAAAAGTATGAATGTATGCACTCACTACTGTAAGTCGCTCTGGATAAGAGCTTCTGCTAAATTACTAAAATGTGAAGGACTCACTGTCACTGCAGCCCTGAAGCCTTTACCACAGCAGCACGGGACGGCCCTTCACCCCACAACCTCTCTTCTCTATGTACATCTCCCTCACTGTATTTCCTGTCACTCTCCCCTACCATAGTCTGTCAGTTGGAGATGAATGATTAGCGTTGTTGTACCAGGTCCCTGCTCTGCTGAACCCTCTCATTGCTGTGTGTGATGAGCCTCTTTGTCCCCTATTGCTCGCTCTCCTCCTGTAGACGGAGTGGGGAGCTGTGCAGTGCAATGAGGCACCTTGACTGAGGCAGGCAGACTGCTTCTCTATTTGGCTGCTAGTGCCGGTACCCTGCTGTCAGGACCGAGCGCAGTCATTTCTCTCTCTCACTCGCTCTCACACTGTCCCAGCCTCCCAAATCCCCTTTCATGGCTCAAGCTCCTTCTGCCTCGATTTGTCTCTGTTCAAGGAACTCTTTCGTCACCCACTCCTCTCCTTAGCATGCATTCCTCCCCTCCCTTCTGCCTCCATGCTGCTTGACAACTAGGGGTTCCAGCCCCCACCCCCTCCAGCTGTCTGCCCACCTTCCCCAGAGGAATTTCCTTTGTAGCATCTCTGACAGTCTGGGCGGAGAGAATCCCCTCATATGTATGCACACACACACCCCTAATGTATGTGATTTATGAAAATGAATGCAGTCTCACTTTGCCTGGATATGCAGAGGCTATAAATAGCATGAGATTAGAAAATTGCCTGCGTGTGCTGAGATTGAGACCACAGCTAAGAGAGCTTCTGTGGCTCTGTTGCTGTGGCTCTGTTGCTGTGGCTCTGCTGCTGCTAACACAATAGACGGTGTCTTCTCTCTCGCTCTTCTGCTCAGCGCTCCTCTGCAGCTTCTGAAGGGAAGGGGATTCTTGCTGCCTCTCACCTTCTATTACTGTGCTGTCAAAATAGGCTACACATTCACTCAGATTAATCCCCTCCATTTCTTCTGCATGACATACTGTACTGAACTCAAGCACATACTGCTGCCTACCTGTCTTTCCTGTGAGAATTTGTGACACGCTCACTCTACACCATGTTTTTCTACAGATGGAATAGAGGATGGGGAATTTATTAGTGATGGGGGGGGGGGTTGATATACAGTTGCTTATCACAATATTATTTTGGATGATATATTGATACTTTGATTCCGTGTGTGTGTGTGTGTGTGTGTGTGTGTGTGTGTGTGTAGCCTAGGCTAAATAAATAATACAAATAAAATATTTGAATTTTTGATAGGTAGAGCTAGTCGGCTGTACCTCCTCAAACTCCGGTATGTGGAATCCTATAGATTGTTTTCCATATTACTTTAAAATGGGGAACCAACATGTTTTCAGCACTTGTATTTCTATGACCGATCAAAACTTTGTCTCATGCGGTCTCTTGTTTGTCTGCAGTAGTGAGCAATATGTTTGGAACATCATATCACACTATTGAATTGCAATACATATAGAATCGCAATACATATCATATCGTGAGTTCCCTGGCAATTCTCAGCCTTAGAATTGATGGTGTTATATTGGAGGTATTAAATACCCAGTGCAGTCATAAACATGATTTTCCTGTGTTATATCTACTGTATAGATGTGTGTACTGTAGTGTGAGCTGTTGCTCTGTATTTGCGTAGTCAGGAGGTGACATTTCCATATTTCTCCGCAGACCTTTCTTTGCTGCCAGTAAACTCTACAATACCAACTCTGTGCTACAGGCCCAGCACACCTGCAAACCTCTCCGCCAATAACAGCTAGTTTGGTTTTTCCCTCTCCACTTTTCCTGTAGGCCTTCCCCTCGCTCTCTCTTTTCCTCTGTTTTCCTTTCTCCCTCAGATGGCTTTCTCCTCCCATAGCTGCTCCACATGACTATTGAACAGAGGAATTCAGATCTAGGCTGATCACTTCACTCAAATACAATCATTCTCTTCTTGCTGTTCCACTTTTAGCTTTGTGTATTCCCCACAATCAAAGGCTTGTGTATTCTATTTATGTACCGAAACTAACCCAGTTGTAAGTATAGTGTGTCCCTTGTGGTGCCTTTTTATGTAGATGTTGACAAACACCTAGCCTGAGGGAAGCTTGTCAGCACTGAGTGGTTTAATGGGGACAGCATTTAAAACAGTATTTTGCCAGAGAAATTGCAATGTGAGATATTCTGAGTCACCTGTCTGTCTTCTCTGTGCTAGGGGTGCTGACCTGGTCTCGTCGTGGAAGTGCCATGTGACTCATGAGCTCACGTTGTGCCATTTGTCTGTTCGCTCTGCTCTGCAGTGCTGCTGGGGCACTGGGACACAGGGTTAGGGCAGACGGATGAAAAGAACAGAAGGGCTTATTACTCGGGGAGCAAGGCTGCTCTATCTCAGGGCACATCGTGTCTCACTGCGCTAACACTAATTGTAGCCCACTTCCTGGTTCCTGCTGCTAGGGACAGTAGGAGGGAGGCAGCAGACAACACCGTGACAGCCAGGCCTGTGCCTTGTCTGACTGGAGCAGTTTAGCCCCTGATACGGTCTGTCAGTGCCCTGCTTTAGAACCGCCAACACTCCTAACAGAGCACGATGCCTTAAACTTCCACTGTGCACTCTGTAAGGGAGGGTCCATGTTCAGTTCTCCTCACTCCGTTAGGCTGAGGCTAGTAAAAAGTAGATGCTGTGAGGACACCAGTCATGACACTGGACTGTGCTTGTCACCATTGGATTGTTTACACTATGCCTCTGTGCAAAGAGACTAATGATATCTCACTTGTGTGCATAGCACTTGTGATTTCCATGCTCTGTGCAATGACAATGTTTCATAGGTCAACTATTTTGTGATTTTGGTGTGGTTACGCTAATCAATGGTGTTAAAGTTTGCACATTCAAAACTTAACTATTGAGTCATCTGTTGTGGACAGTTATGCACTTGTTGTCTCGTCAACATCAGACCACTCCACTGAGCTGTGAATGTGTGTACTGTAGTGTGAGCTGTTGCTCTGTATTTGCGTAATCAGGATGTCACATTTCCATATTACTCCCCGTACCTTGCTTTGCTGCCAGTAAACTCTACAATACCAACTCTGTGCTACAGGCCCAGCACACACCAACACACCTGCAACCTCTGAGCCTACCTGGAAACCCCTCCCAACATAACATCAGCATGTCACCAAATAATTTATTAAAACACACTGTTTTGCAATGAAGTTCTACAGTAGCCTCAACAGCACCCTCTATGGTAGCACCATGGTGTAGCTGGAGTACAGCTATTTTCTGTCCTCCTGTGGGTACATTGACTTAAAAAACAACTAGTAGGCTCATGGTTCTCATCTCCTTCTGTAGACTTTCACAGTAATTATGACTTCTGAAGGAAGTCATCCAAGCGATCAGACCCCTTGCCGAATGAATTAACATCTTGTCTATCCAATCAAAGGATCAGGTTATGAATCTAGTACTGAAAGCATAAGCTATAGCTATCTAGCACTGCAGTGCATAAATTCTGGTGAGTAGTTGACTTTTAAAGATGATAGTTGAATAGTTTTTAACAAATTAAGGAGAAGAGGCAGGGAGAGGGAGCGCTAGCTATATATTTCTTAGTTTACCTTTACCAACTAATGCAGTTTTAATTTAAGCTACTCAACAAATATTGTGTCCTGATGTAGGCTGTCTAGTGGTTTTGTTATGGTATATGAAGGTTTGGTTTGGAAAAGTATTTGTGCCTGGTCACAAACAGCTGTTGCGTGTTGTGCTCTGAAGTCAACAAGCGAAGGTGAAAGGAGGAATTATACAGTACAACGTGCATAGTGATGATGCTGTATGTGGCTGCTATGAAAGCGAACTGTGTGTGACGGTAATCAGGGGTGTATTCATTCCGACAATTCTATTGCAAAAATGTATTAAATAGAAGCAAACAGAGGGACCTACCTGAATTTGTCCAATAAACTCACTTTTGTTTCATTTCAACTGTTTCGACTAATGATTACACCCCATATCAGCTAGATGCAGGCAAGAGTGTGCAAGGCGGTATTGAATGTGTCACTGTCTAACCTTGAGTACTCCAATTTTGTCTCTTGACCTGTGCGCCTATGTTATAAACTTTTTTGTTTTGTAGCCTACGTTGTAGCAACCTCATGATGGATAAAGGGCAAATTTAGAGGATGATTTAGTAACCTGAACCTATCGACGTTACATTGATATGGAATATGAATGACAGTCAGCCAATATGCTTAAATATAAATAAGGCCATGCTCAGTAAAAACAAATGTTCTTCCCTAATCTTGAACGGCACCGACCGCCACTGCCAGACACTCAGGTCATGTAAGGTAGTTGAGTTCTGAAATGTGAACTCACCTCTGTGCACCTTCCATTTCTACCTGGAGCAACCTGTCATGCATATGCTGTTGAGAAACATTAGCTTACTACTCAGAATAGAGTTTTCACAATGTGGCACATACGCAACTCTTTTTGTCTCTCACTAGCATAGTTGTAACATACTGTAGGCCTGATAATGATTGTGGTTGTTTTTGAAAGTGTGAATTACTGTTCACTTCCGACCAGCTGCAGCCATGGAGACTTCAGCCAGCACAGGATAACAATCAGTAGCACGCTGACTGCACAAGCAGAAGGATCTCTCTCCACCTGAAGAAGACTTCATGTAGCCGAAGCAATGCTATCCATCTGGGGAGGATCTTCTGGCAAACATAAATACACTACCTACTTGCTTAGTGCTTGTTGGCTACACAGGCATGACATGGTAGAAATAATAGATTTGCTGTGGATACTATGGATGTCAGTGTTCATTCAACACTAGATGGCTAGAGAGAAGAGTACTGAGAGGTTTTGGATTGATGGTTTTCCTTTCAGAGATTAGTTTTTTACACTTACTGGAGAGTGGCGTAAAGTTTTTCCAACTAGATGGCTCAGCAGAGCGCTGTGCTTGTAAAATGTAGTTTTATGGATGGTTGTAGAACGGTGTCTCTTTCTCAGCACTTTCTTGGCTCTGAATGGATTGATGTAGACCTAGTGTGAACGTAGCCTAAATGGTGCACCTAATGACTGTCGTTGAACTCAGCAGAGAAAGGAGTGTTCTGCTATATGAAGAGGTAGTTATGGTTGGATAGTGTTACATCACTCAGTGGGTTTCCATGGTAGCGATATCAGCAGGGAGCCTGCAAGAGCTGAACAGAATAGAGGGGATGAGTGGGAAAGGAGAAGATTACGCTCTGAGGTATAGAGCATCATTCACATGGCGGTGTGTAGGCACCTCAGTGAACTAGATTTGCTGAGTGAGTGCTAAGCATCTGTCTTTGACCTCAGTATGTCAGCACTGCTGCTCGAGTTGAGCTCATTTCTCAGACGTAAACCGCCTTCCTACCTTGAATCAGAAACCTTGCCTGGATTTCCTCACTGGCTCTGTGTTTAATCATCTCCTTTCACCAGTGCTATAGGAGCCATGGATGATGGAATATGGCTGTTTCACACACATATGCTGGCTGACACTGAAGTGAGGAGGTAATTCAGTCCCTCTTGGAGGATGATGGAAGTAGGCTAGATTAAAGAAATGTGTATTTATTATTAAAACCAACAGGTTTTGGTGTGATGCATTACCTTTGCACTGACGGACACTAAGAATGGCAAATAGAAAAGTGGGTGGCCTCTGGGTATACCAGAGCTGCTATATTTGGCTCTGTCAGTTTGCATACAGATCTGCAGCAGTCTGCATTTAGCCAACTTCCTCTTTTAACACAGGATATAGGACTAGCAGTGCTCTGCTGTGCTGTGAGGCCATTGATACACTAATGGCTGTAAGGATGAGGCCTGCCAGCCCACCCAGGCCTCTCTGGACAGTGGACATGCATAATTTAATGGCACTAGAATTCTACAGTACATTTATGGAGTTCTGAAAGCACTGGGTTACAATCAGTATCTGGCTGTGTGGGGCTGCTGTCTACAACATTGACAAATTGGACACCACTACACCCAAAAAGCAGCACTATTATGTTTTTTTTGCCTGTGAATAGAGTCCCTGGTCCCAGTGGCAGTGCCTCCCTTTGCTCTGTCTGTAGTGAGGTGGGGGGGCACTGATTACAATTGCCTAATGTGCCCCCGCCCCCACCACCACACCAAGCCATCGGGAAAATATGAGTCAGCCACTTCCACTTCTCCCTCACTTCCTGTTCTCGGGCGGTCTGAAGTGAGAGGCGGTAGATGAGGTTGTGAGGGAGGCGGTATGTTGACTGGTGAGCTACTGTACTGGCCCTCCTGTGATGAATTGATCATGCCGTGTGTGCCTTTTGTCTGATGCAGCATGAACCGTATGGCCTTGTGCCTCCAGTCTTTTCTCTGGCCTCTCCTCTTTCTCATCCTCAGGGACAGAGCACAGAGACACCCTTCAGGCCAGTCATCTGCTGTGTTCTGCCTGCATACTGTAGCCTAGATCTAGCCAAAACAGATCATACTGCTCACTACTGTAGCCTAGATTTAGCCAAAACAGAACATACTGTAGCCTAGATCTAGCCAAAACAGATCATACTGCTCACTACTCTAGCCTAGATCTCGCCAAAACAGATCATACTGCTCACTACTGTAGCCTAGATCTAGCCAAAACAGATCATACTGCTCACTACTGTAGCCTAGATCTAGCCAAAAACAGATCATACTGCTCACTACTGTAGATCAGATACAGATCATTCGGCTCACACAGCACAGAGCCCTACCTGACACAGATGAGCTGAGATTGTGGTGGGTTTAGCTTTAGAGCAGTGGACAACAGGCAGAGGGAGGCTTCATTTCCTTTGGGAGGATCAACTCTCCTTCATTTGCCTCGCTTTGAAGGTCACTGTGGAGAGGCACAATTATTAGCGCTTAGAAATGCTTGTCTGCATAGAGGAGTCTTTATTTTTTTGTCCTATATTTCACTCATTCTAGTACGTAGGCTATTATTGCGGTCTATAACAGCACATTAAGTGTATCTTTTGCAGTAGATGAGGTTGTGCCAGTGAAAAACAAGGTAGTGACAGTGGCTATTTTTCCTCTGCACGTGAATCTAATTGACAGCGACTGAGTTGACATGCAGTAAACTGCAGATTGAAGCTGTTTAACAGAACTAACCAGGGTAACATGTTGAATCTGGTTCTCTTTTGCTTACTGACCAGACCACATGATGTAGTTGTCTACCAGGCTGAGTGTAGATCCTGTTCCAGTGTGGTGTTAGTCTGTCAGAGGGAACCACAATACGTGGTGATTTACTGTCTATCAACTCTTCTGTTGTCCTGCAGCTCTGATGGTACCAGCTGACCAGTGACACCTGCCTGAGGACACCTCACCCGCTTCCCCCCCACCCCCCACCCCCACCCCCTTTACCATGTCTGGGATCCAGGTGAGAGGAACACACACCTGCACACGCTAGTAGTGGCAAGTCCGCTGTTTGTTTACCCCTGCGCATGTTCTTGATGAATGTTAATAAACTCCAAAGTTTCTCTGCCCGTTCCCAAAAGTATTTTGTGAATGGTGTGTAGGCTATTTGACACACTGGGCCCTAAAGCTCAGGCTGACATGCTAATGCCATATTGCCTAAAATAATGAAAGAGAACCTCAATGTAGCCTTTTGATATAAATTGCACAAGAATTATATATATATTTTTAAAGGTATTGTTTTCTCTTTATTCAACCCGCCACCCATCCACACAATATGTCATGACCCTAAACGCGCCTTCCCCGCAGATATAACCACGAGGGCTGCAGGTTGAGTCAACCCGTGCATCACTAACGAACGCACACATCCTACTTACACACACACACACATTCTAATGTGCCCTGCCCCTTTCAGAAGTGTCATATTTCCTGACTGACATTAGTGCTTCTGCTTTTCATCTGCCAGCAGCTGCATAGCATGACTGACATCACCTGTCGTCACATTTGCTTATCAACCAAAATTATTTTAATCTTTGCCACACAACAGCACATAACTCTCACATCGCTCCCTCTGTGACGCTCGTCTCTCTTTGACTCCTATCGTGAAATGATTGAGGGAGGTGCGTCCTGATAACGATATCAGACACACATAGCTGTGTGTAGTGCATTGCTTCAGGAATACACCAGGTTATATGAGGATAGTGGCTGCGTCCCACCCTATTCCCTATGTAGTGCACTACTTATGACCAGAGCCTCTAGGGAATAGGGTGCCATTTTGGACGCACCTTGTCTGTCACACACACACCTGCTGCTTTGTACTGTCATTGCCTCTAACTGATAACATACAGCCATGACTCCTGTGAAGATGTTATTTACAACACTGATGCCACAACACCACCGGTTAGATATAGGAGCCTCAGTTAATGCCTAAAGAATAGGCCCACATGCTATATGGTCTGAACAGCGTCTAGGACAAACCAGTCAAGCTACCATTTGAATAATAGACCTTTATGGTTGTAATAATGTGTTATTGTAACCCTATGGCAATTGAATTTCTCCTGGAGTGTCAATGACGTAAATGCAATTCACTCGTCCAAGATATGACTATCTGTAACCTTTTTATTGTAGTCAATCTCAGCTTTTTATAACATCTCTTCACTCGTGACCTAGGTGCCATGGTTGCCTGGCACAGAGTGTGTAGCCAAGTACAACTTCCAGTCGACGAATGAACAGGACCTGCCTTTCTGCAAAGGAGATGTGTTGACCATAATCGGAGTCACCAGGGT
Source organism: Hucho hucho (assembly GCA_003317085.1). Lineage (NCBI taxonomy): Eukaryota > Metazoa > Chordata > Actinopteri > Salmoniformes > Salmonidae > Hucho > Hucho hucho. The sequence continues at coordinate 481,888 of QNTS01000522.1, forward strand.
AAGCAAGGCTCACCTTTCTGTACGGTGGAAATGTAAGTGTAAAACCGTCATGGTGCTGGACTTGTATAGTTATACAGCTGTGTTAAAACCTCTTAAGGATTGGACAATTTTTTTCAATTTTCATCTAAAATTACATAGATTTGGGTAACTGCCTGTTGTTCAGGACCCGAAGCAAGGATATACATATTCTTGATACCATTTGTGAAAATGTGAAATTAATGTAGGTGAATATAACACTTTAGATCTGGTAAAAGATAACACAATACCATCTTTGAAATGCATGAGGCCATAATGTACTATTCTATCCTAGGCGCAATTTAGATTTTGGCCACTAGATGGCAGCAGTGTATGTGCAAAGTTTTAGACTGATCCAATGAACCATTGCATATCTCTTTTAAAATGTATCAAGACTGCCTAAATGTGCATAATTGGTTTTATTAATACATTTTCATGTTCATAATTGTGCACTCTAATCAAACAATAGCATGGTATTCTTTCACTGTAATAGCTACTGTGAATTGGATAGTACAGTTAGATGAACAAGAATTTAAGCTTTCTGCCCATATCAGATATGTCTATGTCCTGGGAAAATGTTTTGTTACTTACAGCCTCATGCTAATCACATTAGTCTACGTTAGCTCAACCGTCCCGTGGGGGGGACACCGATCCCATAGCAGCAGAAACACCCTCTAACCTCTATTTCAGGATCCCAACTGGTACAAAGCGAAGAACACAGTGGGCAGAGAGGGAACCATCCCAGCTAACTACGTCCAGAAAAGGGAAGGGGTCAAGTCAGGGGGAAAACTCAGTCTTATGCCGTAAGTACACAAGAGTACCTTGCTGATCTGTCACATAGGATGTGCCCTTACCTGTGAAGTTCCCATGTTTCGCTGTATAATAAAGGTATGAATATGGGGCTTAGTTCATTAGAATTGGAGTGTTACAAAGGCCTGATAGCAAATATATTACCAACGTCTCCTATTTTTTGCCGCTTCTCTGTCCCTTCTGGGTGACTGCCTGCCACTGTGGGTGGGGCTAACTGGTGCTGCGATTTGAATCGGCCTCTTTGAAGCGACAGCTATTTCAAAAGAGGAAAAAAAACGAGAGACTTATGCAAATGGTATAAAACTGGAGGCCAGGAGGAAATCCGAGTTCTCATACACACACACACAGTACAAGGCTGAGGTTGCTGCACTCAAACGTGTTGGACCAAAACACACTGGTGTGTGTGTGTGTGTGTGTGCGCGTCTCGCTGTCTTACACTGCAGACTCTCCCCCATCCCTATCTTCTGAGCTTAACTGTCCAGCTGAGGAGAGGAAAGCTCAAGCAATGTGGTGAAGGGCAACCAGTCAAGTGTTACAAGGAAGGACAAAGGCAAGGCTACTCCACTGGACATGGAACTGGTTAGAGGGAGTGAGTGGGTTTGCTGTCCTTATGAAGTAGAGGTCACCAGTGGAGGGACTGAGCGGAGTCCACTGCCCTCATACTCTCCTTCAGCTGTAAGCGCGCCAACTCTCTGTAAAAACAACCAATGATACATCAGCCTTGTGGATCCCCTCAGAGGAGTGGTTAGTGGTGCGAGTCCGAGGGGGGTTGTTATGTTATTATGAATTGGTAACAGATGTCTTGGGGAAAACGCTCCCTGTTGGCTTATACAACTAACAGTGTCAGCTGTGTTCTTGGGTCTGTTGGTCTCCACACCCTGAGCGATGCTGCTCTTTGACCTCACAGCTCACTGCTGCCACCTGCTGGTAATCATCTACTCTGTTGGTAGGGAGAGGGGATTACAACACCACCCTGAAGAAGACTGGCAAAAGGCCTCAGTCCCCTGCTCACTGCAGTCTCTCCTACCTCCTTCCCCACTGTCCTTCTGTACTCTATTTCCCCCTTCTAGCAGCCTGTTTTCCCTTTCTCCCATCGCATGACTAATGATAATGAATAGCACAAACTGCAACATAAATGACATTACATGCCCTGCTTCCTCATTTAAACGGTCTGACTGATTGCTCCGGTGTGCTCCTCCTGTGTTTGACTGGTTGGTCATATGTTTGGCTGGTAGCTCCTGTGTGCTCCTCCTGTGTTTTGGCTGTTGGTTACTCAGTGTTTGGCTGACTGCTGGCTTACTGGCGCCTGCTCTCTGATTAATGGGAGTTAAGGAGGCTGCTGTCCATGGAGAAGCAGCTCCGCTGATCTAATCAACTCAATCCTTCCTCCGCATTAAGCCGCTTTGCACAGGCCCTGCTCGGTCTGTCTGTCTGTCTTGGTGCTGGGCAACAGAGGGAGGGAGGACGGGAAGTGTGTAAATCAATTACACACTTTGATTACCCTTAACTCACCAGCCCCCAGTGAGACTCCTGTAGACCTCACTCCTGCTGCTACTGTTTCCATACAGCTGGGGGATTCTGTGTTAGGGTCAACTACAGATAAGGGATGAATAATCGTAAGGAAAAAGCCAAGCAAAGGGTGGAGTTTATCCGGTAGAAGCCTATAGATCTTTACATGAGGTGAGATGGAGGCCGTGTTTAATAGCTTGAGCTAAAACAAAGAAGGGAACCACGTGTGTTTTCCCTAAGAGAGCTTTTTAAGTCCAGTGTCCTGCAGCTTGCCTTGCGGTCAGCCGGGGGCAGGTTTCATAGACTGTGTTCTGAGGGGATGAGAGACTGTGCTGCTCTCTCTAAAAGCCTCTCCTCAGTGAGGTCTCACCTCTCTGTGAATAGAGAAGTCTGGCAGGCCCGGCCGGGTGTCTTGCCTGCCCTGTGCTGCTTTGCATTTTCCTGTTATTGCAGAGCCTGTGTGTCCGTTCCCGACTCTGCCTGCCCGTGTGTTTTTGTGACTGCATTTCCTGTTTACGCCAAGGCACTTTCTCACTGGCTCCTTGAGACACACAGGCTCACTCCACTGCTGGCTAGAAATGCCACTGCCTTATATGCTGATCAGCTGAACTACCTCTGTTGTCCCCTTTACCTTGTCTATGGCTGACTGTTTATAAACTCTTTTAATACAGGGCTTTGTATGTGTGTTACAGAGCCAACATTGCATGCTTGCAATAATATGGTAATTTCTGGTATGGTAATTTCTGTAGTCCATTAAGGCCCTATCTCTGTGTCCTGTCCCTCTCCCTCCTCGTGTCCATCTCCAGATGGTTCCATGGTAAGATAACGCGGGAGCAGGCAGAGCGCCTCCTCTACCCCCCAGAGACTGGTCTGTTCCTGGCGAGGGAGAGCACCAACTACCCCGGGGACTACACCCTGTGTGTCAGCTGTGACGGCAAGGTGGAGCACTACCGCATCATCTACCACAACGGCAAGCTCAGCATCGACGAGGAGGAGTTCTTCGAGAACCTCATGCAGCTGGTGGAGGTAAGGCGGTGTCAGCCTGTCAGTCCCAAACGCTCCCTATTTCTTACTGTTAACGCTACCCCCTCAGCTCACACACTGCCTATCCTGTACGGTGGTAAGGTACTCGTCAAGGACGCTTAGTCACATAGTTAGAGAAGGCAACGGGGGTGGAGGTTATTGATGGGAGAGAAATCAATATTATTTTGTACAAATATTATATTGATACTTTGATTCCAAGTGTGGATTTAGGGTAACGTTAGCAAGCGCTAGTCGGCTGTACCTGGTATTTTTCATCCTATAGCTTGTTCTGTCTTTTTAAATAGGGAGCCAACATGTTTTCAGCACTTATTTCCATGACTGATCAAAACTCCTTTTCCCATGCTCTCTCGTCTCTCTGCAGCAGACATATAGTGAGCAATATGTTTGGAACATCAAATGGCAATACATATATAATCTGCACCTAAGTACCATGATATTGTTCGGTCCCTGGAATTTCCCAGTCCTAGTGGAGGGAGACCTCCGTCTACTGTGTGGTCTGTTAGACAGCCTCTACTACAGCAGTAGGGCTGAATCAGTGTGTTAAGGGAGGAAGGAGGCCATGGTGGGAAAGGTCTCTCTTCCCCAGAGATAAGATGCTCCATCAGGCTTCTAGCTAGATTGTTTGCAATCACACTTTAATTAATGCTCATCTCTTTCCCAGAGGCGCTGCTGGGATTTAGGCAGGAATCTGCACACTGGCACCGAGGACCATCTGTCTAACCGGCACACTCTATCTTATTATCACTCTACCACAATCCTCTGCTTATTCCTTCTGCGCTTTCTCGCTCTCGTCTCCCCGCTCTCTCGCCTTCTCCCTCTGTCTTGTGTGATTTCTAGATCGTTCTTTTCCCCCTTACTCTCACTGGCCTGTCACTACAGGCTCCACATGGGTACACAAGTTGCCCTTCCCTGCCAATAGACCCACATCCAGTGGAATTTGTGGTGTTAACCACATAATGGCAGTCGAACACTGTTGCATTTAAGGGATTAGTCATGCACATGTTAAGTACATGGGTTGTTATGGATGGTGGGTACTTACTTTTTTCCCTCACTGTATTTGATCCCCTGCTGATTTTGTATGTTTGCCCACAAACAAAGAAATGATCAGTCTATAATTTTAATGGTAGGTTTATTTGAACAGTGAGAGACAGAATAACAACAAAAAAATCCAGAAAAACGCATGTGAAAAATGTTATAAATTGATTTGCATTTTAATGAGGGAAATAAGTATTTGA
>QNTS01000522.1:486510-516907 GCA_003317085.1 Hucho hucho
AAAGAACTGTCAATCTCCCTCGGCCTGGGGCTCCATGCAAGATCTCACCTCGTGGAGTTGCAATGATCATGAGAACGGTGAGGAATCAGCCCAGAACTACACGGGAGGATCTTGTCAATGATCTCAATGCAGCTGGGACCATAGTCACCAAGAAAACAATTGGTAACACACTACGCCGTGAAGGACTGAAATCCTGCAACGCCCGCAAGGTCCCCCTGCTCAAGAAAGCACATATACATGCCTGTCTGAAGTTTGCCAATGAACATCTGAATGATTCAGAGAACTGGGTGAAAGTGTTGTGGTCAGATGAGACCCAAATGGAGCTCTTTGGCATCAACTCAACTCACCGTGTTTGGAGGAGGAGGAATGCTGCCTATGACCCCAAGAACACCATCCCCACCTTCAAACATGGAGGTGGAAACATTATGCTTTGGGGGTGTTTTTCTGCTAAGGGGACAGGACAACTTCACTGCATCAAAGGGACGATGGACGGGGCCATGTACCGTCAAATCTTGGGTGAGAACCTCCTTCCCTCAGCCAGGGTATTGAAAATGGGTTGTGGATGGGTATTCCAGCATGACAATGACCCAAAACACACGGCCAAGGCAACAAAGGAGTGGCTCAAGAAGAAGCACATTAAGGTCCTGGAGTGGCCTAGCCAGTCTCCAGACCTTAATCCCATAGAAAATCTGTGGAGGGATCTGAAGGTTCCAGTTGCCAAACGTCAGCCTCGAAACCTTAATAGCTTGGAGAGGATCTGCAAAGAGGAGTGGGACGAAATCCCTTGTGAGATGTGTGCAAACCTGATGGCCAACTACAAGACACGTCTGACCTCTGTGATTGCCAACAAGGGTTTTGCCACCAAGTACTAAGTCATGTTTTGCAGAGGGGTCAAATACTTTATTTCCCTCATTAAAATGCAAATCAATTTATAACATTTTTGACATGCGTTTTTCTGGATTTTTTTGTTATTCTGTCTCTCACTGTTCAAATAAACCTACCATGAAAATTATAGACTGATCATTTCTTTGTCAGTGGGCAAATGTACAAAATCATCAGGGGATCAAATACTTTTTTCCCTCACTGTATGTGTGGAGATTCAAGTGTGTATTCAGGCACATTGAGTATTTTTGTATTGTCCAAATATCAGTTATATAACCTTGTTTTCATGACTGCAAATATGCAGAAATAATGTGTTAATTTGATAATGGGTCTTTAAAGCTCAAGTAGTGTTGCCATGAATATATTTGTTTAGTAGCTTGTACAGAGGCAATAGTTCCTATACCATGCTGCCCTCTGGTGGTTGTGAATGCTACGCACATGTTAAACAGACAGTGGCAGTCAGATTACACTCAATGACTGAGTACTTCTCCATTGATTAAGAAATCAGGTCAAAAAGATGGCCAGTGTGTTTGACTGGTTAACCTGATCACATGTAGATCAGTTGGTGTGGACAGGATTATGTATCTAAAGTGAAGGTGGTTAGTGACCTCTCACCACAACACACAGTTCCCATGCTTCTCCTGTTAATTAGCAGAGTCCCCTCTAGCCCTCCAATCCCAGCATCCTTTTCACCCCAGACTGCTGAGACCCTTCTTGACTCCTGCTCTTTGTTGTCTTGTCTTTTACATACGGTTGACACGCAGTTCTACCTCCTCAGTGTGCCTATGCAGCTACTATTAATATACACACTATCCAACTCCCCATGTTCTCTCCTCTCTCTCCTATCTCCATTCAGCACTACACTAAAGATGCAGACGGCCTCTGTACCAGACTCATCAAGCCAAAGCTGATGGAGGGAACGGTGGCTGCCCAGGATGAATTCTCCAGGAGTAAGAACACTTTAACCTTGTTTCCATTCTCTGAGTCACTCTTGGTCTGTAAGAATACACACCGTGACTCAGTCTGTCTTTATCTTCTGTAGTACAGGAAACCTGGGCTTAATCACTTGAATTAGGAGTAAGTCTTTAACCTTGTGCTTTGCTCTGTCTGGGGAAGGATGCTGTTTCCTTAGTACTGCTGGAACCAGAGTCTGACTTTCTCTCTCGCTCTCTCTCTCTCGCGCTGCTCCACAGGTGGCTGGGCCTTGAACAGAAAGGAACTCAAGCTCATCCAGACCATTGGCAAAGGGGAGTTTGGAGGTGAAGACCCTAACTGAGACCAGTGCTGATAAAGAAGTGTCTGTCCATCCCCATGTGAGGCGTGTGTGTCGTTGTCCAGTGTTACATCTCTATGTATCTGTTCAGATGTGATGGTGGGGGACTACAGAGGGACCAAGGTGGCAGTCAAGTGCATCAAACAGGACGCCACGGCCCAGGCGTTCATTGCTGAGGCCTCCGTCATGACGTAAGTCTCAACCATTCTGTTTTATGGTCTTACCCACTTTCTCTAATACCTTATGACTGTGTCTGTACAAGCTATGTCACTAAAACCCTCTTCCCTGCAGGCAACTGAGGCACAACAACCTGGTTCAGCTGCTGGGGGTGATCCTAGAGGAGAGGGGCAGTCTCTACATCGTCACAGAGTACATGGCCAAGGTACTTCAGTCTAGTCTTGCTGGTCCAGGGACTACTCTATCTAGGCCGTGGGCTGGAGTCCACTGTCCCTTTATGATAGGGTCTGTTCCTACTTCCCAGCTTGACAGCCACCCCTCTCTCCCCCCACCACAGGGCAGTCTAGTGGACTACCTCCGTTCTCGAGGACGGACCGTGCTGGGAGGAGACTGTTTACTCAAATTCTCACTGTAAGTCATCCTCAGGAAGTTTTTTAGTATTGATGTCTTTATTCAATTATAATGTGATTTCCCTGGAGAGGATGCCAGAAACCAAAGTATTTTAAACGGCTATTGGTATCACTTATCGGCAATGAAATGAGTCATTTGTCTTGGCTGAGTGATCCCGTTGTTTCTCTCTGTCTCTCTCACATCTCCATTTGGTGACTCCTTCTCTCCTCGTTCTCACCTGCTGTGCAGTGACGTATGTGAAGCTATGGAATACCTGGAGGCCAATAACTTTGTGCACAGAGACCTGGCGGCCCGGAACGTGCTGGTGTCTGACGACAACATCGCCAAGGTCAGCGACTTTGGTCTGACCAAGGAGGCCTCGTCCACACAGGACACTGCCAAACTGCCCGTCAAATGGACCTCCCCCGAAGCCCTGCGAGAGAAGGTAAAGGTGGAAAAAGAGAGGGGATTGGACAAGGAAGCATGTTTAAATAGTGTTGCCTAAGCTCTGTCTTTGTGTCAGCCTCTCTCTTTGCTCCCTCCACAGAGGTTCTCCACTAAGTCAGATGTGTGGAGTTATGGTATCCTGCTATGGGAGATCTACTCCTTTGGGCGTGTGCCTTACCCCAGAATTGTAAGTATGACATTGTGAGGTGACTAGCAAGGGGCAGCAGCCTTATCTGTTTTGCTTTCTCCAATGCAAGGCAAAAATAAATCTAGATGAGTGATGCATTTCATATAATTTAATAGCTGTGAAGCTTGTGCACAGGCAGGTTGACGACACTGTTCAGACAGTGAAGGATGTTAGAATGTACTAGGAGACTGTGGTTGGGTTGAAAATAACCTCTCTGCTCCTCAGCCCCTGAAGGAGGTGGTGCCGCGGGTAGAGAAGGGTTACAAGATGGACGCCCCCGACGGCTGCCCGGTGGTGGTGTACGACGTCATGAAGCAGTGCTGGACCCTGGACGTGGGGCTGCGGCCCTCCTTCCGAATGCTGAGAGATAAGCTGTCACACATCAGAGCCAAGGAGCTCTACCTGTGAGGGGCAGAGAGGGGAGACGCAGCAGACTAGAGCGGAGGGAGGGAGGGAGCGAGCGAGCGTCCGCGCTGGGGCAAACTAACTGGAGCAGGACCGGAACTTCTCTGCCTGCCTCCCCTGTAGACCACACCCTACCTGACCTGTACCTGTTTTCCTCTGGGACTGTAGTAAACCCTCCCTTGTGTTACCTTCCCTCTACTCTTCTGAAAGAAAGGAACAGAAGTCCTGTATGTGTTGTATAGCTTTCTGTCAGCTGGTTGTCTTCCTCCTCTGTCCAGTCCATCAGCCTCCCTCTACCCCCTCCTCCTGCTCTCCCAGTCTCTCCGGCGTGGCGTTGTCACCACCTCAGAAACTCTTCTTATTTTCTTCTTCTCCAAAACATGATGCTAATGGGGAGGCTGGCCTTTTCCTCCACATGTTTGTCAGGTGCTCGCAATCTCTCTCTCTCTGTGCCCTGATCATTCCTGTATCTCTGTGTTGGTTGGTAGTGTGGTGCTGCATGCCATCTGTCCCTCACCCTCCTGTGTGGGGCCTTCGCTCTGTGCCAAAGTGCCTCCAGTATACAGAGCTCCAGAACCAACTCCTTCACTCAGACTATTCTGTTTTTATTCCTTTTTTAATAAACATTTTTTAAATTGTTTTTCTTTGGGGAGGTTGGTTGTGCAGTTGTCTCTGGCTCCAGAACAGGTTATTCTATGTCTGTTAAAGAGAACATGAACATTTGAGAGGAAAAGAGGCCAGTGCATAAAGAGCCTCCGCTGGGAAGCGCCTATCTCCAACTCAACACAGGACTACAGAACAGAGGAGGGAGGGGCAGTTCTCAACACGGTCGATTCATCATATATGGGCTTGTTTTATATTAAAATATAATTAAAGGATTAAAAAAAAAAAAAAAACTTAAAAGAAAGAAGCCAAGGAAAGACAGACTGAAGGATATAAGAATGTTTTAATGTCTGTGTGAAGCGAACGCTGGGGTTGGATATGTGCATGCTGTGCGAGAGGCCTTGGGTTTAACTGTCAGTGCTTTTAATGTTTTATTATGCTACCATGATTATGAATAAATCATTCCGTCTGAACAGTGGGGAAAGAATGTCAACACTGACATCACAGGGAGAGGGGGCTCCCCTCGGAAAGCACCTGGGTACTATTCAATCATGTGAATGTCCTGGATGATGGAGGTAACAGCAGGGCAGTGGGCCACTGGGGATGTCCTGGGTGTTTGTTCTATATGAAGTGAACATCTACTCATTATGCTATTACACACATTCCCAAACAGTAAATATTTATTTACACACAGGTAGTACAGCCATCCACGCACTTTACATACCCAATGGGTGCATGCATACACTTGGGCCAAAGAATCTTATTTGACTGAACTGTGAATAAGGCGTTCTAACATGGATTTGTCCTGTGGTCTTCAAATCAAGTTTTATTGGTCACATACACATGGTTAGCAGATGTTATTGCGAGTGTAGTGAAATGCTTGTCAGAACCTGTGACTTCACAGATTTCAGCCTAAAATAATTCTCTCACACACAGCTCTGTTTTAGAATGTAAAAGTGTTTGAGGGTGTGATAACCGATATAGCTGACGTGCCAAAAGAGTCTTCAAGGTGTGAAGCTGCAGTGTTCTGTGTCAGCTGATCCGTTCCATTTCCAGTGGTCAGTCAAATAGACTAAAGCTCCTCTCATTTCATTCTCTTCTCCATTCTCTCCCCTGGAGTGGCTGTTCCTCCACTCACCTCCAGTGATGTTCTGCTGCAAACAGGGCACACAGAATGACACCGAGCCTGAACTGAGCAGAGCACACAGCCCAGCTCAAATGGAACAGCTTTAAGGGCCTTGTCTGTGTGACTGTATTTTTTTGTTTTGTAAAGAAAGAAAAAAACATGACTCAATTATCTTCAGCTTTTGTCTCTTTCTTTCTGGCTCAAAGCCTTCCTTATTTGCCCATGTGTCTTTATTTCCATCCCTCATCCTGTCTTGCCAGCCCTGTTGCTTGCTGCACATGAGGAGCCAACAGTTGTCCATGTCCCTGGCTGGCTGGCTCGTTTTGATTCCTATGAATGTTAGTGGCGCTGACAGTCCAGAGTGGTAACAATGGGCTGGTTACACAACACAGGGCGCTCTCAGCAAAGGCTGTGCGCCTCTGCTTAGCTGTCGGAACCCATCATTACACTGGGCCGTCTCTCCAACTCACATTTACAGTGCTGCTGAAAACACAGGAGGACCATTGCTGGAGAGGGACCTCTCAGATTTAGATGTGTGTTTTGATGTGTCCTGTCTCTATGGCTTAGGCTACTACAAGAGTGCAACAATTAATCTTACTCATCCAGTCATGTGATGGTTGTACCACTACCATGGATCACCACCAGCTGGCACTGTGTAGTCTGCTCCAGTAGAACTCATGGATGGAAGAGATTACATGTTACTTCAGGCCTTCATTGTAAATAAGAATTTGTTTTTAATTGATCTGCCTGGTAAAATACAATACATCAATAAAAAGCCTGAATGTGATATACTGCTAGTGTTATAGTGGTAACACGATAGTCATCCCTCTTGCGTGTTCAAATGTAGCCGCATTAGGCTACTTATGAGGTATCTACTTTGGAAGGGTCATAGTTAATTCCAGTTGGAATTAATTCCAGTTGTAAACTACACACACAGTTCAGTGCATGTTCTTCACTATCACAGATAAGTGGAGGAGGATGCATCCTGTTTTATTCAGCTTTTGATACGTTGTCAGCAGAGATACATAATTTATCTCCTAAGCCTGGTATTTCTTGACAGCAACAAATTAAAACCCACCATGAATTAATCTGATTATGCCAACAATTTTTGTTAAATCCAGGAGGATTCTGATGCTTGTAGACTAGAGGCTAGTCTGGATTGTGGAGTTAGCATGTACATTGTAGTGCCTCAGCCCCTTGCAGTAGTTGAGTTGACAGATGTAAATGTGACAAAATGTGGCGAGGTCATCTTTCTTCTACACCGTGTACTGCAGCTGTCTGCTATGACAGGAAGCCATATCTCATCATGGGTACCTCATCCAAATCGACATGCTGCTGTGATCACAAACCATTTATAAACTGGGTGGTTTGTGCCCTGAGTGCTGATTGGCTGAAAGCCATGGTATATCAGACCTTATACAACGGGTGGGTCTAATTCTGAATGCTGATTGGTTAAAACCGCATTCAATCCGGTGTCTCTATTCCACAAGTTACCACCGGCTAAATCTATGACGTTAAAATGCCTTTTCACTCTGTTCCATGTGACTGTGCAATCCACTGTCTTCTCAGCCCAGCCAGGCAATTTATCAACTTGATCTCCACTATAAAAAGCATCTAGACATTATCTCACATTTCTTTTAGACTAACATTTAGTTTTCAACAGCGGAGATTTGTATAAACCTTGTCTGTCTCTCTGACATTTGCAGCATTGTTTCAATATTCGATATCCAGCTGTCGCATAGTAATGAATGTGTCGGAATGAGACAGACAGGCAGGCAGCTTTTCTCACCCATTCGAAATCATGAATCAGTATAATTTTTATGGATATATAAATAGAAATAGAAAACAGGTCAAACGAAACAAAGGGCAGCTAGTTTGCAGTCTTTCCAGCTTCAGTGATTGATATAGCTCTGTTGTTGGCTAGCTCCTGAACAACAGTGTCCTGACATAGAGAGCACATTTTCTATGCTAGGTGAAGTCGTGCCTCATTAGCTAGATGTTATGGATGCATCCAAATAAATGTCACTAGAAAACAGCTTAAACAAATGCAAATGCATCTACTTTGTTGTTATTCTGGCTGCACCGTTTGACGTGGCTGTAAATTAGCCGTAGTTGGCTAGCTAGCAAGCAAGGGATAAGAACGTTGCCTGCCAGTATGGCAATAGAACATTTAGAACGAACGACTGGGTAGTGACCATAGATACAGAATTAATAAATTCATAAAAATAACATTTTAATAAATATGTAAATCATTTTTTTTATATGTTGGTAACCCGTTGTATAAAAGTGATAATGCCTGAGAAGCCGGTGTTTGGAGGATATATTGGTACGGTTTGCCGGCACTCGACTTTGTCTTGGGCCTAACAACACCCATGCCAATATATCCTCCAAACACCGGCTTCTCAGGCATTATCACTTACGTATACCACGGTATGACAAAAAAAATACTAATTACATTGGTAACCAGTTTATAAAAGCAACAAGGCAGCTCAGGGGTTTGTGGTATATCGCCAATATATCACGGCTAAGGGCTGTGTCCAGGTAATCTGCGTTGTGTCGTGCATAAGAACTGCCCTTATTGGCCGTATACCACACCTCCTCAGGCCTTATTGCTTAATTATATCACCTGAAATGGTTGCCATAACTCTCATGACAGGAGACACTGAACATGATCTAGAACATAGAAATAGAAGCCCTAGATAAGATATAGAATAATTATGCTTTATACAGTACACTGACTCCAAAATGGGTTAATTTGTACTGGCACAGCAGCAGGACATGTGGGGGAGTTTTCCGATTCCAGACCAATTCGGTGACGACAGGAACGTAGTGAGCAGTGAGGTGATTGGAGCTGAAGGGAGTAGTCAGGCTGATGTGGCTGCGATGTGTGGCTGTCTCAGCTGTGCACATGGGCCCACTGTGCTCCCCATTCCGTTGCTCCCTGACAAATCCCCTTCCACAAAGCTCCATCAATTACCTTCCTTCCCCTTCGTCTGCTCTGGTCTAGGATCAGATCTCTCACTCCACTGAACAGCCCCTAAAAATAATCTGTTGCTTCAGCTGATGTCTCAGCAGCAATTAGCTTCTATTTGGGGCCATGCGTGCAGACATCTCAGATAGCTATGGGTGTTACTGTGGTCCTGACTGTCTGGCCGGGGCATTGTTTTGTGTCTGCGGACTGGGAGGTTTATGCCAGTGGTCTATTGGCTCGGCAGATTTTGGCTTTGTTATAGAAAGGCTTAATAACGCAGTTCTTGGTGTCTTTTGGCAGCCTTGGTTATTATTAGTTGGTCGTAGTAGTACGACAGCCTTGTGCCACATTAGTGAGTGCAGATGGCTGTTGAATAATTTTTCTGTGGTGGTTGGATGGACTAATGGCCTGAATAATATTCTGTAATGCTATTCAGTGGTTTGTTATTGTTGTATTTGTGCTCTTCAGTATGAGAATTTGTTCTTAACTGACTTGCCTAGTTAAATAAAATAAAAAAATGAGGATTCTTAGTTCAAATTTAATTTGTCACATGCGCCGAATACATACAGTGAAATGCTTACTTATACAAGCCATTAACCAACAATGCAGTTTCAATAAAAATACCTAAAGAAAAATAAGAAATAAAGGAAATAAATAATGAAAGAGTAGCAGTAAAATAACAAGAGTCAAGGGGGGGCAATGCAAATAGTCTGGGTAGCCATTTGACTAGATGTTCAGGAGTCTTATGGCTTGGGGGTAGAAGCTGTTTAGAAGCCTCTTGGACCTAGACTCCGGTACCGCTTGCCGTGCGGTAGCAGAGAGAACAGTCTATGACTTGGGTGGCTGGAGTCTTTGACATATTTTAGGGCCTTCCTCTGACACCGCCTGGTATAGAGGTCCTGGATGGCAGGAAGCTTGGCCCCAGTGACGTACTGGGCCGTTCACACTGCCCTCTGTAGTGCCGTGCGGTCGGAGGCCGAGCAGTTGCCATACCAGGCAGTGATGCAACCAGTCAGGATGCTCTCGATGGTGCAGCTGTAGAACCTTTTGAGGATCTGAGGACCCATGCCAAATCTTTTCAGTCTCCTGAGGGGGAATAGGTTTTGTCGTGCCCTCTTCGTGACTGTCTTCCGTTTATTTTTCTGGTCTGACTGCAGGCATGACCTTGCCGCCACAGCTAGTCATCGACCCACTAGACCTGGCAGGCGGGCAGAGCCATTTCTCAGTATCCCCTACTCACCATACAGTACATGACAGGGATGACTGAGGATCATGTCTCGGCCCGTGTGACATCACTGAGCTGGGCTGGCCCTGGCCAGGTTGATCGTCATTGGACATCATGTACTGAGAGAAAAACCCTTGAGCTATGAATCAAATACACATGGCAGAGCAAGGCTCACCGTTCGTTCGTACGTGGAACCACAAATCATGGGTCACATGGACGGCTGAACAAAATAGCTTACTGACGTGTGGCATTGCAGATCATGGATAGGAAATGATCATGGCGAGGTTGAACCAAACAGCATGTTATGATGCTCAATATGCTGGATCTGATCTGAGCATTCAGTATCGAAGATGACTAACAGGAGTCAGTGTGTAGTTGTTTTATCAGCTCTACCACAATGAGGCTCCAGATGGCCGATTTGCATCTAACCCTAACCCATGTGTGTAGAGCTCCTCCTGGGAGACAGGTGTGTAGAGAGGGAGGGAGGTGGAGCTCTGAGCTGGAGAAGACGGATAACAGCAGCAACAAAGGGCTGTGATGATGTAACGCTAGCTGGGCTGTTTTTTTGGGACTCTTTTAAAAATAACCCAATTGGAGCCCGGGGCACTGCATGGCTGATATGTTCGTTCAGCTTTGGGAAATAGCAAGGTTCCAAGAGTCAGAGAGAACATGTTTTCTGCACCAGTTGTCAGTCTGGATTTGCATTCTGTCTGTGACATTTCACCCTTCTGCCCCAAGCCCCGCGCCCACTGGTTGGCAGAGGGGCGTGCGGTGCCAACACACATCTCTCTCAGAGCAGGGTGAGGGGCCCCTGGAACCACCATAGACCCCCTCCTCCTCTACCCAACCCCCTCTCCTGGATCACTTTATCCTCCATCCTCCCCTAGTTAGCCACCTGAAACATCAGTACATTAGATCGCATGGCATGACAACCATAAAGAAGAGAAGTGCTAGATTTAATACATGAATACAAGGCGTGGCTGAGGCTGTGCTGATTAACTGATGCTTTAGTGAATCTAGATGGGTCAGTGGTTGACTCAACACTGAGGACTAGATTATGTTGCCCATGCAGCCCGCTGTCATCGACTAGTGGGTCCATGTTATCAGCCTGCTGACAGTCTCCCTGAACAAGCAGCTTCTGCAAGGCAAGCTTTTCTCACATTCCATGTTGTGCTGCCACACATCTACAGACCAACAGCATAGCTGACACACACACAGGGTACACACAGGGTACACACACACAGGGTACACACACCAAGGGTACACACACACACACACAGCGCTTGACTTGGGCAGGAGCTCAAAATGCTCTGCAGATTGAGCTCCTGTTCCTCTTACAGAATATTAGCTCAAAATTATTGTGGAGCTCCTGCACATCAATATAAACAGTACCGGCACCATGAAAAATGTCAGTGGTTCATATTATGCTTGTAAGTCATTTAAAGTAACAACAGGTGGTAAACAACCATCCAAAAACTGTGTACTGTATAAACGTGAGTGTACAAAAGGGGAGGAGACACATTAAAGAAAGATTTTTAAGCCTTGAGACAATTGAACATGGATTGGGTATGTGTGCCATTCAGAGGGTGAATATTTAAGTAGCTTTGAATGGGGTATGGTAGTAGGTGCCAGGCGGAACGGTTTGAGTGTCAAGAACTGCAACACTGCAAGGTTTTTCACGCTCAACAGTTTCCTGTGTATATCAAGAATGATCCACCACCCAAAGGACCTGAATGCCCCTCTGGTTCCACACACACTGACTCTGGCTGATGGTCCCTTCCCTCAACCTGGTTCTTCCATCCCCTACTGTCCCTGTACTGTCCTGGAGGACCACACAAGTCTGAGCTGTCGGTGTTCTGGGTGGCAGGGCGAGGGCAGGGGGAGAGAGGAGGATGGATAGAGCAGCCCAGACCCTGGGCCCTGCTGATAGCAGAGAGGAGTGAAAGCCAGGCAGACTGGGATCAGACCCTCTCGGACACATTGTGGCTGATGGAATGCACCCAGGAGTGAGTGGCTGTGTGTGGCTGTGCACTGCATGGTCCAGTCTGCATTCCTCCAGTCTAGAGAGGGGTCTACACACAAACACACACACAATGCATACACACAGCTCCTGTGTGTATCTCAGGCTGGGCCGTATATGAGTAACAACCTCTTTACCGTCCATTGGCAGGAATGACTCGTGGCTCCTCCAGTACATTCACATGAATGAAGATAACGTGTTGTGGCAACTCACATGCGAAGAGACATGTAATCACATAGCCTTAGAACATGTTGGGGAACAGAGCAGACATGTTCTGCATGAACACCATGAGGACCATATGACATGTCCATTAATTATTATCCACATAATAATGAACATTTCCGGTTGCTGCAGGATTATTTTCCTGCTGTGAGGATCTGGTCAAATTAAGATCTAGTATCTGTACCAAACCCTATGAAGGGTTTTCCAGGGATACTCCTCACCCTCTTCTCCTATTTCAGTTAAGCAACTCAATGGCTTGTAATGGTCAGGGTCTTTGTGAAATGGTTTGGTGCCAGTATTTTTCTGTCATGTTGGGTCTGAGTCTATGGAGAGATGGTTTCCCCTTTTAACCATAATTAGATTATTACAACAAATGGCAGTGAGATCATGTGAATGATCATCATTGTGTTTCTCCACCTGTAACGCTCACAATAAAAGGTGTGTTTGTGTTTGTGATTGGAGATGCTGTGTATGATGAGAGTGTTGTGTTTTTACCAGGGCTTGCTCTGCCTGTTTGTCTGATCTCTCTGGGTCAGCTGGCAGTAATGACCTCACTGCAAGACGAGGCAGGGACCCTGGGCCAGATTACTCACCACCTTACTGGACCCAAGGCAGACACGGGCGGTCGCTGATGTACTTGACTCACGTGGCTCACTCTCTCTCTCGCTCCCAGATAATGTTTGCTTTAACCCTTAATACTCAAGCCTATACCCAGACAGGAGAGCGTACAAATCAAATCAAATCAAATTTTATTTGTCACATACACATGGTTAGCAGATGTTAATGCGAGTGTAGCGAAATGCTTGTGCTTCTAGTTCCGACCATGCAGTAGTATCTAACAAGTAATCTAACAAATTCACAACAACTATCTTATACACATAAGAGTAAAGGAATGAATACGAGTATGTACATATAAATATATGGATGAGCGATGGCTGACCGGCATAGGCAAGATGCAGTAGATGGTATGGAGTACAGTATATATANAGTCAGTATGTTGGCAGCAGCCACTCAATGTTAGTGATGGCTGTTTAACAGTCTGATGGCCTTGAGGTAGAAGCTGTTTTTCAGTCTCTCGGTCCCAGCTTTGATGCACCTGTACTGACCTCGCCTTCTGGATGATAGCGGGGTGAACAGGCAGTGGCTCGGGTGGTTGTTGTCCTTGATGATCTTTTTGGCCTTTCTGTGACATCGGGTGGTGTAGGTGTCCTGGAGGGCAGGTAGTTTACCCCCGGTGATGCGCTGTGCAGTCCTCACTACCCTCTGGAGAGCCTTACGGTTGTGGGCGGAGCAGTTGCCGTACCAGGCGGTGATACAGCCCGACAGGATGCTCTCGATTGTGCATCTGTAAAAGTTTGTGAGTGATTTTGGTGACAAGCCGAATTTCTTCAGCCTCCTGAGGTTGAAGAGGCGCTGTTGCGCCTTCTTCACCACGCTGTCTGTGTGGGTGGACCAATTCAGTTTGTCCGTGATGTGTACGCCGAGGAACTTAAAACTTTCCACCTTCTCCACTACTGTCCCCTCGATGTGGATAGGGGGGTGCTCCCTCTCCTGTTTCCTGAAGTCCACGATCATCTCCTTTGTTTTGCTGACATTGAGTGAGAGGTTATTTTCCTGACACCACACTCCGAGGGCCCTCACCTCCTCTCTGTAGGCCATCTCGTCGTTGTTGGTAATCAAGCCTACCACTGTAGTGTCGTCAGCAAACTTGATGATTGAGTTGGATGCGTGCTTGGCCACGCAGTCATGGGTAAACAGGGAGTACAGGAGAGGGCTGAGAACGCACCCTTGTGGGGCCCCAGTGTTGAGGATCAGCGGGGTGGAGATGTTGTTTCCTACCCTCACCACCTGGGACCGGCCCGTCAGGAAGTCCAGGACCCAGTTGCACAGGGCTGGGTCGAGACCCAGGGTCTCGAGCTTAATGACGAGCTTGGAGGGAACTATGGTGTTAAATGCTGAGCTGTAGTCGATGAACAGCATTCTTACATAAGTATTCCTCTTGTCCAGATGGGTTAGGGCAGTATGCAGTGTGATTGCGATTGCGTCGTCTGTGGACCTATTGGGACGGTAAGCAAATTGGAGTGGGTCCAGGGTGTCTGGTAGGATGGAGGTGATATGATCCTTGACTAATCTCTCAAAGCACTTCATGATGACGGAAGTGAGTGCTACGGGGCGATAGTCATTTAGCTCAGTCACCTTAGCTTTCTTGGGAACAGGAACAATGGTGGCCCTCTTGAAGCATGTGGGAACAGCAGACTGGGATAGGGACTGATTGAATATGTCCGTAAACACACCAGCCAGCTGGTCTGCGCATGCTCTGAGGACACGGCCAGGGATGCCATCTGGGCCGGCAGCCTTGCGAGGGTTAACACATTTAAATGTTTTTCTCACATTGGCTGCGGTGAAGGTGAGCCCGCAGGTTTTGGTAGCGGGCCGTGTCGGTGGCACTGTATTGTCCTCAAAGCGAGCAAAGAAGTTGTTTAGTTTGTCTGGGAGCAGGACGTCATGGTCCGCGACGGGGCTGGCTTTCTTTTTGTAGTCCGTGATTGACTGTAGACCCTGCCACATTCCTCTTGTGTCTGAGCCGTTGAATTGTGACTCTACTTTGTCTCTATATTGACGCTTAGCTTGTTTGATTGCCTTGCGGAGGGAATAGCTACACTGTTTGTATTCAAACATGTTTCCGGTCGCCTTACCCTGGTTAAAAGCAGTGGTTCGCGCTTTCAGTTTTGCGCGAATGCTGCCATCAATCCACGGTTTCTGGTTGGGGAAGGTTTTGATATTTGCTATGGGTACAACATCACCAATGCACTTGCTAATAAACTCGCTCACCGAATCAGCGTATACATCAATGTTGTTGTCAGATGCTATCCGGAACATATCCCAGTCCACGTGCTCGAAGCAATCTTGCAGCATGGAATCAGATTGGTCGGACCAGCGTTGAACAGACCTGAGAACGGGCGTTTCCTGTTTTAGTTTCTGTTTGTAGGCTGGGAGCAACAAAATGGAGTCATGGTCAGACTTGCCGAAAGGAGGGCGGAGAATAGCCTTGTATGCATCACGGAAGTTGGAATAACAGTGGTCCAGGATTTTACCAGCCCGGGTGGCACATTGGATATGCTGGTAAAATTTCGGGAGCCTTGTTCTTAAATTTGCCTTATTAAAATCCCCAGCCACAATAAATGCAGCCTCAGGATATGTGGTTTCCAGTTTACATAGAGTCCGATGAATTTCTTTCAGTGCCGTCGATGTATCAGCTTGAGGGGGGATGTACACGGCTGTGATTATAATCGAGGAGAATTATCTTGGTAGATAATGCGGTCGGCATTTGATTGTAATGAATTCTATGTCAGGTGAACAAAAGGACTTGAGTTCCTGTATGTTGTTATGATCACACCACGTCTCGTTAATCATAAGACACACACCCCCACCATTCTTCTTACCAGATAGAAGTTTGTTCCTGTCGGCGCGATGCGTGGAGAAACCAGGTGGCTGTACCGACTCAGGTAACGTGTCCTGAGTGAGCCATGTTTCCGTGAAGCAAAGAACGTTGCAGTCTCGGATGTCTCTCTGAAAGGCAACCCTTGATCTGATTTCGTCTACTTTGTTGTTTGTTACAAGCAAGCAGCCAAGCGCTGATGTTTATTTACAAAGAAATATCCTGGTAAAGGACATTGGTTGATAAAGTAAGCCTTGCCCCAGGGTTGTTGATGGAAGAAAGCCACTGATGGATCCATCCCTTGATGCACATTGTGTGTGTGGGTGGGCTGGGCGTTGTGACTGAATGGAGCACTGGTTTCCTACCCTGGGGAGACTGAAAGCTGAGACCTGTGGCATTCGTAAGAAACTACAGCAGAGAGAGGTGGTGTCATCTTCACCGACCTGTGATGAGATTGGTTCTGAAGGCCGTCAATCAATTCCGCCCTGATAGCTCCACGGCCCTGTGTGTGTGTGTTTATATGTTGGAGCGGGAACTACAGGAAATGCTGGGATGCAGGGAATTCTGGGGGCATTTTAAGTTGGACTTGACTGATAACAACCCATACAGTGGTGTTTCAGGTCAGGATAAGCCAAGGCTGATGTTCTATGCGAAGGCTTGTGTAACCGCTCTGTTTTCTCCAATGATGTGTGTATGACTTGTCCGCCCAGCGAGCCATTGTGTGTTGGGTGTGTGACAGGTTGTATAGTCTGGGGGGGACGTGCTACATCAGACGCCTGGTGATGGGGTCTCTCTCGACCCTAGACATGTGATGGTGGACTGGGTAGTGTGACGTTGTGTGTGTATGTGACTGTGTGTATGTGTGTGTGCTTGCGTGCCTGCATACATGCGTATGTGTTTGTGTGCTTGCTTGTGTGTGTGTGTGCATGTGAGGGTCTTTGGTCCCGTGTAAGAAGGCCCATCACTCCGTTTGGGACCTGAGGCCCAGCGATGCTAACGTCTCCAGGCAGCCTGTCACATAAATCTGAGGTCCCTGTCCAGCAGTCCTGTGAGTTTGATGGCTCCTGGCTGCAGTCGACCCCCTCAGCCATCAGCAGCCTAGTTTGGGCCTCACCTATCCTTCACCTCAGCCTGGCCATGACGCACAACACAGCCTCTTTAATTGGGCCAGTAGTAATACGTTTGGTGAATGAGGAGAATATGGGGGAGAGGAGGGTAGAGGGGGGAGAAGAATGGGAGAGAACAGAGGAAAGAAGAGGAGAAAGGAGAGGGGAGAGGGAGAGGGAGGGGAGAGGGTGAGAAAAGAGAGGAGAGGGTAGACAATCCCTCCAGTAGTGGAGAGAATGACGAGTGTGTCCAGGGGATAGGCCTGAGTTTTCAAGTCTTGTTGGCAACAAGCA
This sequence comes from Hucho hucho, assembly GCA_003317085.1. NCBI lineage: Eukaryota > Metazoa > Chordata > Actinopteri > Salmoniformes > Salmonidae > Hucho > Hucho hucho. Next base: position 503,278 of record QNTS01000522.1, read on the forward strand.
TCTGAGTCGTGTTCACTGGCCTCGACAGACTGACTGAGGCAGGGAGGGAGGGTTTGTGTAGTCAGAACAGCAGCCAGACAGAAGTCTGTGTGTGTTGTTCTGTTGTTGTGTGGTCTGAATGTTGTTGTGTGGTCTGAATGTAGTAGGCCTACATGAACATTTAGAAGTGTTTGAAGGCTCATCACTGGGCAGTGAGTTAGTCAGCTTTGCAGTGTGTGTGTGTGTGTGTGTGTGTGTGTGTGTGTGTGTGTGTTGCAGTGGAGGCTGGTGGGAGGAGCTATAGGAGGACAGGCTCATTGTAATGTCTGGAAAGGAAAAAATGGAACGGAGTCTAATGTGGTTTCCATATGTTTGATACCGTTCCATTGATTCCATTCCAGCCATTACAATGATCCCGTCCTCCTATAGGTCCTCCCACCAGCCTCCTCTGGTGTGTTGTTGTGAGATCTGACTGTTGTAGGATAGCTTACACACATCTAGAAGTGTGTCTAGACGTTGGGCTTTGGGCAGTGGGCCAGGAACCTGAGGAGGCAGAGAAAGGCTGGATGTGACAGGATGGGGATGGAGGCTTTGAGGCTAAGATCAACACAGTTGCTCATCCTTCCTCCTGTCACAGGAAGTCAATACAACACAGAGCTCAGGACAGGAACCTCTCAGTTTTCATCAAGGATCTCTCTGTACTTTGCTCCGTTCATCTTTCCCTTTATCCTGACTAGTCTCCCAGTCCCTGCTGCTAAAAAACATCCCCACAGCATGATGCTTCCACCACCATGCTTCACCTTACGGATGGTGCCAGGTTTCCTCCAGATGTGACAGTTTCTTATAGTTTGAGAGTCCTTTAGGTGACTTTTGGCAAACTCCAAGTGGTCATGTGCCTGTTACTGAGGAGTGGCTTCCGTCTGGCCACTATACCATAAAGGCCTAATTGGTGGAATGCTGCAGAGATTCTGGAAGGTTCTCCCATCTCCACAGAGAAACTCTGGAGCTCTGTCAGAATGACCATCAGGTTCTTGGTCACCTCCATGACCAAGGCCCTTCTCCCCCGATTGCTCAGTTTGACCAGGTGGCCAGCTCTAGGAAGTGTCTTGGTGGTTCCAAACGTCTTCCATTTAAGAATGATGGAGGCCACTGTGTTCTTGTGGACCTTCAATGTTGCAGAATGATTTTGGCACCCTTCTTGACATAATCCTGTCTCGGAGCTGTATAAATCAAGTTGTAGAAACATCAATGGAAGGATGATCAATGGAAACAGGATGCACCTGAGCTTAGTTTCAAGTCTCATAGCAAAGGGTCTGAATACTTATGTAAATAAGGTATTTATTTATTTATTTATTTTGAAATTAGCAAAAATATCTCAACTTTTTTTGCTTTGTCTTTATGGGATATTGTGTGTAAGTTGATTAAGATTTGTATTTTATTTGATTAATTTTAGAATAAGGCTGTAACGTAACAAAATGTGGAAAAGGGGAAGGGGTTTGAATACTTTCTGAATGCACTGTATAGTGATAAGGTATCCGAGGACAACTTTATTCTGTGAGGTAATGAGGACAACTATGATGTATATGCAGTGAGGTGAAAGAAAATCAGATCAGGTCATCAAGGATGGAATGCTACTGTACCATGGCTTTCCTCATAGCCACAGCTGTACTTTGAGTCAGCTGTACAGAAGTCAAATCAAATTTAGTTGGTCACATACACATATTTAGCAGATGTTATTGCAGGTGTAGGGAAATGCTTGTGAAATACTGCAAAGTTACTTAGGAGCCAGGAACAGGGCATCCATGTCTTGGTGCCATCTTGTCATAGTGTGTGTATGTGCATAAGCGCATTCATTTGTGTGTTTAAGGGGATGTTGACCCATGTGTGTTTGGTAATGTTCCCTGACAGTGTTTCAAACACTCTCCTGGTGAATGTCTGTGGGCATGACTACCTCTGCGCTGTCCATATGACTGTATCACTCCTCACTTCATTATATGGCAGACTCCACAGGGCCCCATATTTACACTTGTTCTATTTCACTGCACTCCATTTCAATGTGTCCACTAGTAGTGGGTAAGCATGAGGGCCCACTCAGATCATTCTCTCTCTCTCTCTCTCTCTCTCTCTCTCTCTCTCTCTCTCTCCCTCTCTCTCTCTCTCAATGAGTGACTAAAACAGTGAATGGGAGAGAATCCTTCAGCGGACCATTGTGCAGACAAACAAACAAACACACACACATTAATAAAAACAAAACCACACACACATTAATAAAAACAAAACCACACACACATTAATAAAAACAAAACCACACACACATTAATCAAAACAAAACCACACACACATTAATAAAAACAAAACCACACACACATTAATAAAAACAAAACCACACACACATTAATAAAAACAAAACCACACACACAAGCTGCTTGGGTCAGTGTGGCAGAACAGAGTGGAGCCTCATGATGAGAACAGAATGGAGTCTGCAAACCGGATGGACCACGCCCAACCTCTTACATCATCCTAGTTCTCCCAAGCCTGGGAACTGAATGCTTTCCAAGGCAAAGACTCTCTCTCTCCCTCTTTCGGATCCCTCGCTTTGTTTTCTTTTAATCCTAGAAATTCCTCTTGCACTCAGAGTGGGCCAGTCAGTGTAGTGTAGTGGAGGGGCCCTAACATGGGCATGTGTGGACACTTTAGCTGGGAGGAAGTCAGTTCACATCATATAAACAGGCAGGGACACTGTTTATTTGAATGTGGAGAGAAGTGCACACGGCTCTGCCATGACTCAAACATGTGTCACTTCATACAGGGATCTTTGCCATGGTCTTCGTGACAGTCTTAATCTGGCCTGCCTGCGTGTGTATGAGGGGGGAGCTAGAATGAGGATAGGGCTATATGTTGGCTACCGCTTACGTAAGACAGAAGGGGATGTTGGCATGGGGAGGGAAGGAGGAGGGAAGGGGTGGGTGAGGAGTGACTCTGCAACTCCACACAGGAAACAGAGGGAGTGTCTAGCCTGGGGGTGGGCCTTTGAGCCAGGTCCAGATGACAGGATGGAATTGGAGGAGATTGACTGCTGCTATTTTCTTTTTTTGGTTCAGCATATTGAACAACTGTAACTCACTAAATGGGACCTTCTTTATTTATTTTTTACATATCCTAAGAGTCCAAAGGATGTCACTATGTTTCTAGTTAGAATTGCAGCATAATGAATATCCCATACAGAACTGAACAGACCTCTCTTGAGGATTATGTGTATTCCACCACCATGCATAGCCTACATGCATAACCACCACTTTACCCCATACATACATTACCATCACCATTCATCACTCCTGCTCCTGCCCCCCAGTCACCTCTGACCTTTCCCTTATCCTCTAACCCTATTTCTTCCACTTCCTCTCCTCCACATCCTCATTTCACCACTCCTCCCTTCTACCTCTCTCACCGCTCCTCTCTCTTTTCACCCTCTCATTGCCTCTCTTCCGTCTATTGCATCCCATTTCGCCACAGCCAGCATTACCCTATTGTGCTCTGCTATCCCTCTCAGGCAACTGGACTACATCAGGAAAATACAGGATGGAGGGAGGGAGAGAGGGGAGGGGTAGAGAGAGAATTGAAGAGATGGGAAGGGTGGGAATGTGAGGTAATGAGAGAGGTTGAGGGTGAAAGGTAATATGTTTAAGTGAATGGGAAGCTGGCATGGACCCGTCTTGTGTTGCGTGATGTAACTTACCTTATGCTCATATTCAGGATATAGGGCGTATTCTAAGAAAAAAATGTATGACCTAGTTTTTCTTTCTGCTTGCATTATGTATTTATATTGATGTGTGTATTTTCTGTACTTTATGTCATTCAGGGCACATCTGTAAATGAGACCTTGGTCTCAGTATGACTCCTTAATAAAATAAAGGTTAAATAAATCAAATAAAGATTCATATCCAATCTACATTATGATGCCCATGGTTTTCTATTCATCTTAAAGCCTCCTGACCTTCGCTACCACTTAGAATGTCTTCATACTCATGCTAACTCCCAACATAATGTGTTGCTTATATGGTAGACAGTGATGTAAGTGGAAGGCCCAGTGTTAGCATCGTGACCCAGAATGTAGTTTAGCACCTAAAAAACTAACCTAAGGGGTGTAAAACATGCTGTCCATGGGCTGTGTGCAGCCTGCCATTATGTAACGCTAACACCAAGCAACACTTGCCTCTTGGATTATTTAAGATTTGATGTTGGACAAACAACACTCCACACAATGGAATTAGGTCATTCCTAGCATCAGATTGTTTTGTTCAAGCACCACAGGTGAAAAGTGAGTGACCCTCTGGACAATTGCCTTCGTAGAAATGGTTCCTTAGGCAAAGTAAGTGGCAGCCCTGCACTAGCTGATGACTGCATATACTCATTTATGTAGAGCTCCAAGCAAGCAAAGCTCCCTGAACCATTCTATTGTGTGCTGCTGCAGTAGTTACATGAGGATTTTAAGCCTTCATCTGAGGAAACAAAGGTGTGACATCTGTTGAGGATCAGAAGGGATGGCTGACATACAGGAGTCTCTATCCCACCGTTTGGTAGTCCTAAACACCACCACCACCTGACTAACCCGGAGAGATGGATAGCATGGTACTCGCTGTCATGTTCACTCACACTAATCACTGGAAATGCTCAAGTCACATTTAGTGAGCTGCACATTTGTGAATTCTGCAGGTGAGTTCCTACCTGGAGGATAAGGATACTCTCTGTGTGTATTTTCACTGGACTAAATGGTACCAGTTAATCAGAATATGGGAAGTCAGAGGGGAGATGGTTCCTTGGGTACTACACCTATCCCCTTCACACTGAACTGGGGTGATGTCTCAGAGGTCACAGCAACCAAGCCCCTCAGCTACAGCTCCATACGCTAAACACAGAAATAGGCTGATCCAGGCAGGCTGAGGCTGAAGCAGGGCCAGCTGTGCCCTCACCCAGACAGGCCCGCACAGTTCTGTTGGGGTTTGTGTGTAAAGTGCTTGTCCATGTGTGCTCATTATATAAGGGTTTGTGTGAGGCATTTTCATTAACGCACTCATGCGTCACATCTATGCTTTGCATGTAGCTCCATTGGTCATTTTCATTCAATCTAATGGAAAACACTTGAGTAAATGAGGGATACAAAGTATATTGAAAGCAGATGTGGTTCCTAAGTTAATTTAGCAATTAACATCCCATCATGCTTAGAGTCATGTTTACAAAAATTATTTTGGCTACCAAGGCTATGCCCCCATAGGATGACAATCCCTCCATCCACAGGGCACGAGTAGTCACTGAATGGTTTGATGAGCATGAAAACGATTCAAACCATTCACCATGGCCTTCTCAGTCACCAGATCTCAACCCAATTGAACACATACGGGAGATTCTGGAGCGGCGCCTGAAACGGCGTTTCCTACCACCATCAACAAAACACCCAATGATGGAATTTCTTGTGGAAGTATGGTGTCACATCCCTCCAATAGAGTTCCAGACACATGTAGAATCTATGTGAGTATATAGAATGTAGAAAAGCTGAAGCACCATGCTGTATCAATATCAGTGTCCACCACCACCCCTCTCATGTGACATGGCCTGCAGTAGAATGGATGCCCCTGGAGACCCTCAAACACCCTGGTCCCACTGGTATCTGCAGTCTATATACTGTGTGTCTGTATAATTGACATAAAGTATATTAATATCAGTCTGTATGCAACCTCCTTATCCAGGGATGAATGGTGACTCATGACGAGCAGTGTGTGAGACAAGACGAGACCTGTGCTGTGAACAGAGAGCAGGTCCCAAGAGAACACTTGTACTTAAATAAGAAACATCTCCTCAGGGTGTCAATTGTTCTTCAATTTTACACAGATTACAATTCGATCATACTTATTTGGAAAGTTAAAATTCAATTTACTTTATGTAGAGGCTTTGAAGTTTGGCAGCCAGGGGATTTGAAACTACCCATGTGGGTCTGGTAAGCCATTGACAGAGTGCATTGAGACATGATCTGTCTCTTATAATCCACTGGAAGTAGGGCATGCTTCTTGGTGTCAGGCGTGCTGCGCACATCATGACGCAAAAGTTGTTGATTGAAGATACACCTCATACTGTATCTGTGGAGAGTATACATTTCACATTTTTGGGATTTAAGACAATGAGAGGGTGGAGAGAAAGAGAGAGAGGATGGCGAGAGAGGGGGGAGCAGAGAGAGAGAGAGAGAGAGGGGAGAGGGAGGGAGAGAAGAGAGAGAAAGAGGATCTGTATCCAAATATTTAAATAATATTGTCTTAATGACGACCTCTACAGTATAGGCCTACAGATACACTTAGGCCTAGAAAAAGGACCCATTCTGATCTCTAATTGGTCTCATGAATTTGTAACACCATACCCTTTTCCTGTACTGTGGTGTATGGAGATAGGTTAGGTGAGACACACTGATAATGACCTGGCCGTGAAGGATCAAACAGATCTGAGTGATGTGAGTGAGTGGTCTGTGTGTAAACCATAAAGCAAAATAGCCTTTATCTGGGGCATGGACAACTGTTTATTGAGGTTTGTGCAACATTCCTTTCAAATGCAATTACACACCAGTTTGCCTGCAGGAGCTGCTCTCTCTCTCTTTCTTGCTCTCTTTCTCGCTCTCTCGCTCTCGCGCTCTCTCTTTCCCTGAGCAGCAGACAACTGCCCACCCCCACTCCATATCAAATCAAATCACATTTTAGGTGTAGACCTTACAGTGGTGTAGACCTTACAGTGAAATGCGTACTTACGAGCCCCTAACCAACAATGCAGTTTAAAAAAATACAGATAAGAATAAGAGATAAAAGTAACAAGTAATTAAAGGGCAGCAGGGGGGGGGGTAATGCAAATAGTCTGTGTAGCCATTTGATTAGATGTTCAGTAGTCTTATGGCTTGGGCGTATATTAGAGGCTGTTTAGAAGTCTTTTGGACCTAGACTTGGCGCTCCAGTACCGCTTGCTGTGCGGTAGCAGAGAGAACAGTCTATGACTAGGGTGGCTGGAGTCTTTGACCATTTTTAGGGCCTTCCTCTGACACCGCCTGGTATGGAGGTCCTGGATGGCAGCAAGCTTGGCCCCAGTGGTGTACTGGGCCGTTCGCACTACCATCTGTAGTGCCTTGTGGTCGGAGGCCGAGCAGTTGCCATACCAGGCAGTCATGCAACCCGTCAGGATGCTCTCGATCGTGCCCTCTTCATATGAGACACATGTTTATGTGCGCTCAGTGGAAAGCAGATAATATTTCTTCATCCACATTAACTTTTTAATAAAAAATGTATTAGACTATACTACACAGGACAAATGACGCAAAATTAATGATAAGTGATGCATAACTCCAAATGGGATCGGCTTATTTCATAAACTCAGCAAAAAAAGAAATGTCCCTTTTTCAGGACACTGTCTTTCAAAGATAATTAGTAAAAATCCAAATAACTTCACAGATCTTCATTGTAAAGGTTTTGAACACTGTTTCCCATGCTTGTTCAATGAACCATAAACAATTAATGAACATGCACCTGTGGAACGGTCGTTAGGACACTAACAGCTTACAGACGGTAGGCAATTAAGGTCACAGATATGAAAACTTAGGACACTAAAGAGGCCTTTCTACTGACTCTGAAAAACACCAAAAGAAAGATGCCCAGGGTCCCTGCTCATCTGCGTGAACGTGCCTTAGGCATGCTGGAAGGAGGCATGAGGACTGCAGATGTGGCCAGGGCAATACATTGCAATGTCCGTACTTTGAGACGCCTAAGACAGCGCTACAGGGAGACAGGATGGACAGCTGATCGTCCTCGCAGTGGCAGACCACGTGTAACAACACCTGCACAGGATCAGTACATCCGAACATCACACCTGCGGGACAGGTACAGGATGGCAACAACAACAGCCCGAGTTACACCAGGAACGCACAATCCCTCCATCAGTGCTCAGACTGTCCGCAATAGGCTGATAGAGGCTGGACTGAGGGCTTGTAGGCTTGTTGTAAGGCAGGTCCTCACCAGACATCACCGGCAACAACGTCGCCTATGGGCACAAACCTACCTCGCTGGACCAGACAGGACTGGCAAAGGGGCTCTTCACTGACGAATCGCGGTTTTGTCTCACCAGGGGTGATGGTCGGATTGGTGTTTATCATCGAAGGAATGAGCGTTACACCGAGGCCTGTACTCTGGAGCGGGCTCGATTTGGAGGTGGAGGGTCCATCATGGTCTGGGGCAGTGTGTCACAGCATCATCGGACTGGGCTTGTTGTCATTGCCTGCAATCTCAACGCTGTGCGTTACAGGGAAGACATCCTCCTCCCTCATGAGGTACCCTTCCTGCAGGCTCATCCTGACATGACCCTCCAGCATGACAATGCCACCAGCCATACTGCTCGTTCTGTGCATGATTTCCTCCAATACAGGATTGTCAGTGTTCTGCCATGGCCAGCGAAGAGCCCGGATCTCAATCCCATTGAGCACGTCTGGGAACCTGTTGGATCAAAGGGTGAGGGCTAGGGCCATTCCCCCCAGAAATGTCAGGGAACTTGCAGGTGCCTTGGTGGAAGAGTGGAGTAACATCTCACAGCAAGAACTGGCAAATCTGGTGCAGTCCATGAGGAGGAGATGCACTGCAGTACTTAATGCAGCTGGTGGCCATACCAGATACTGACTGTTACTTTTGACCCCCCCTTTGTTCAGGGACACATTATTCCATTTATGTTAGTCACATGTCTGTGGAACTTGTTTACTTTATGTCTGTTGAATCTTGTTATGTTCATACGAATATTTACACGTTAAGTTTGCTGAAAATAAACGCAGTTGACAGTGAGAGGACATTTCTTTTTTTGCTGAGTTTATGACATAAGTGCGTTCGGAAACCCTTTGATTTTCACAACAACAAAAAAGCGCACAAAATGACCCCAAAGACGCACGGGCATCAAAACCATACAAAACACCTAGTAGACACGGTAGTTGACTCGTCGTGTGTGTGTCCCTGCCGGAGTCCGTTGTGAACTTGAGGAGCGCCTGTCTGACTCAATAGTGAGTTAAAATCAGACGGCGAATCACGGGAACCCACGTGTGGTGCTAGGGCGCATCATGAAAGCGCACGCGTAATCCAGCGATCCGTGGGATTGGGCAGAGGGAGTGGAGGTTGGGTTAGGAAAAAAACACGATTGGTAGAGTTGAGAGTAAAACTTGTTGGCTCAGATATTTGTGCAGCCACGTCCTCTCTTGCTAACCTCCCCACTCAACGCGGAGCTGTCCATTGGCACAGGTGCTGAAACGCGTCTATTCTCAATCCCTCACAGCCGTGCGCGACGGAGTGTCGAGAGTAAAACATTTGGATGATTGTATTGACTTTATCCATATATTTTTGTGACACTTCGGTGGATATACATTGATTTATTCAGCTTTCATCAAGAGCGCATCAAAGGTGCACGTTCTGACCCAGTCAGTTAACGGACTCTTAAGAGGCAGAAAGATGGCTTTTATGGTGAAACAAATGGTGGGAGGGCATGTGAAGAACCTGACTGGGGGTTTGACCGAGGAAAAGCCCGAAGGAGAGAAATCGGAAGCCGCAGCGGCAGGAATGACCCAGGAGGAATTTGAACAATATCAACAACAGTTAGAGGAGGAAAAGTAAGACCAATCCCAAGTTTATTGATCAATTTGAATAGCCTATAGATTTTGAAATGGTTTCGTACTATAAAGCGGCGTTTATTCTGTGTAATGGCCAATGTAAAGACGCTGATGAGCGCGTGCCTTTACAAGCCACAGTGCGCCATGCACTATTTTACGCATCAGTGGGATCCACGGCGTGCTCTCGAGCTCACCACACTGCTGCTACACTCGATACATTAGTTTTCTTTCAGGTTTCAAGAATTAGGCTATTTAGGACGGTTTTCCATTGGAATTCTTGCAATAGCCTAATCCAGAAACAAAAATGTGTAAGTAATCACAGTGAGTTTAATGCCCAATTATACTGTAAAATGGACTCGTTTTCCAATAGGCATTTACTAATGCTTCAGGTTGATACTTGTCCTCAGATTCATTCTAGAACATGAATTCAGTTACTTTCATAAAACATCTGATAATTTAATTGACTTTACTCCAAATTTCCCCTATGTCAGAGGAGAAGATGTCCTCAAGGTTTGAAACAGATGACTCTACAAAAGCTCATAGATCTGAACATATATCTTGTCCTGTGAAAGAAATACCCTCGAAATGTGTCTTATCATGTGCAGTGCCTCCACACACACTTGTCTCTACATGAAAAGTATACTTAATTAAAAAGAAATGGGTAGTACTACAGTGAGGGAAAAAGGTATTTGATCGCCTGTTGATTTTATATGTTTGCCCACTGACAAAGAAATTATCAGTCTATTATTTTAATGGTAGGTTTATTTGAACAGTGAGAGACAGAATAACAACAAAAAAATCCAGAAAAACGCATGTGAAAAATGTTATAAATTGATTTGCATTTTAATGAGGGAAATAAGTATTTGACCCCCTCTCAATCAGAAAGATTTCTGGCTCCCAGGTGTCTTTTATACAGGTAACGAGCTGTGATTAGGAGCACACTCTTAAAGGGAGTGCTCCTAATCTCAGTTTGTTACCTATATAAAAGACACCTGTCCACAGAAGCAATCAATCAATCAGATTCCAAACTCTCCACCATGGCCAAGACCAAAGAGCTCTCCAAGGATGTCAGGGACAAGATTGTAGACCTACACAAGGCTGGAATGGGCTACAAGACCATCGCCAAACAGCTTGGTGAGAAGGTGACAACAGTTGGTGCGATTATTCGCAAATGTAAGAAACACAAAAGAACTGTCAATCTCCCTCGGCCTGGGGCTCCATGCAAGATCTCACCTCGTGGAGTTGCAATGATCATGAGAACTGTGAGGAATCAGCCCAGAACTACACGGGAGGATCTTGTCAATGATCTCAAGGCAGCTGGGACCATAGTCACCAAGAAAACANTGTTTGGAGGAGGAGGAATGCTGCCTATGACCCCAAGAACACCATCCCCACCGTCAAACATGGAGGTGGAAACATTATGCTTTGGGGGTGTTTTTCTGCTAAGGGAACAGGACAACTTCACTGCATCAAAGGGACGGTGGACAGGGCCATGTACCGTCAAATCTTGGGTGAGAACCTCCTTCCCTCAGCCAGGGCATTGAAAATGGGTCGTGGATGGGTATTCCAGCATGACAATGACCAAAAACACACGGCCAAGGCAACAAAGGAGTGGCTCAAGAAGAAGCACATTAAGGTCCTGGAGTGGCCTAGCCAGTCTCCAGACCTTAATCCCATAGAAAATCTGTGGAGGGAGCTGAAGGTTCGAGTTGCCAAACTTCAGCCTCGAAACCTTAATGACTTGGAGAAGATCTGCAAAGAGGAGTGGGACAAAATCCCTCCTGAGATGTGTGCAAACCTGGTGGCCAACTACAAGAAACGTCTGACCTCTGTGATTGCCAACAAGGGTTTTGCCACCAAGTACTAAGTCATGTTTTGCAGAGGGGTCAAATACTTATTTCCCTCATTAAAATGTATATCAATTGATAACATTTTTCCCATTAAAAATTATAGACTGATCATTTCTTTGTCAGTGGGCAAACGTACAAAATCATCAGGGGATCAAATACTTTTTTCCCTCACTGTACAGAGCACTACCCTGGCTTAAGGTCACATGGCTCCAGGACAAACAGCCTGTTTACTGTTGACATGTCAGACATGGTGGAGCATCCACTGACTCCCCTCAGACTAGCCTCAACTGTCCACAGCCCACTTTGACCCTAATCTCATACCATCATACATTACACTGAGCTTCAGGGGAGGTGAGCTATTATAATGTGGATACCGCCATACAAAAGATCATAGCACAAAGTCTGGTGTCAGTGCTCTGTATAATACAAGGAGAATAGGGTTGTTGGAATGGGGTTGTTTGCAATGGCATGTCATATATAATCATACTATCAGGCACCGTGAGTCACTATGACATCCCCTGGTTATATGATGCCCTTGAGAGGAGAAGACACAAGACTCGTCATCTCAGTGCCATCGGGAGCTCTACCATTGGCTCTCACAGAGCGCTGGCTTATGTGCTGCTGTGTGGTGGTTTACATGCTCATGTTCATTCATTGTGGGCAAGATAACAGTAATGCCACTGTAAATATACACTGAGTGAACAAAACATTAAGAACACCTGTTCTTTCCATGACATAGACTGAAAGCTATGATCCCTTATTGATGTGACTCGATAAATCCACTTCAATCAGTGCAGATGAAGGGGAGGAGACAGGTTAAAGAAGCATTTTTAAGTCTTGAGACAATTGAGACATGGATTGTTTAAAATATTTAAGTGCCTTTGAATGGGGTATGGTAGTAGGTGCCAGGCGCACCAGTTTATGTCAAGAACTGCAACGCTGCTGGGTTTTCACGCTCAATAATTTCCCATGTGTATCAACAATGGTCCACCACCCAAAGGACATCCAGCCAACTGTGGGAAGCATCCCTGTGGAACGCTTTCGATACCTTGTAGAGTCCACGCCCCGACGTATTGAGGCTGTTGTGAGGGCAAAAGGGGGTGCAACACTAATATTAGGAAGATGTTCTTGATGTTTTGTACACTTTGTACACTATCCCCTCAGGGCCAGCCCTAGCCTTTTTGGGGACCAAGGCGAGATTTGGTTGGGGGGGGGCCCCAACCTCACGGGCAAAACATTTTAAAGCAAGATTTCTGCATTTTTCCATGGGGCGAGGTGAACATTTTAGTTTTAAAGCAAATTTCCTGAAATTCTACACATTTTGCCATGAATTTTTCCATGTTTATATGATATCTGAATGAGAGTGTCTAACAAAATCAATTGGGGCCCCCTGGAGGTCAGGCCCTTCGTGCCCGGTTGGTAATTCGGCCATGATTACTACAAGTTTAGATAGCTAGGTAGACTAATTTACCAATCTAAAAAATATTAGCTGACATGGGCTAATTGAGTGACTGTCAGTGACTGACATAACAAGAGGAAAACTGCTGATGGCCCTATGTTGCTTATGCCCAGGCTGGCCCTGTATCCCCTGCATGATAGTCTCTACTTCGGAATGTTTGGTGCGAGGTGTAGGTCTAGTCTTGTCTTTTGAAAGAGTTAAATCCTATTCAGGTGTTTATATCAGATTTTCACATTTTCAGTGATTGTTTCAATCTGATTATTGGAAAATTAGGGACAAAGATTATTTGAGTAATACTAAGACGGCTGCCCGGAAAACACAAACTGTCTCTTGTCTGCCCTCTGCTGGAGTTACCAAATGGGTAGCATTGCAGTATTGCTGTACGTGGTGGTGAAGTATAAATATCTGATTTACCTCAACATAAGGCTTGCAGTATGATAATATTTGTATGGTGGTGTAGGGCAGAGGACATGGTGATGGGGTGTTGTGGTGTCTGTGCTGTAGAGTGAGGTGATCCAAGGTTGTGTAGATTCACTGGTTTGGCAGCTGTAAAATGAGGTGTGCTAGTCAGTCAGTGTTCTGGAGTGGAGTAATCCTAGATTCTGGGTTCAGAGGATTTAGAGTTCTGTAGAGTGGTGTTGTCCTAGGTTCTGGGTTCAGAGGGTTTAGAGTTCTGTA
>QNTS01000522.1:520399-629125 GCA_003317085.1 Hucho hucho
CATTGCCACTAATGCCATTAAATCCTTAATCCTTCAGTCTAATTATGGAAATGATGTGAAGGAGGCGTTCGTTATGAAGCATCAACTTGAGTAAGGCCTCGAGATTATCCCACCTTTGCAGACGTTTTGTGTGTGTGTGTGTGTGTGTGTGTGTGTGTGTGTGTGTGTGTGTGTGTGTGTGTGTGTGTGTGTGTGTGTGTGTGTGTGTGTGTGTGTGTGTGTGTGTGTGTGTGTGTGTGATTACATGCAGCGACACTATTTCATCCGCTGTTAACCATTTTCTCTCTGGTTTTCCCCAGGCAGGAACGAGATGCTAGTTTTGCCCAGAAGAAAGCTGAGCGAGCAACAGTTAGAAGTCACTTCCGGGACAAATACAGACTGCCAAAGGTACATCCATTACTGATTCTGCATATTTGATTCAAGCATTTTCTTACTACATATTATTACAGGGTCAGACCCAGGTTGTGTCCTTAAAGCAAAAACACCATCCAAATGTGCTCTGTTTGTACTCTCTTTCCTTTCTCCCTTTGTCTCAATCGTCTCATTCTTCTCCCTTTCCTTTGTCCTTGCTCCCTACACCCTCTCCCACTGGCCTGTGTGTGTGCGTTTGTGTGTCTCCGCTGTGTGTGTGACCCAGAATGAGCTGGATGACACTCAGATCCAGCAGGCGGGGGATGACGTGGAGCTGCCCACAGAGCTAGCCAAGATGATCGCTGACGACAACAAGGAGGAGGAGTCCAAAACGTCTGTCCTGGGCAAGCTGACCAACATCCAGAATGTGGACATGGACCAGCTGAAGGACAAGGCCCAGGCCACGCTGGAAGACCTCAAACAGTCCGCTGAGAAGTGCAATCTCATGTGATCTGTCTGGCTGACTGAATTCCTGCTCTCTCTCTATCTCTCCCTCCCTTACTCTATTTCTCTGTACAACAAAGGATCTATGTAAGATATCATATGATCTTTGATCATGTACAAACGTTGATAGTCATGTTGCTTTGAATGCACACACATACAGTCAACACTGCCTCACACACACAAACATACCGCAGCATCTTCTGGCCAAGGAATCAGAGTAAACACTGTCTAAGCTGTGGGAGAACAGTAATAGTCTTATGCCAAAGACCCTTCTCAGAAAACCATTCAGGCAATGGCACAAAGTATATCAACTAGTCATATTAAGTGTGAGACTAAATCAAACTTTCTTGTCTTGGGACCACATTCAGTACATTACAAACCAAGTGTCTGTAATATCTATCGCAGGTGTAAAATATATTTGCAGTTAGCCTGTTCTGTCGTCCATCTAGTCTATGGTCATTAACTTGTTGGGGCCTTGCTAAGAGACAGCTCGTCCTCTGTGATGCCAACCCATCTAACCTTTCAACTCTGGCCTTTAACCTGTCCTCATATTGACCCCTGACCTCTCCATCTCAGTGCTGTTTTGTGCCGGTGGTTTGGTTTCGTTTAGCCGCTATGATATGTCAAGTGCTGTCTTTGTAAATGTCATCCTCTGGCTGAGTGCTGGTCATAGTGTTTAATAAGTACACAATACTATGAACATATATGAACATATATATATATGAACATATAGTACTTGGTATTTGTCTGAATTGTTGTTGTATCACTAAGTAAAGACTTAGGTGAGAGCGGGAGAGGGGTTTGTCAACCTTATTTAGTAATATACAATAAATATTTCTTCAATACAGTGGTTCATGTCTTGTAATAGTTGAACAGTCCTTTCGTGACTTTACAGTAATAGCATTTGAAGAAAGGATGGTGAAGATGCCTTAGTATCTTGTTTTATGTGATAGCTACTTTGTGCTTTCTTGTCAGTTCCATGAAGCAAAACAAACAAGTGTGAATATAATTCATTCTTACTCAAGTCTTACAGAGCCTGATCACCTATACATATTTCTCTGTATTAAAGTGTGTGACCTGCAATGATACTTTAAAGCCAACAGCAATACCTTCTTTAATTTCCAGTCACCCTATGGGGTGATTCAGGTTGATCTCATGATGATATTTCAGGAAGAGACATATTGTTCATGATGTTTCTGTTTCCTGCCCACTCTTTGCTTCTTTTACATCATCTTTGTTGTTCAGTGTTGTATGAACCTTATTGATTTTTGACTGACTGTTGAAACCATAATAAACAGATTTTTATGATGTATGCTTCATGTTTCTCCATTTGTTATCCAGCCAGCCTGACCATCTTGTCAGAAACTCCAGGACAGAAGATTTATAACATAATTTACAGTAGCCATCGTTTGAGGCTATAAAACCAAAACCTAATGTTCTGAAC
This sequence comes from Hucho hucho, assembly GCA_003317085.1. NCBI lineage: Eukaryota > Metazoa > Chordata > Actinopteri > Salmoniformes > Salmonidae > Hucho > Hucho hucho. Next base: position 522,699 of record QNTS01000522.1, read on the forward strand.
ACTAGGTGGAGACAAAAATACAACGTCATCAGAATGTTTGTTGATTAATGATTGTTGAATTAATGACAAACTGAATTTAATCCAAAATCCATATTTGCTCCTAATCAGATCAAGGTTTATTATCATGAAATTATTATCATTACAATACTGATATGCCAAATATTATGTTATAGTTGTTATAACCATTGTTATAACCACGTTCTTAAGTTAACCTTTATAATGATGTTGTTATAAAAAATAATATATTATTACCATTATTAGTGGCACCTTTACATTCCAGTGAAGTCTGGAATGTAAAATCAATAGCTCTTTGCAAAAGTGTACAGTGTTTTTCAGGGAGAAACCAGCCAGTAACTGCTTTGTGACATTTTTAGACAGACCGGGTGTAGCTACGGGGTTTTACAATCGCTTTTTTCAAAACACGTTAGTTAGCATTTCAATAGCAGTGAAGCCTGGGCTATTGGTCGTTTTCAAGTGCGGTGTGAAAGGGGAGAGCTGTAAAATATATTGATGCTGAAACCTGCCTCTATTGATAGGCGCAGGGCGTGAACAATCTTCAGCCTAGAAAGACACTGCCACTGCATGGCCAATCTGACACAATTGGGGTGAAACGGGCCAGAAAATACTATTCTCTTCCATTCTGTTCTATCAATCAGGGTTTAAAAACTCACTAGAATGAAGAGCGAGAGAGAGAGTTACCAGAGCGTCAATTAGTAGAACTTTAAGTGAACCCCTCACTGTGCGACCGTTTTCATCGAGGTCTCCCTTCTCGGGTTATCGCTAAAAAGGAACAGATTTGTTTTTTCTGCACTTAAAATTGGAGCAGTGGGTGCAGATGTGAGCTTCTAGCAATGGAATGCTTTCTGCTAGGGGGCTTGTATGCGCCCCACACTCACTACCTCCCCAAACGTTGACGTGTTTTGTAAAGGGGATGTGTTTTGTGAGGGGGACCACACAGGTCGTAAGTTTCATTAAATTTATAAACATTTTATTTATCCTGTATGACGAGCAGATTGGCAAAAACTACGTTGCTATAGAAATTAGTCCCACGGACTCCTCAATGACAACCAATCTTTGACCGGGATTGTAAATGGGAGAGGGGGGAAGGAAAACTTTCCTTTCTTTTTCTGGAAAAGGAGGGGTGATGTGGGGAAAAGATTACCGAAGCGTGAAGCGTAACTGCAAGAGGGGGACAAAGACACATAGCGGGAGAAAATGCGACAGTGAGAAGAGGCAGTTCGAATGAATTCAACAAACATAGAATGGAATACAGAACACGGAAAATATGAACGTTTTTTAAAGCCAAGAAAACAGGAGTAAAAAGAGTTATGCTTTCAAACGAGGGCATGAAATGTGGATACTAGGTGTCCGAACTTTGGACAGCGCATGTGGTCACTTTTTGATCCTTTTTTACTGACACGACTGTGACAGTTTGGGGGAGGATATTGTTGCTTTGTAGCGTAGCTGAATCTATGCAAAGGATTACAACATTCTTACTCATCCGTCCCAGACTGGATTCATTCACCCTCATAAAACGGATTGTTATTCCACAACTGTCAAGCGTGTATTGGAGAGACAGAGGGACATATTTAGGTTTGTAGCTAGGCCTAGTAAACACATTTATGTTTGGACCATAAACGCCTCATACTAAATGGGTTTATTAGTTACATTACGTGTTAAATTCAACATAGACTTGGCTGTCCCGCACTAACCGGAGGAAAATGTGCGCATCGCCGAACTAGAGCTCTCTCCAGCATGAACAGTTGGTGTAGCGCTCTTGCGCTCTTCTCATCTGTGCTGCTGGCGCTAGATGCCCAGTTAATATGTTGGCAAGCCCTGCTCCGATGCCATGAGGAGGCAGACTGTGAGCTTGCATACAGCCAGTATCTAGCCGCCTGTGAAGGAAACATCAGAGGCACCAGGAGGCAATGCCCCAGCCACTGTATTAACGCGTTGATAAGACTGAATCACACCCGCAATGGCCATTACCTCGAGAGGTGTGACTGTGGTCAGGACATGGAGTGTAGGGATGCAAAGCGGGCGATTGAGCCATGCCTCCCCCGGAGGTATCCTGGAGACGCGGGGGGGATAGGATGCACAGAGGCCCGTCAACGCTGCGAGGAGGACACCGGCTGTCACTCCTCCCTGACAGCCTACTTGTCTTACTGTGGGCAACTCTTCAACGGCAGGAAATGCTCGTCCAGGTGCAAGGCCACAATACAACAGATGCTTTTCATCCCAAATGGCATGCTACTAAACCAGTGTGTGTGCGACGGGGTGGAAAGGCCGTTCTGTGAGGTAGTCAAGGAGAACATGAGCAAACTGTGCCAGATTGGAGACCACAGTATTATTTCAGACCAGGCAGATATGGACGATATGTATGAGGATGAAGACTATGATTCGAAAACAGAGGAGATATATACTCCTGACTCAAATTCTAGTTCCCCGCAGCTGTCGAGCTATATGGCCTTATTATGTATCACTCTTGCACGGATATTCTATTGAGAAATGAATGTGGTCTGTTGAATGTGGCCTGTTGTTGTGACCTCTCAGTTAGACAGTCAGGACAGTCTGCTCGGGGACGGGTCCAATCTAATGAGCACGTGGGTTTGGTGTAGTGGAATACTATTTGTTCCTAGTAATCTCCTATGGGCCTAATGGATTTTTTCATATTTTGATATGATGCCTTAATTTGGTACACAAGAATGGACAGGACATTCAGACCACCAATTCAATTAGCAAATTAGGCCTAGGCTACTCATGGAATATCCTAGGTCGAAACTCTTCTGGAGTGTAAAGATCCATAAAGTGATTGTTTAAGGAGAAGTGAACCAAACTTGACTTCATTGTAACAATACTCCTCATTGGGCATTGCATCCATTACTTCTGGGCTACCTTTTAAACTCATGCCTATTTGTTTAGTTTCGTCTCAATGGTCCTTGGAGTGTGGCTTTATTAAGACTTAAGATAAACATTGGACCAGTCCAGTTTCTGTTTGCTTTCCTCTCTATTTTAGGGGCCTCTGCATTGTTGCAGTCATCACACTTCAAATATTTGTGGGGAACTGCTAGTGAACAGACAAGGGTTTAGAATCAAGTAGGCCTAGTTAAATTAACTGAAGTGCCTCTCCAGCAGCCCCCCTACCCCCCATGACACATCCCCCACTCTTGATAGTTGTATTTAAAATGTCCCCCCACTCTCCCCCTTTAGGGACCCCCTTTCTTTACTGAAAGCAAGAAGTCACCCTTCTCCTTATAGACTGGCCTCTACAAGATGAATGTGGACTCATGATAGACTTATATGGACAAAAGAAGAGGCACTATTGTTTTTTATCAGAAAAAATAAGAAATACCAGTTTATTACTATGAACAGCAGTACATAAGCTACTTGTTAATAGGCCTAGTTTAATTTATTATTAATTTCATATAAAGTGTAATGGGTTCCTTTCCAGGACATAAACATGTTTGACAGTTAGCCTAGATATTTAGCAAGAAGGGAAAAAGCTAAGAAGTTATTGTATTATCTTTTAATGACATGAGTCCTTCCCGTGTCCTTATCTTTACAAGATGTCACTTGAAGTTTTTCTAAACTAGCTTTGTTTTTGTCATGATCATCAATGTCATTTCTTTTTTTTTCAACTTGTTGGGTAGATGCTGGTCCATAGGGAAATGTAACTGTCATGTTGATGTTAAATTATATATATATATAAAAAAAAATAAGGAAGGAATCTATCTTTTACATTTATATGTCATATATTAATGCTGTAAATTAGTGTCCAATTTGTCCATTATGACTTTACAGTCAATACACAACCTCGTGAATAATATGGCAGTAGTTTACATGTACAAAAACAATGTTTTTGAAAAATGTTGCAGCTAGATTTGTCATCTCAACCAGTGTGGAAAGAAATAATGGATACTTGTTATATATGGAAAATAATTTATGTAAAAAAATGATTAAGTGTGAGTCAAAAAGTCCAACTGTTTATTTGACATCCTGTATGTTATTCAAAAGTAGGAATGTTTCCCAACCCCCAACTAAATGAAACATCACACCAAAACTATCAGACCTAAAGTATAGGCAAATGTAACTGTGCTGGAGGTAGAGAAGAAGACAGGAATGTTCAATAAGGGAAAAATGTCATTTTGGATCAGGCTCCAAAGTCACGTGTCGCCTTTGAATGTGAACTTGTGCCATTGCCAAGCAAAGCTAAAGGACCAGCAGACATTGAATCAGTTTGAATGTCTACTGCCTTGATCTTTGAAATTATACACTTGCATTTCTGGTAGTCCTGGCAATAGCAACTTTTACATGAAAAGACAAAACAGGACCTCTCACTACTATTGTCTTCTCATATCATCCATCTTCCCTGGAATTTAAAAAAACACTTTAGAGAGACGTCTTTTGTTGACACAATATTAAATCAAGTCCTAGAACAGGGTGATTGCATCTAAATGAATGCCTCCTGTGGCTGCTGAAAACACAAGTAACAGTGTGATTGCTGTGTAACTTTCATAATACCAGCATTGTTTAATACTTTAGGGATCAGGCCCAGAGTAACTGAAACCCAAGCAGGAATGTTAAGTGTCTGGCTGCACAATACATCTTATTTGGAAGAGAAGGCCAGGACTCTCTGTGCTCTTTGAGACATTTCACGTTTAAGTTACTGCTTCCTTTGACACTGTGTCTAGGAAACAACCAGGTAAATTGTACCTAATTAATAGTGTGTAAATGGCACTTTCTGCGTCAGTGTTGAAAGGTCAGTCACGACTCTTGAGAATGCAGGATTGTGCATTTGATTGTTTTGCCTTACAGTGCTTCTCAGTTCTATTGGTCTTCAATGACCTTTTCAGAGAAATAACAATGGAAATATAGCACATTAATAAATGTATCATTTTTATAACACAGTGAGAATGCAATGGGTGTTTTTTGTGTCTACTAATCTCCTAAATTCTGCTAATAACCTTTTAGGCAGGTTAGTAGGTAAATATAAATCTTTGGCACAAATAGCTCATAGTAATAATTCTTTATTTACAGGTCCTTAACAAACTGTATGGAAGTGTTATGTAATCTAAGTTTGAATGAGTCAAGATAAGTGGAATTTGAAGTCATAGTTCCTTTGACAATAGACTGACCAAGATGTCCCCTTCCCATCTTCACCTAAATCAAATTTGATTGGTCACATAAACAGTATACAACAGGTGTAGACTTTACAGTGAAATGCTTACTTACGAGCAAGTATTTTGCTTAGAAAATAATGTAATGCTCAACAGACAGTCCTTAGATTGTTCAAAAGTGTGTTTCACTAGTGCATTTAGAAGTGGAAGGGAGGGAAAGGGATTCTGTATAGTTGAGGTAAGACCCTCCTAACTCGGCTCAGCCAATCTGTCTAACCATCGCCATGCATCTCAAAGTTGTCCAACTCTAACTCACCCACACCCCTCATTCAAATCCCCCACTCAGCTTCTGGGAACAAAATCAAAACAAACAGAAGCAGGGGAGCCTTGGGGTGAGTGGGGGACGGCAGAGGGAGGATTTACAGAGGCTGCAGTGTGCTGGAGCCCATTTTCTAAATTATCTTTATTCAACGTTTCTCTAAAACAAACCCCTGCCTGCCCCCAGGTCTAGGAGCGGGGGTGACACAGGGATTTAGGGGAGAGTTTTGTCTCTCATCTGTACAATGTTCTATTCATGATAGCAGTCTACCCACGGTGAATGGTTGATGTGTGTGTGTTTGGGGGTTGGAAAGTTGAGGGGTCCTTAGTTCCTTACGGATTAACCCCCCACCCTCCCCCCTTTATAACTTTAGCTGATGTCAATACAGCTCCACCATCGTCCCATTAGGAGTACCAACAGAGGCTGATAGAGAGCCAGGAGAGGGGGAAAGGGTACAAGTGCTCATGATGGGTGGCAAGGTGGTCAGAGGGGTAAAAGGCATAGTGGTTGACTATTCAACTTTTTGGCATTCTCTTATAGCGTATACCTCCATCTCTACTGGTGCTCCTGCCAGTCCTCTACACGCCATGCTACCCTGGACTACATTAGGGCTTCCTCTCCTGACGTTATGGAAATGGGCCAGCTGTGGAAATGGGCCAGCTCTCCTCAGGAGAGGGAACCAAATGGTGACTACATGGCCAGGAGACAGCAGTAGGCCTCCAACAGGCAGTGACAGACTCACCAAGACATCCATGAAACCTTACACTCAGACCACAATGTTATTTTACCAAGCGTTACATTTCAACCCGAACTACAAGTACAGTGCCTTTGGAAAAAAGTATTCAGACCACATTGCTTTTTCCACATTTTGTTACATTACAGGCTTATTCTAAAATTGATTAAATTGTTTTTCCTCCTCATCAATCTACACACAATATCCCATAATGACAAAGCAAAAAACAGTTTTTTTAGAAATTGTTGCTAATTTATTTAAAATAAAAAACGGAATTATCACATTTACATAAGTATTCAGATAATTTACTCAGAACTTTGATGAAGCACCTTTGGCAGTGATTACAGCCTTGAGTCTTATTGGGTATGACGCTACAAGCTTGGCACATCTGTGTTTGGGGAGTTTCTCCCATTCTTCTCTGCAGATCTTCTCAAGCTCTGTCAGGTTGTATGGGGAGCGTTGCTGCACAGCTATTTTCAGGTCTCTCCAGAAATGTTTGATTAGGTTCAAGTCCTGGCTCTGGCTGGACCACACAAGGACATTCAGAGACTTGTCCCGAAGCCACTCCTGCGTTGTTTTGGCTGTGTGCTTAGGGTCGTTGTCCTGTTGGAAGGAACCTTCACCCCAGTCTGAGGTCCTGAGCGCTCGTTCTGGAGCAGGTTTTCATCAAGGATCTCTCTGTACTTTGCTCTGTTCATCTTTGTCTCGATCCTGACCAGACTCCCAGTCGCTGCCTCTGAAAAACATCCCCAAAGCGTGATGCTGCCACCACCATGTTTCACCGTAGGAATGGTGACAGGTTTCCTCCAGGCGTGACACTTGGCATTCAACCCAAAGAGTTCAATCTTGGTTTAATCAGACCAGAGAATATTGTTTCTCATGATCTGAGAGTCTTTAGGTGCCTTTTGGCACACCAAGCGGGCTGTCATGTGCCTGTTCCTGAAGAGTGGCTTCCGTCTGGCCCCTCTACCATAAAGTCCTGATTGGTGGAGTGCTGCAGAGATGGTTGTCCTTCTGAAAGGTTCTCCCATCTCCACAGAGGAACTCTAGAGCTCTGTCAGAGTGACCATCGAGTTCTTGGTCACCTCCCTGACCAAGACCCTTCTCCCCCGATTCGAGGCCACTGTGTTCTTGGGATCTTCAATGCTGCAGATTTTTTTTGGTACCCTTCCCCAGATCTGTGCCTCGTCACAATCTTGTCTTGGAGCTCTATGAATTCCTTCAACCTCATGGCTAGGATTTTGCTCTGACATGCACTGTCAACTGTGGGACCTTATATAGACAGGTGTGTGCCTTTCCAAATCATGTCCAATCAATTGAATTTACCACAGGTGGACTCCAATCAAGTTGTAGAAACACCTCAAGGATGATCAATGGAAACAGGATGCACCTGAGCTCAATTGAGTCTCATAGCAAAGGGTCTGAATACTTATGTACATAAGGTATCTGTTTTTAGTTTTTTATGAGTGTGCAAAAATGTCTAAAAACCTGATTTCGCTTTGTCATTATGGGGTATTGTGTGTAGATTGCTGAGGATTTTTATTTAATCCATTTTAGAATAAGGCTGTAACGTAACAAAATGTGGAAAAAGTCAAGGGGTCTGAATACTTTCCAAAAGCATTCTATTTTAATTTACTCAATCTTGGGCTTAATCTCAAAACACAATGAATACAGGCCATGACAACACATTACATAGCTATTTTATTTCAATTGAATAAGCCTTTTACGGTAATAATAATTTATAAAATCATACCCATACAAAATGTTTAAACAAAAACAATACACAATTGTCAGTTCTTAATTCGACAGACATTTCTTTGCACTCCCTTCCTTTTAATTTACACCATTCCATTTCCTGATTAAACAACAGATAGCCTCCTATGATACAGTATATTCACAGATACTGAAAGTTCCCTTGAAAGTAGATTCATGCACACAACCTGGCTCACTGAAATCAAACAGAAAGGAAAAGACCCACAACAGCAGTAACTGTTAACCTGTGAACAAATGTCCAACCTTTTGGCAGGCTACTAAAGCAGGCTGAGTTGTGAAGCACGCCTTGACTTCACAGTTGCTACTGTATGCCCTCATCCTGAACAGGTGCCAACCCAAAAGTAAATTAAAGTCTAGAGAGTAAATAAGGTAGCAGCCGCACCTCTCCAGTTTTCCTCTCATAGTGGTAGAGGCTGCTCCATCAGTGGAGAGAGCATGGTGAGGCTGTGGTCAGGCCACAGAAAAGGGATTTAGTTTGTGTGTGTGTGTGTGTGTGTGTGTGTGTGTGGGGCGACAGACGCCAGAAGAGCTTTCCCAAATATTAATGATACATTTCGATAACTCCCTTCAGTTACAGACTATAAACTTGCTATGAGTTCAAGTCACCATCTATTTTGTAACTACAAGCATTTGAGGCTCATTATTACCCTTATTCCTCGTGCAACATAACAAAAACATGATACAGCACTAGTTTATCATGACAGTACAGTATTAGCATACAAGCTGTCCAGCCTTTCCATATGAATGGTTAGGCAGGAGGGCTTTGAGGCTGAGCAGTGACTGGAGACTGTGACAGTCTTCTGTGTTGTGTTGGTGGTGGTGAGGGGGATGCAAGGCTGATAAGCTGCTAGTTAAAGTCCAGGCAGAGTAATAACAGGGTAGATTGTCTGACGCCATAGCCTCCATTTCCAGGCTTTCTCACGTTTGTTGGGAAACAACAGCCGTGCGATGATTGAGACTTACGAGTATGGTGATGCAAGACTACTGAGGCCACGGTCTCAGAGGCCTGAGGAATTCCTTAGCCTGACCCGTAGAGGTGCAGGAGGTCTGGGGCTCCGCAGGCACAATGGCCCCTCTCTCTGGTTCCTACTGCCAGGCTGGCTCACTGCACACAGCATGCTGAGGAGGCGAGCATCGACAGACAGATATGTTAGAGACATGGCTTACCTCAGTACTGATCTGTGAGTAGATTTCTGTTGAGTAATTAAGATTGCCAATGTATTCAATACACATGGCAATAAAAAGCTATAATGGCTGTATTACTGTCCTGCATTATAGGACAAGCTCAGAGACTGAGGCTGTGTACCAAATGGCACCCTACTCCCACATAGCTCACTACTTTTGACCGGGCTGAACTATGTATGGAATAGGGTGGCATTTAGGATACAGATTGAGAGCATTAGGCCTAGACTTTACTCCTTTGTTTGTAGTTAGCGTAGTAGTAGTTTAAGGTCACCAGCCAAACGGTCTTGGGCGTTTCTGTGACCCCTCCAGCTGGAGAGCTGCCAACATGACATGGCTGACTGTGGCCACCGGTGTGTTAAAATAACAGCAACGTAACAAACCATGTTTATGAAACCTGAATCTGTTCCAAATTCATTGAACCCCCTTTGCCTATAATTCCTCTGGAATTTCTAACTCGAAACAGGATATTGTCTGGCTCTACTATATATCAACTAACTCCCTCCTTCGCAGCTAGTGTGCGTGTTGTCCATGTGTGTGCGTTGTGCATGTGTTATGCATGTGTTGTGACTGGGGGTGGGGGGGTTCTTCTCCTTGGTTAGAGGCAAGTCTCACTTTCACAAGGTGGGTTTTATAGGTCAGAGGGCAGAGCAGCCCAGTGCTGTGCAGGACTGAGCTGAAATCAAAGATCCAGACGCTCCCACGGGGAGTCCAGCATGGTAAGAGAACGGCTTGTGTTTTACTAGTGGAAAAACCTCCACTGAAGGGAAATTTCATTACAGCTTCAGGCGGCCATTTCTCACTTAACCCCTGGTATATCCCAGTGACCAGTCTGCATAGCTGCAAGCCCCTCTGCTGGGACGTTCTGTGACGCACACCCCTACACCAGCACGTACACAATATCGAAGGGGAAATGTGAATACTATGCTACCCTCACAGGGATACTCACAACTTCTCACAGATTCTGATAGAGGCTCTCTATCCATTGACACATCTTTTTGGGTCTCCAGCATCTGAAAGACACACAAAAGATGATACGACTCAAAATCATGGACCAAAATGTTTGCTTGGGATTAAACACACTGAGATACAAATATAAACCCTGTAGGTTTGTATCTACTAATATCAAAGTCAAGTCATCACTATTCCTACCTTGATCTGTTCTTTGAGGTATTCAGCTCTGGTCATTAGGCTCTTGATCTGCAAAGTGAAAGGTGGTGTTTAGTATGTAATCCATACACAGTCATCCACATTCTCCTTTCTATAACGTCTGGTGATGATGATGAGGGTAGACCAAGGTGGATGGCTTCCTATAATGACCCTTTAAAAGACAGATCTGTTGTGGTAGAATAATCATCCTGACCGAGAAAGAGGCGGCTGCATCCACTGTTATGAATTATATGTTTAATGACTAAATGTTTTATGTTTAAGTAAATACTAAGAATATTCCATTCTGAAAATGTATGCAATAGAGATAGGGTTATAAGACAAATGGTAATCCAATTGATGTGTGTGTCTAGAAATGTATATTGTGTGGAGAGTGGAACAAGATGGTACAACTTGCCAGAAGGAGTCTGTGAGAACAAAGAATTCTTTGTGAAACTAGATTGTAGGAGAAGAGGCCTTCTCGACCTTGGGAAGGGAGGAACTGATAGGATGTCTGGAATTGACTTATGTTGCAAGATGGTGTTATGCCGAGGGATGTACTGTGGGAAAATATTATTTCCTAGAGAGGGTGGGGCATTTGTATCTTTTGTATTCAACTTGTACAATATAAAAAGACTGTTCACCTTTGAAAGGCAGAATCCTCATGAATAAATAACCTGACCAAAATTGCAGATATGGGACTTTGTCTAATTTGTCATTAACTAGAGCTTTACAACCTCTAGGAATTATTCAAAGCCTGATTGATAGTTTATGTCAACAATTGAGAACAAAATTCTCATGACATCCACCCAGACTCCCAACATTTTATATCATATTAACCTCAGCACCAAGGCTGTAATACTATCAAATTACACCCAAAGTAAGATTACATTTGTAATATAAAATGTATTAACCTTCCAACTAGATCAAGGCTGGTGTTCATACAGTTGAAGTCGGAAGTTGACATACACCATAGCCAAATACATTTAAACTCAGTTTTTCACAATTCCTGACATTCAATCCTAGTAAAAATTCCCTGTCTTAGGTCAGTTAGGATCACCACTTTATTTTAAGAATGTGAAATGTCAGATTAATAGTAGAGAGAATTATTTTTTTCAGCTTGTATTTCTTTCATCACATTCCCAGTGGGTCAGAAGTTTACATACACTAAATTAGTATTTGGTAGCATTGCCTTAAAATTGTTAAACCTGGGTCAAACCTTCCTCAAGCTCCCCACAATAAGTTGGGTGAATTTTGGCCCATTCCTCCTGACAGAGCTTGTGTAACTGAGTCAGGTTTGTAGGCCTCCTTGCTTGCACACGCCTTTTCAGTTCTGCCCACAAATTTTCTATAGGATTGAGGTCAGGGCTTTGTGATGGCCACTCCAATACCTTGACTTTGTTGTCCTTAAGCCATTTTGCCACAACTTTGGAAGTATGCTTGGGGTCATTGTCCATTTGGAAGACCCATTTGCAACCAAGCTTTAACTTCCTGACTGATGTCTTGAGATGTTGCTTCAATATATTCACATAATTTTCCTTCCTCATGATGCTATCTATTTTGTGAAGTGCACCAGTCCCTCCTGCAGCAAAGCACCCCCACAACATGATGCTGCCACCCCGTGCTTCACAGTTGGGATGGCGTTCTTCGGCTTGCAAACCTCCCCCCTTTTCCTCCAAACATGACGATGGTCATTATGGCCAAACAGTTCTATTTTTGTTTCATCAGACAGGAGGACATTTCTCCAAAAAGTACAATCTTTGTCCCCATGTGCAGTTGCAAACCGTAGTCTGGCTTTTTTATGGCGGTTTTGGAGCAGTGGCTTCTTCCTTGCTGAGCAGCCTTTCAGGTTATGACGATAAAGGACTCGTTTTACTGTGGATATAGATACTTTTGGACCTGTTTCCTCCAGCATCTTCACAAGGTCCTTTGCTGTTGTTCTGGTATTGATTTGCACTTTTCGCACCAAAGTACGTTCATCTCTAGGAGACAGAAAGCATCTCCTTCCTGAGCGGTATGATGGCTGAGTGGTCCCATGGTGTTTATACTTGCGTACTATTGTTTGTACAGATGAACGTGGTACCTTCAGGCGTTTGGAAATTGCTCTCAAGGATGAACCTGACTTGTGGAGGTCTACAATTTTTTTTCTGAGGTCTTGGCTGATTTCTTTTCATTGTCCCATCATGTCAAGCAGAGGCACTGAGTTTGAAGGTAGGCCTTGAAATACATTCATAGGTACACCTCCAAATGACTCAAATTATGTCAATTAGCCTATCAGAAGCTTCTAAAGCCATGACATCATTTTCTGGAATTTTCTAAGCTGTTTAAAGGCACAGTCAACTTAGTGTATGTAAACTTCTGACCCACTGGAATTGTGATACAGTGAATTATAAGTGAAATAATCTGTCTGTAAACAATTGTTGGAAAAATGACTTGTGTTATGCACAAAGTAGATGTCCTAACCAACTTACCAAAACAATAGTTTGTTAACAAGACATTTGTGGAGTGGTTGAAAAAGATGTCTCCAACCTAAGTGTATGTAAACTTCCGACTTCAACTGTATATGATAAGCCCAGGCATATTGAACAGGGAATTACAGCCCTGAGTTAAGAAAGGCTGAACTGTGCTCAAGAGATGAACCAACACACATGGAGACCATTCCTAGCTGCAGTTGGGGCTCTTTGTGTTCTCACACACATGCTTTCGATCTGCAGTCCTCCCCAGCGTTCGATTATTACAGCCGCATCTGAATTTACTTAAGCCAAGCGCCCATAAAACTTCAAATAGGGAGGTCTATGAGCCCAGCTTTAAATCTCTCTCCCTCTGGGGTATGGTGTTGAAACATTGTTGTGTGTTGTTGACCTGGCTGCTTGCAAAACAAATGCTCAAAACATGAAAGAATAACTTTCATTTACCACTGAATATTAATACAGTCAAACTAATTGAAGTAACTGTTGTAAGAGTATACCTGTCCAACTAAATGTTAAGGGCAAGGCTTGGCTATTTCACCTGACCATTGCTAGTGGAGTGGATACCATTATTGTGTCATATGACTGATATACGTTTACACCAAACTGCAGTGTCACTGATCTATTACGTTAGTAGCTTTTATTCAGGGAAACATTCACGTGATACCAGAGAATTCTCCTGGGTGTTGTGTCCCAGATATAGCTGTGCTTGTTTGGCCTCAGAGACCTTTGTGTGTGTGTGTGTGTCTTCAGGTGCTCTATGAGCTGTTACGGTGTGCACTGAACCAGGTGCCTCCTCACCCCCTCACCTCACATTCTCACCTAAACCCTCTCATCCACCTCAACCCCAGTAACTCACCTCACATTCTCACCTAAACCCTCTCATCCACCTCACCCCCAGTAACTCACCTCCCCATGGAGCAGCTCTCTCCGGCGCCCCTGGGCTTCAGCTGAAAGACAGACATAGAGGGGGAGGAGAGGGAGAAAGAGAAGGAAGGAGAGAGGGTGGAGAGAATAGAAAGAGATGGATCACTGCTCTCCCAATCCCCATGTTTGCACAAGGTAATTTACCGAGCCAGTTTGGTTGCGATAGCCCACTGAGGCACAGGGGGAACCCTTGAAACTAAAGCAGCCTTTCTTCAATTAGCCTGCCTGAGGAGGAGAGGGGACCAGTTCTCCAGCAGCAAGGCATTCTGGGAAGGGAACGTAATCAACCAAAGGCTATACAGTGATTTTGTACATTTGCCCACTGACAAAGAAATTATCAGTCTATAATTTTAATGGTAGGTGTATTTGAACAGTGAGAGACAGAATAACAACAAAAAAATCCAGAAAAACGCATGTGAAAAATGTTATAAATTGATTTGCATTTTAATGAGGGAAATAAGTATTTGACCCCCTCTCAATCAGAAAGATTTCTGGCTCCCAGGTGTCTTTTATACAGGTAACAAGCTGAGATTAGGAGCACTCCCTTTAAGAGTGTGCTCCTAATCTCAGCTCGTTACCTGTATAAAAGACACCTGGGAGCCAGAAATCTTTCTGATTGAGAGGGGGTCAAATACTTATTTCCCTCATTAAAATGCAAATCAATTTATAACATTTTTCACATGCGTTTNTTGTTACCTGTATAAAAGACACCTGTCCACAGAAGCAATCAATCAATCAGATTCCAAACTCTCCACCATGGCCAAGACCAAAGAGCTCTCCAAGGATGTCAGGGACAAGATTGTAGACCTACACAAGGCTGGAATGGGCTACAAGACCATCGCCAAGCAGCTTGGTGAGAAGGTGACAACAGTTGGTGCGATTATTCGCAAATGGAAGAAACACAAAAGAACTGTCAATCTCCCTCGGCCTGGGGCTCCATGCAAGATCTCACCTCGTGGAGTTGCAATGATCATGAGAACGGTGAGGAATCAGCCCAGAACTACACGGGAGGATCTTGTCAATGATCTCAAGGCAGCTGGGACCATAGTCACCAAGAAAACAATTGGTAACACACTACGCCGTGAAGGACTGAAATCCTGCAGCGCCCGCAAGGTCCCCCTGCTCAAGAAAGCACATATACATGCCCGTCTGAAGTTTGCCAATGAACATCTGAATGATTCAGAGGACAACTGGGTGAAAGTGTTGTGGTCAGATGAGACCAAAATGGAGCTCTTTGGCATCAACTCGCCGTGTTTGGAGAAGGAGGAATGCTGCCTATGACCCCAAGAACACCATCCCCACCGTCAAACATGGAGGTGGAAACATTATGCTTTGGGGGTGTTTTTCTGCTAAGGGGACAGGACAACTTCACTGCATCAAAGGGACGATGGACGGGGCCATGTACCGTCAAATCTTGGGTGAGAACCTCCTTCCCTCAGCCAGGGCATTGAAAATGGGTCGTGGATGGGTATTCCAGCATGACAATGACCCAAAACACACGGCCAAGGCAACAAAGGAGTGGCTCAAGAAGAAGCACATTAAGGTCCTGGAGTGGCCTAGCCAGTCTCCAGACCTTAATCCCATAGAAAATCTGTGGAGGGATCTGAAGGTTCCAGTTGCCAAACGTCAGCCTCGAAACCTTAATGACTTGGAGAGGATCTGCAAAGAGGAGTGGGACAAAATCCCTGTGTGCAAACCTGGTGGCCAACTACAAGAAACGTCTGACCTCTGTGATTGCCAACAAGGGTTTTGCCACCAAGTACTAAGTCATGTTTTGCAGAGGGGTCAAATACTTATTTCCCTCATTAAAATGCAAATCAATTTATAACATTTTTCACATGCGTTTTTCTGGACTTTTTTGTTGTTATTCTGTCTCTCACTGTTCAAATAAACCTACCATTAAAATTATAGACTGATCATTTCTTTGTCAGTGGGCAAACGTACAAAATCAGCAGGGGATCAAATACTTTTTTCCCTCACTGTAGCGACACAAAAGGGACAATGATTTCTCCCACAATCCCCCTGGTCTCGCTGACGTGCCACGGTCCCGATTCCCCTGATCCATCAGGAGATGATTTAACGACTTAAGCCGTCTCTTCTCTATTAAGACAGATAATAGTTTTTACTTGTTTCCAGTGTGTAATAACATTGAGAAATGAACTGTTGGGCTCTCAATGGGAACCAGATGGCAGCGAGCGGCTCTATACCACACACAGGGTGCTGGCACCAGGTCTCATCCAAAGCTCAAAGCCACATCTGGCTCCAGCTTCACCATCATCCCCATCCCGCCTGCCTGCCTCGCCTCCCTCCGCCATTAGGACCATCTCCCAGATGAGGTCATGTGAAGTCAGGGCTAATAGAGACCAGGCCACAGCCTAGAGGAGTCTAGTCCACATACATACACTGAGCCAGAGCAGAGGCAGCCAGAGCGCCGAGGAGAGGAGACCATTATGGGCCACCACTGCCACCGTCTCTCTTTAATAACAATAACAGCCAGCCAAAGCTGAGGGCTGGAGACACAGCAGACACTCAGGGCAGGCTCTGCTGCGGTCTCTGATGTAATAGCCTCTTACTTCTGGAGATTGAATTACTATGTTACTCCCGGACTCCCCGCAGCATTTTAAAATCACACCTGAGTTTATTAGAGTCCATGCAGCAGACACTGTATGTGGCATAGATGACTGAATAATTGTTTTCCCCATTTAAAGTACTAATATATTTTATGTGGGATTTTCAGTGAGCAGACCTTACCTGCCAGGGCTAGCAGTAGTTCCCCCAGACTCTGCTGGTACAGAGCCAGTGTATCATGGTCCTCTAGCCCATTCTCCTCCTGGAATGGAATACAAGTGTGTTATGAAAAGGGAAGACGTCCCACTATGGTATAGTAGTCCACTCTCAAGAAAGCCCCTAAATCACATAGCTACAGCCTTCACTGTATGGGCAGCCTTCAATCCATCCTGCTGTAGACAGCATCTACAAGCCACTACCACCCTCCCAGCTCTCTCACTCCTCTCTGGTAGTCTCCCCAGAGCTCCAGCATCATGCCCTGCCCTGCTCATGGTACCCAGTCCCCTCAGCTTACCATGGCGATGGCTGTAGATGCCAGCTCCAGAGCAGCCAGCACGCTTGGTTGGTCACGGGACATCTCTGAGAGGGGGACAGACAGAGAGTAAGGGTTGGACCTGAGGCCTTCTCAGAACACCTCCTCTAGGTACTTATCAATACCCAGTTACACTTGATAACATGCTCCTTCTGAGTCTTATGAATGTGTTATCAAGTCCTTACGAAGGATCCCTTCAAATAAAGTAGGGTTTAAATTAGATCCTCTATATAAGGGTCATGAAATATGGTATCTATGATGTACAACGGGTAAAGTTAGCTGTATTACCTCTCAGGATGTCTCTGGTGGACTTGAACTGCTCAAAGCAGAGGCTGTTGTCTGCAGACACCAGAGCTTTCAGTTCCTCTGCCCTGGACACGTACTGGCTAACCTGCAGGAGGGGTTTATATTGCTATCATTCACTTTATTCTATGATGTCATCCGTAGCATGTGTTTTTCATCCATGCCATACGTTACTCATTTTATTCAAATAATTTCGGTCCAGCCTTTGGGGTATGAATATACAATAGACCAAATATACTTTGTGTACTCTGTACCTTTTGCCTAAGGGCATCTTTACGCAGTCTGTCTGTCTCATCTGGAAAGGGGAGAGAAGATACATTTCTTAGACACCAATAGTGTTCTGATTATGTCATCTCCAGTTCTGTGAGCTTGTATCACTTTTCAGTTGATGTTGGACTGTGGTACGGAATTAGACATTATAAAGATGAGACCTGAGAGAAGTGTTGATAGGGGCTGTGCATGTTGCTCTTACAGTGAATGGCGGGCACAAAGTGCTCCAGTGCGCTGCAGTACAGAGACAGAGCAGCTGATCTATCCCCCTCCTGGTCCTTCTGAACAGCTTTCAGGACCAGATCCTTCTGCAAGAGGAGACAGACAGCGAGTCACACCAACACATCTAACTCTCTCTCACACACCTGCATGCAACCGCACACACGCGCACACACACACACCGCTTTCCCCAGGCTCTCTGCATTGGGCATGTGCTCGAGGTCCACCCAGGGGTGGGAGAAGAACTGAGTGAAGGTGAGTCGGGTGTCAGGGTCCCTATCCAGCAGCCGCAGCAGTAAGTCCCTGCAGTTCCTGGACACTCTGGCCCCCGTAGGCAGCTGGGACACACAACACAACCAGAGGACCACAATGTTTTTTATAAGAAGTTGCAAAATGTACATTGTGTTATCCTTGATGATTTTAAATGCAGCGTATCCACTTGTGGCTGGAATTATATATTTTTAATTGTTGAATAAATTATATCTCTCTGTCCTGACCACTGGATTGAGAAGGAGACTGTAGAACCCACTCCGGCACAGGAGTGTCCCTTCCAATAAGAAAGCACTGCGAGATAAGGTTTATTGAGCAAGTGTGCCACCAAGCGGTGGCAAATATACTCACAGAGGAAAGAATGATTATTCTAACACCAGTCCCAGAATGAACAATTGCTACCACATATTTCCTTAGACAGCTGTAACAGAGCTTACCTCGATGGGCTTGTCACTGCGGATCTTCTCCTCCAGTTCAGCATAGGATCTGGAGGCAAATGGTGCCCGGCCAAATAGTGTCTCTACATACAGAAGTAATAACAAAAAATAAATGATAAGAGTAAGTGAGAAAGCAATATAAACTTAAACCATCTTTGGCATTCAAAGCAGTAACGTTGAAGTTTGATGTCACTGAAATGTCTGGTTTGTACTTATGAGAGCATAGAGTGTTCTTGAGGGGATAGTGTTCTATTTAATTGCATGGAGAGAGGAGATAGTTATCCATTTAAAATCTGTGCTCTTACCATACAGGATGACTCCCACAGACCAGAGGTCGACCCTGGAGTCATACTGCCGTCGACACACCATCTCAGGGGCCATGTAGAGAGGAGAGCCCCTCAGAGCACTCTGCTCATCCCACGGAGACATGTAACTCGCAAAGCCAAAATCTGACAACAGCATAGGGCAAAAATGTTTCAGTGCAAAGTGCACTAGACTAGTCTCAGTCAAGACTGATACACCTGGTAATACTTGGAGCAGCATTACAAAATCCTCTAATGCATGATTCAGTGGTGCAACTGTTGCATTCCATCATTTTAAATGTCACAACTGAATAGTGCAGAGACAGTGCCACCAATAACCTCTGGCATATTGGCACTGCTATGATTTCGCAGTTATGATTCATATCACAGTCCCATGGTAATGAAATGCAAGAGATTCATAAAGATAGAAATGTGACCATAAGGAATACTGTATGTAAGTGTGATTGTGTCACTTGGCAGTGTGCTGTACCTGCTAGTTTAAGGACAGAACCACTGAGCAGAATGTTCTGGGGTTTCAGGTCCAGATGGGAGATGTTATGATTATGGAGAAACTGAAGAGCGCAGGCTGTTTTCAGACATGTAGCAAGAAAAGAGAGAGTGCCTTATTGCTGTTGGTCCCACAATTTTTTGTTATTTGTATACTTTGACAATTTAAGTAATTTAACTTGCCACGTTAATAAAGTCCACTGAATTGAATTGATTTGAGTGGGAGAGAGAGAAAGAGAGTGGGAGAGAGAGGGGGAGTGGGAGAGAGAGAGAACTGCTCAACATCATTAAATAGTGCTCTAAATAATGTAGGTTACTTATACCTAAAGCACCACTGACTCTGGTGTGACTCACCTATCTGCTGCAGGAAGAGCCGAGACACCCTCTCAGGTAGCAGGCGCCTACTGTGGATGAAACGGGACAGGTCCCCACCAGAACACCACTCCAGGATCAGATAGATGTTCTCACTGTCCCACTGACCAATGGCAGAGAACAGGACTAGACTCAATTCACTCAGACAAGGATATGAAATGTAGCCTGCTGAGTCCCAGATCAGTTTGTGCTGTCTTGTCTGACAAGTAATGTGGGAGTCAGGTTAGCCCGTATGAAATGTACTTATATGAGTGGGGATGGGCTGATTAAATATTAAACTGATTGTAAACCTGGAAGTCCTTCAGCTGAACAATGTGAGGGTGGCGAACAGTTTTCAGGATCTCTATCTCAGTCAGCAGGTTCTCCATAGACACCTTGTTCAGACTCTTCTTCCCAACCACCTTCACTGCCACCACCTCCCGGTTGTCCCCCTGCACACACAGATCCAGTAGACTGAACAATGCTTTAGTCCGGGACATGACATCAGTTTGGATGCCAGGCTACAGGGCCAGTCTCAAACCTCTCCTTTCTATTAAGGAAGTTGCTACTATTTACTTGTATTGTTTATGCAAGTAGTTGTGCTTATAGGCTAGCTAACTCTGTCTACAACGAATGGCGTACCTTTCTGTAGGCTTTGTAAACTGTCGCATAGGTGCCACTGCCCAGCCTCTCAGTGAGAATGAAATCAGCCAGTTTCGGTGGGTTGAAGCTCGAAGCCATGATGATGTTCACAGTTGCATCAAAGTTGCTGTGGACCCCTTCACTGCTGCAAAGTGCACTAGAACATATATATATATATATATAATTCAAATGTAGTTACAAAAGCAATGCTTAACGTTACATCTGACCAGACTGAAGTGAAACAGGAACGTCTACAATGACTGTTGCAGCTAGCTACTAGCTAGTACAGTACTACATAGGAGA
Source organism: Hucho hucho (assembly GCA_003317085.1). Lineage (NCBI taxonomy): Eukaryota > Metazoa > Chordata > Actinopteri > Salmoniformes > Salmonidae > Hucho > Hucho hucho. Next base: position 543,068 of record QNTS01000522.1, read on the forward strand.
TATGTTGAGCTGACTTGCTGTTACCTAGCAAGCAATTATATCAGCCCATCTTCTATACTTCTCAGAAATGTGTATATTTAGACAAATATTTACCGTCATTCATGTATAAATACTGCCGAATTTGCAGAAGTATTCTTCTTCTTCTTCAAAGTTGTATTGACAAGACTACAGATATTGGTGTATTGCCGCCACCTACTGTACATTGTATTAAAACCAAACAAAAATCAAATTCGGGAACGGGGGCAACATAAACCAAAAATCGAACAACTATCCCACTCCTCCAGTTACATTCAAATCCCACCCATACACCGGCTCCAGTGCCTGTGAGTTGCAGAATGATTGTTTACATTGCTAGCTAGCTCCACTGTGAACGTGCTGTCGTTGTCAGCTGATCAAAACACGTCAACACGTCGACGCTCCAAACCATGGCACATTTTTCTACTGCCCTCTACCGGTTTGATATTTAATACTCGGCCTTATCTGTAAAGGCAACCCAGAGAAGACAACCTCACATTTATTGAAACAGTAATCAGTCATTGCTACTGTAAAACTCTTACTATGTATGTGGCTTTTACAATAGCAGCATCAAGCTGGGGCGGCAGGGTAGCCTAATGGTTAGAGCGTCGGACTAGTAACCGAAACGCAGGCAGTTAACCAACCCACTATTCCTAGGCCGTCATTGAAAATAAGAATTTGATCTTAACTGACTAGCCTAGTAAAATAAATGTAAAAAAAGAGCTGACATTAACTGATTGTTCAAAATGTGAAAGTTACAACACAAAACTAAAGCGCAAGGGGGCGCTATGACTCAATTCCCATTCACTGTTGATGACAGGAAGACACTATTCCCAGTTGCTGATGAAAGAGAAGAGTAATTTAAAGATGGCGGAGTGCATGGCAGCACGTTTGGCCGCGCAAGAGGAGCAGATAGAGCTCCTCACTCGGGAATTTAGCCTCCTACGAGACGGGCTAAATGGGGGTCCAGAGGTCGCCAGCATTCTCGCCAGTTCTCGGGAGCTGGAGAGCTTACGGAGCGAGAATGAGAAGCTCAACTTTCGTCTCGTGCACCTCCGCCGGGCTCTCCAGGAAGAGCTCGCCCTGGAGGGACAGGGCAAGGGGGGCATTAACAAAGGCCAGGAGAAGAAGACAGGGAAAGAACAACAGCCAAAGAACCGCAATTATGATAATAATAATAAGGTAGCTAGCTAACCACCTTAGTGCATGCCAATTGTGGGGTTGTTGTATGTGGCCTGTAGCTTGCTGTCCTAGTCCAGCCAGTAGTAGCCTAGGGAGCCTATAGTGGTCACTAGATAGTGCAGATCGTGAGTAGGCGGACACATTATCCAGCATCTGCCAGATAATGTATCTTAACATTTGATTTTAAACCTAACCACGCTGCGGTTAGGTTCTGTGTAGTCCACTGAACATGCTTATGGAATATCATATGGATATAAGACAACCGTTATTTATTGTGGTTTACACTAAGTGGAATGCCAATTACAATATTTGCATGTTTTTGTTCACATATAAACCAAACCTTTGATTTTGTACCTCTGTGCAGGCAGCAACTCATGAGACCAAACCTGTTGTTGACAAGAACAACAAGAAGGAGAAGCCAGAGAACAACAAGAAGAAGGCACAGGGAGGGGGCGGTGGCAGGGAGGTAATGATTAGGAACATTACCTCCCAAAGGTCCAATATCCCATACATCTGTTCTAGAAGTCCCATGCATGCAATCAAGCGTTCCTTCAAAGTTGTGCAATATCCTTACCAATACCCAAATAATTCCCCCCGGTTTCTTTCCCTAAGTTCCTATAAATCACCATGTTACTCTTTCTAGCTGAAACCGTGGCCTGGCTACATCTCAGAGCGCTTGCAGCTGTATGAGGAGTTGAAAAAGGAGAGCGATGCCCTGCTGGCCAGGAGAGCTGCAGACAACCAGCCCATCACTGTGGAGCTGCCAGATGGATGCAGGGTGGAGGGTCAGGCCTGGGTCACTACCCCCTACCAGCTGGCCTGTGGCATCAGGTGAGGGATCTGGAGATTTTCTTGGACCATGATATCCCTGTCCCATATCTTTTTTGTGCTGTGCAGTCAACTCATATAGCCATTGTGATGGCAAAAACGGCCGTAGAAGTTGGCAGCATAGACAAATCTGGGACAAGGTTAGGAGGATCATGATGTTACTGGGAGACATCAGTTGTACCCCTCTGTCTTTGCCATTGTTTGTGTCAGCACATGAGAACTATGTGGTGATGGTGGTATATTGTATTTCTCTCAGTCAGGGCCTGGCTGACAATGCAGTGATTTCCCAGGTGAACGGGGACCTGTGGGACCTGGATAGACCTCTGGAGAAGAGCTGCTCACTGGAGATCCTGCGCTTTGACAATGACGATGCCCAGGCTGTGAGTATAATGTGCCCTCTGGGCTATCATACTCTCTAATTTATATAGTCTTTGTTCTTGGAGGTAGTAACAGAAATGTTTCCGCTCCTTGTTTCAGGTGTACTGGCACTCCAGTGCTCACATCCTTGGTGAGGCCATGGAGCGTTTCTATGGAGGCTGTTTGTGTTATGGACCACCCATTGAGAATGGCTTCTACTATGACATGTTCCTCGATGGACTCCAGTAAGCATCTATCATTGTTAAGAAAAAACAGGCTTCCAGTCTCCTTTATAAAGTAATGAGCAGAAATGATTCGGAGCTGGTGTAGTGAGTAGCCCATGACAGGTGTGTTGTTACTGAGGGTTCTGTTTAACCTGTGTCCTGGCCAGGGGTGTGTCGAGTACAGAGTTTGACTACCTGGAGGCGCTGTGCAAGTCTGTGGTGAAGGAGAAACAGCCCTTCGAGAGGCTGGAGGTCAGCAAGGAGACCCTACTGAAGATGTTCAAGGTGAGAGGAGAGGACCTCTACACTACATTGGCATCTCTCCACCCTCTGGTGAAAGATTGTAGCTTGATTATATAATGTGTTATAGATGTTTCTTGTCCATTGGGGTAGTGAGTAGATTGGCAGCAATTGGTATTTATTTTTTTCCAATCTGTTTGTGTCCATATTTTCAGTACAACAAATTCAAGTGTCGCATTCTGAATGACAAAGTCACCACACCCACTACAACAGTCTACAGGTAAGCAGCTCATGATGTTTAGTTGTAAATCACAGAATATTATTTGTACAGCAAATATTCAGAAAACTGGTTTAACATGTTGGTGAATTTGAAGAACAGAAATAGGACTGCACTCCGGTAAATAAACTTATATTGAAATTTTTATTGCTACACAAACGTTTCGGGTATGAGCCCTTCAGCATGCAGGGCAATAGCAATCAATGTCACACCAACAAGACCACACAGGTGGGCATAAATATAAATTCAGCCAGTATTGGCCCAATCAAGAGATCCCAGCAGAGGGAGCTGTGGAGGAAACATGACAATCAAATAAAGAGCAATAGACACACAATACAAATACATGATGTCATTACCTAAATATTTGGCATATTTATAACCTACTACAAAAAAAACAAGAAAAAGACCATTCCTCATTAAGGCCCACTGGGGCAAGACTGGCCAAGCGGTCTATCCAATATGTCTCTCATTGGAGAAGTAATTGATCCTGATCTCCTACCCTACGTGGTGTCTTCACCAATTCAATGCCCATATAACGTAAGGCACTTAGTTCATGATTATGGCTGTTGAAATTTCTGGCAACAGGTAATTTTTTCCCCATCATGGTTGTGAATGGAGCTCTTATGCTCACATATCCTTGTCTTAAGTTCATGTTTGGTCTTACCCACAGAATTAAAGTCACAGGAATACACTTAAGCAGATATACAACATATTTTGTGTTACGTGTTATTCTACCTCAAACCTCTCCTCCCACTCGAATGGGGATGGATAATAGTTCCCTCTGATCATGGCATAACAGTGGACAGTTGTGACAAGGAATCTGCCATCGGGAATGATAGACATGAAATGCAATGCTTTTTTTATTTGGCAAATCTGACCGTACTAAACAATCCAGAAAATTTGAATGTCTCTTATAGCAAAACCTCGGGAGGGATTCAAACGCTTTACCAAAGTTGGGGTCGCTGTATAATATGTGCCAATGTCTATTAAGCACTTCCTTGATCAACCTTGAAATGGAACTGAAGGTGGACACAAAAGTTAGGAGGGAGGAGAGGGATTCCTTTGACGTGGTTGCAATAATGCAATCCACTCACTTTGTCTTACTTTCTTAACTTCTTAGGGCTAGGGGGCAGTATTTCGAAGTTCGGATGAAAAACGTGCCCAAAGTAAACTGCCTGTTACTCAGGCCCAGAAGCTAGGATATGCATATTAGTAGCTAATTAGTAGCTTTGGATAGAAAACACTCTGAAGTTTCTAAAACTGTTAAAATAATGTCTGTGAGTATAACAGAACTGATATGGCAGGCAAAAACCTGAGCAAAATCCATCCGGGATGTCTGAATCAGTCATTTCACACTGTTTTCAATAGGCCAGCTATTCAAAGCCTCATTGTTTAACCCCCAGATTGCAGTTCTTATGGCTTCCACTAGATGTCAACAGTCTTTAGAAAAAGGTTTGAAGCTTCAGTGATGAAAGTCAAGGGAGTAAGACCACTTGTTCCTGAGTTCACGTCAAGTGTCCTGTTTTGGATTTTGCGCATAACAGGGAATGCGCGCTTAGTTCTTTTTCTCTTCTATTCAGCAGGTTATATTCCGTCTGAAATATTATCGTTTATATTCAGTTTAGGGTATCTGAGTATTGATTAGAAATGCTGTTTGACTTGTTTCAACGAACTTTACCGGTACTTTTGGGACATCGTTTGTCTGCATGGATGAAAGTCTTTGGGCAGGTGGATTACTGAACAAAACGCGCCAACCAAACGGAGCTATATGGATATAAAGAGGAACTTTATCGAACAAAAGGACCTTTTATTGTGTAACCTGGACGCTTGGGTATGCCATCAGAGGAAGATCATCAAAGGTAAGCAATTTATTTTATGCTATCTTTGAGTTTTGTGACACCTCTGCTGGTTATGTTATTATGCTAATTGAGTTTGAGTGGGGCGCTATCCTCACAAAATCAAATGTTCTGCTTTCGCCGTAAAGCCTTTTTGAAATCTGACAATGCTGTTAGATTAACAAGAGTCTAAGCTTTTGAAGGGTGTGCAGCATTTGTATTTTCATGAATGTTTGAAATTAGTATTTTTTTGTAATTTGAATTTGGCGCTCTGCAGTTCACCGGATGTTGTCAAAATCGATCCCGTTCACGGGATTGGATCCGTAACAGGTTAAGGGAATTGTCCAATAATTCTTCTTTATACCCTCTTGTTTTGAATCATTCACATAAATCTTTGGAATGTACATCAAATTCTAAATCCGTCACAAATGCGCCTAATTCGAAGGATTTGGCTATAATATATTATGGTAAACAGTTTTTTGAATAAATTTGAAGACCCTCACTGGTCCATGCCCTGCTAAAATGAGTTATCTGCTGTTTTAGATGTGGGCCTCTGATTGACCTATGTCGTGGGCCCCATGTTAGACACACAGGAAAGATTAAAGCGTTGAAGATCTACAAGGTATGTGACGCACACACAGACTAAAATATCCAATCACTTCTTAAGCTGAAAAACAGTGTCACAGTATCTCCTGTAATATCGACAGAACTCTTCTACGTATTGGGAGGGCCGTTCGGACATGGAGACCCTGCAGCGTATCTACGGCATCTCCTTCCCAGACTCCAAGATGCTGAAGGAGTGGGAACGCTTTCAGGAGGAGGCTAGGAACAGAGACCATCGGAAGATTGGAAAGGTCAGTCCTCACTGTGGGGGGGGTCACTTTGGGGGTTGACTGAGGAAGACGACTAGTTGGTTTGGGCTTCTAAACACAGCCATTGAAAGAGACCCTCAATTAATATAATGATATAAAATGTTCATATATATATATATATATATATATATATATATATATATATATATATATATATAAAATACTGAACCAAAATATAAATATGCAACAATTTCAAAGTTATTGTTGAATTACGTTTCATATAAGGAAATCGGTCAATTGAAATAATTGAATTATGCCCTAATCTGGATTTCACATGACTGGGCAGGGGCGCAGCCATGGGTGTGACTGGGAGGGCAGAGGTCCACGCACTGGGGAGCCAGGCCCAGCTGATCAAAATGTTTTTTCCCCCCACAAAAGGGCTTCATTACAGACAAATACTTTTTGGGGATCTTTTATTTCAACTCATGAAACATGGGACCAGCACTTTACATGTTGCGTTTTTATATTTTTGTTCAGTGTATTTTAGCGGTCACTTTTATCCAAAGTGAGTTACAGAACTGTCAACATTGAAAGTGACATATCACTCTAATTTACTCTGTATTTTGCAAACAGACCTAAAGGCGTCAGCAAGCTTCAGTTCGGCTGGTGGCTAGACCTTCGCTTGGAAAAGGAGAAAAAAGTGGAAATAGTACTGTTTGGCCATTTTGAGACTCTAGCCAGAAATAAAAATAGTCAGAATTAATCTAAGAAAACTAAAGAAATCTGTTATTAATTTTGACGTTTTTGCCGAGGAGATCTTAGTTGCACAATTTTACATCTAACTAAGATGCTTTGCACCAAAATTAATAACAGATTTCTTTAGTTTTCTTAGATTAATTCTGACTATTTTTATTTCTGGCTACGGAGTCTCAAAATGGCCAAACAGTACTATTTCCACTTTTTTCTCCTTTTTCATTTCTCAATAAAAAAAATTGCATGAAAACGAGTCGTCTCTAGTTGACTTTATTGAATAATCCCTAAAGTTGACCACTCATGGACGAAGGGGCTATATACTTTGGCTACCGAAGTTCGGCTGCCCTCAAAATGTGTGTCCCCGAACAGCCGAAAAAACCCGAAGTCCAAAACAAACAAAAACATAATGTCTTCATAATATATGCACAAACTCTTATGAACTGTTTAGACTGGGAGGTATGCGGACGCTTTAAGCACTGCGTGCTTACTGTTGTTGCTTGGTTGTTCCTGTGGGGGGTGCTGTGTGTCTAACTGCATGATGTATCATTGAGTCATACTATGTGAGCTCCAGCTAGTCCTCAGGCAGGCTGGATCTATCCTCCCTGCGGGAGACACAGATGGCAGCAGCCCCACGGCCCGGCTACAACTGATTACAACACAACACTGATCTCTATATTAAACCATGGACTCGCTGCTGCTTTTATTTTCATTGTTGTTATATAGGGGGACAAAGTCTAAAGTAATTTTTAAACATGTTACTCCTTTGATGGTGTGATCCTTTTCATTTAAAAGTTGAGGGTTTAGAAGTAGAGGACATGTCTGTGGGTGTCATTCATGGACAGATTTGCTGTAGTTTGATTTAACTTGTTCCACACAGAGAGGAGGAGCTGCCTCACTATCTGTAACTGTCAATCTGTGAAGTCTTTAAGCTTCATCTCTGTTTGTCTCTACTGTACAACAGGAACAGGAACTGTTTTTTTTCCATGACCTGAGCCCTGGCAGCTGCTTCTTCCTCCCGCGTGGAGCCTACCTGTACAACACACTCACTGACTTCATCAGGGTAAGACGAGACCAACCAGCCTCAACCACCTACACCTGATCGCAGCCAAAAGGCAGAGAAGCAATCCGTCCATCTTCTGCCAAGATACAACAATACCCACCTGTAGAATTCCCAATTACAGCATGTTCATGGACTACTTTGGTGCTTTATAACCATAGTAATCGAAAGAATGCTTAAGTTAAGTACCACTCAGTCTTGCTGTGATCTGGTAAATGTACTTTGCAGGAGGAATACTGTAGAAGAGGTTTCCAGGAGGTGGCCTCTCCTAACATCTATAACAGTAAGCTGTGGGAGACTTCTGGCCACTGGCAGCACTACAGCGACAACATGTTCTCCTTCCCAGTGGAGCAGGACATCTTTGCACTGAAGCCCATGAACTGTCCTGGACACTGGTAGGTACATTGGTTTGTTATTGGGCCGATTTCCCGGACACGTGTCAAGCCAGGTCCTGGACTAAAAACCAATTCCGTGGCCTTGTGGTTAGTGTCCTCCCTGAGATTGAAAGGTTCAGAGTTTAATCCCCGGCCGAGTTATACCTAAAACTGTACAAATGGGAACTCAGCATTAGGAGATATATTGGGGGTAAGGCCCTGCAATAGACTAGTGTCGTCTCCAGGGGGTGTACTTCTACATCAAGCTGCCTCACGCTGCAGAAACAGGAGATGCAAGGCTACTTGATTACTTACTAGACTAAAAACCATGCTCAATGGAGAATATCCACTGAAATGACTTTACTCCAAGACTAGGAGTAACCTTTGTATGGGAAACTGGCCCTCCCTACATGTTATTGGTTAAAATGAAGGTATGATGGTTTATAAGGAAGGGACTTTCAAAACATTTATGTAACCTTAAATACTGCCATTGCTTCAAATGCATATCTTCTCATCCATAACCCTCTCTTTCCGTCCACCTACTTCTGGATCCTCCCATCCTCTTCTTCCTTAGTCTGATGTTCAGCCACAGACCTCGGTCGTGGAGGGAGCTGCCTCTGAGACTGGCTGATTTCGGGGTGCTCCATAGGAACGAGCTATCAGGGACACTGACCGGCCTTACGAGGGTGCGCCGCTTCCAACAGGATGACGCTCACATCTTCTGCACCATGGAACAGGTAGGTGACCAGACCAGCTATGGCTATTGAAGAGCTACATCTTATTAAAGTAGCTGGGTACCAGGGTTGGGGTCAATTTCAAATCAGGAAGTAAATGGACATTTCTGTTTCAATTTTCATAATTTCTTCATGAAATGGAATTGACCCCATCCCTGCTGGGTACTTAACCTCCTTGCCATTCAGATGACCCTCTGTATTCCCTTTCTCTCTCCTGCAGATTGAGTCTGAGATGAAGGGCTGTCTGGACTTCCTCCGCTGTGTCTATGACGTCTTTGGCTTCTCTTTCCAGCTGCAACTTTCAACCCGTCCAGAGAAGTACCTTGGAGATATCGCTGTCTGGAACCAGGCTGAGAAGGTACAATTAAACATGCGTGTCCATAAAATATTCCTGAAATGTCGCATAAGGAAACACAATTTAAAGAACGAATGACTCGCACGAAATTACCCAGGATATATTTGTATATAAATGTATGTTAATTGATTCTCTCTGTTTGAAAGCAACTGGAGAACAGCCTGAATGAGTTTGGGGAGCCATGGAAACTAAACCCCGGAGACGGTGCTTTCTATGGACCCAAGGTTTGTATTACAGCCACTGATATTTCCTTGCTATACATTTTCTTTACCCCTTCAATTAAATAAGGTCTAGAATTCTCACAAAATCGATCTAATTAAAGGTTTGTAGCTATTATAGCCGTGGATATTTCCCTGATAGATATTGCATTCCCCCTTCAATGAAATAAGGTCAAACTCTCAGGAAGGAAAACCATGTAATACTTTTGTTGTGCCATTTCAGATTGACATTAAGATCAAAGATGCTATTGGCCGGTATCATCAATGTGCAACCATTCAGCTGGACTTCCAGATTCCCATCCGCTTTAACCTGACTTTTGTGGGGTGAGTGAGTCACCTAATCAAACTAGTCGTGACACAATGCTGAGTCTGTATCCTGTTATAGGACGCAAGATTAGTCATTAATCCCTTCTTCAATACGAGTTCTCACCTGAACAATTTGTACTAGAAAGTTTATTTAAAAGTCCTTTAAAGTTGGATTTATAATGAGGTAGACAACATTATGAAGCTCTGTAAACACCTGTATAAATTATTTCAGAAAGGTCTTACCGGTCAAACATATCTCGATGAGACTAACCTCTTCAAATAAAGGTTGAATAAATAATGGTTAAATACGTAGTTGTAATTGAGCATTAAGTGGTGCTGTGACTGATATTGATGTTGAATCCTGTTAACCCTGTGACATTCAGGAAGGACGGGGATGACAAAGCGAGGCCGGTCATCATCCACCGGGCCATTCTGGGCTCTGTGGAGAGGATGATAGCCATCCTCACTGAGAACTATGCAGGGAAATGGTGAGTAGCAAAGAGGACCAATGAATTTGTTGAGTTACATAAGATGCAATCATAGATGTTTTTTCTGCTCTTAAATGTTTTAATTCTGTGTGTATATATAGTGTTTTGATTTGCTACTTATCCAGCCATATTGTGTTTCTTCTCCAGGCCCCTCTGGCTGTCCCCACGCCAGGTGATGTTTGTGCCTGTCAACCCTACCTGTGAAGAATATGCCAAGAGGGTAATCCTAGCCTTCTATTTCCCAAACTTGTCTTCCTTTCATATTTCTACAGTTTATGATCAGGGCCAGATTAAGAAATCATAGGCCCTCCCCCTTCCCGGCACACCATTTTCCGTAAACAAATCTGTTTACCGAGATGCAAATTCAATGCGTGGTAAATTTACTGTTGAAGAAAAAGCCTCTTTATAATAAAGCCATAATAACACTTGTCATGTGGCATAGGCATAGGCTACAGTTGAGCAGAGGCCTTTTTAGGCTTTCCACACAGTGATTTAAAAAAAAAAATTTATCAGGGTCTGAAGAAAATCTGCTTTTTACATGACAGACAGCTGCATCTTTTTTAATACCACGCAAATGACCAAAATGAGTGGCTACTCTGACAAACTGAGATCAATCTGGTCTTGAATTCAAACAATAACCCAGGCCAATGAAGCGACACACAGATTATACAATATTAGGAGGAAATATATAAATAAAGTAGGCTACTAAATAACATGTCCAGTGACTCAACTAATGAAGATTAAACCATAAGCTACTCACGGTGATAGGCTATTGCCACGATGAGCACATCGGCTATCTAAAGATGAGCTACTTTGAAAAACAGTGCTGCTGTTCACAAAAAATGAGGAGTTGTTGATGATAATTTATTTCTATAGGTTCTACAGACAGATTAGTCTTCTCTTTTCAGCAGTAGGCAAACTGTACATTTTTCCCGCAATTGTATTTTTAAATCTGCAAAAGGCAAACCGACAGCTGCAACCAACCATAGAAATATAATCCGTAGATGGCAATTCCCATTAGTCAGAACTGGCATCCATTGCTAGTGTACCCATAAGTTTAACAGTCAAATTGCCAGGGTAAGCGGTTACAAACCCCTTCTATGGATTATATGTCTATGGCCACAATGCAAAAAGCTGTATATTTGGTGTGCTGTAGGCATACCAGTAAATACCAAAATAAAGGAAACACTTCAATAAACGAGGGATACATAGTATATGTTATGGTGTGGGTAGCGGTTTCTTGGCATGGTTAGGTCCACTTGTAAAATCTACGCCAAGGCGCATTGAAGCTGTTCTGGCAGCTCATGGTGGCACAACACACTTAAGACACTTTATGTTGGTGTTTCATTTATTTTGGCAGATACCTGTATGTGCATGTGATCAAAATAAATCCTGTTAATTTTTTTACTATTGATCCTCTGGCTAATTATGCTCTGTGGTGTATTTTAAAACATTGAGAGTGGCTCCTGTGGTTGGGTAAAGTATAATAAGTTTAAGGGGAAAAAATAAGGGCGTGGACCAGTCAGTATCTGGTGTGACCACCATTTGCCTCATCCAGTGCAACACATCTCCTTCGCATAGAAGGAGATGTGTTGTCCCAATCCTCTTCAATGGCTGTGCGGTTGCTGGATATTGGCGGAAACCGGAACACTGTTGTACACGTCAATCCAGAGCATCCCAAACATGCTCAGTGAGTGAGTATGCAGGCCATGGAAGGCCTTTTGTCCCCAGCACAAGATGCACCTGTGTAATGATCATGCTGTTTAATCAGCTTCTGTCAGGTGGATCAATTATCTTGGCAAAGGATAAATGCTCACTAACAGGGACGTACAAAATTTAAGAGAAACTTTTTGTGCATATGGAAAATGTCTTTGATCTTTTATTTTAGCTCATGGAACATGGGACCAACACTTTATATGTTGTGTTTTGTATTTTTGTTCAGTGTAATATTATTAAAAAAAATGCCTCTTACGGGCTTGGCTCACACAATTGACCAGTCACATTTTATATATTTATGCAGTTACCCAATAAATGCAGGGTCCCCCAGTTACCCACATGGGCCCCTTACCTCCTCTCCCATCTGATGATTAGCAGAGCGGCAGCAGCAGGCTGTCAACACTTATTGAGAGCGTGCTGATGAGTCCTATTGTGGTTGGCGGTTGCATAATTTAAAACAATTTTTTACTACATCTCCTGTAAAATATATTTGCCTCTTGGGCTCCCCATGGGCCTGGGCCCAGGGGCTTCAGCCCTGGGAAGCCCCTGAATTAAGCTGGCCCTGTTCATGATGCTGCACAGTCATCATTGTCTATCATTATATAAACCTGCATGTCTGTTGCCAGTTCCATTTTATCAGTGCATCTTCCAGTCATTTTTTATGAATTTGTATTTACTGAGTGGTAATTCTGTCCTTCAGATGTGTAAACAGTTTGTGGAGGCTGGATTCATGGCAGACGCTGATCTTGACTCCAGTTGCCTCCTAAACAAGAAGATACGCAACGCCCAGGTAGCCCAGTACAACTTCATCCTTGGTAAGAAGGATTTACTATAGTTAATTTTTTTTTGCCATTCATATATTCATGTTTTTTACTATTACAATGTTGTTTGCTAGTAAATCCCCTCAAATATTTTCAGATTTTCTCAGCTGCCAAAAACATGATTGTACTCATCACTACTGAAATGTTGTTGTGAATGTGTTAGGGCAGCTGTGTTTGCTGTGATTTGGTAGTGTTGGGACTGTGAGCTACTTTGTGCTTTGTGTCTTGGCAGTGGTCGGTGAGAAAGAGAAGCTGACTAACAGTGTGAACGTACGTACGAGGGACAACAAGGTTCATGGAGAGCTGTCTGTCTCTGAGGTGCTGGCTCGCCTGACCCTGTTGAAAGAGTCACGCTGCCGGAACGCTGAGGAGGAGTTCTGAGGAGAGATAGGGTGACCACATGGTTCCCAGAAGACAAAATGTTTTATGCCAGATAATTTTCTGTCACAATAGAAGAACAAAAGATACATTTTATGTGAATGCAGGGGGTCTGTGTGGGAAGTATAAACATGGAAAGGGGTAGATTAAATGTATTGACATGTTTGGAAAAATATAAAATATTTTCTACTTAACTGACAGTCCCTTTCTGTATTTTGTACTTTCTGTATGTTTCTTTGATTGTCTATTCAATTTGAAAGAATATTGCAGGAAGTGAGAAACAGTATTGGTGATCATGTATTTGGTACAGTAGTGCAGAGTTTCCCAAACTAGTTTTTTTTGCCCTAGCACCACACAGCTGATTCAAATAAGTTGGTTATTTGAATCAGCTGTGTAGTGCTGTGGCACAACCAAAATGTGCACCCATGGGGTGCCCCAGCACCGAGTTTGGGAAACCCTGCAGTAGTGTATGAAAGACCATGCAAGAATATATAATTGTTAATACTAATCTGAAGGATAGAATGTGGATCAAGGAAGATGTCATGAGAATATTATTTATTGGGTTGTTGAAAGAAGGTTGCAATGTTGGGGAAATATTAAATAAAATCATGAAGTAGCTCTGTCCACTTTGTTTAAAACCTTAACTAGGCAAGTCAGTTAAGAACAAATTCTTATTTTCAATGTTCAGGGGCATTGTCAGCTAGGGGATTCGATCTTGCGACCTTCTAGGTTTCTAGTCCAATCCTCTAACCACGGGGCTATCTGCCGACCCAAATGTATCTATAATATAAAATATTGCCTCAACGTTTTGCCTCCCTTTCGTTGTTTTATTATTCATTGGCAATGCAAGTAACTTTTATCATTATTCTTCATCTGACAAAAAACACATTTGACACTGCTCTTGAATAATCTTGACGTCAAGAAGTTAATTCGGCAGGTAGCCTAGTAGTTGTACTAGTAACCGAAAGGTTGCAAGAGCGAATCCCCGAGCTGGTAAAAATGTGAACAAGGCAGTTAACCCACTGTTCCTAGGCCATCATTGAAAATAAGAATTTGTTCTTAAACTGACTTGCCTAGTTAAATAAAGGTTAAATAAATATATTCATGCGTCCCCTTTAAATCGCCCACATTTGTGGGTGGGTCAATGGTATTGAAGTTGATTTACGTTAGCACAATGGCTACAGTCAGTCAAATTTGGCCATTTGAGAGTAGACGCTGCCTAAAAGCCCATGGAATCATAATACTGTTATTTTTGGATCCATGTTTGCAATGTGTAAATGGTAAGGCTATGTAACATCACATATGTTGTAACGGATTTGTATATTCCAGGGCTAGGCTTCATCTGTGAATTGTTTTCTTTCGATGCTAGTTAGCTAGCAAAGTTTTTAGCTGGCATAAGGCATTACATTAGCTAGCTAGCTAACAAGAACGTATGGCTAATATCCACACAATGGTAGTCCGCAGGTCTATACAGACGCCTGACAGACAATTTACTGTATTTTGATCCTACTGTAATTTATCTGGCAAAGCTAGCTAACTAATGTACAATTGCTCCAGCAAGCTGTATTTATTACCCTGCTAGCTATAACTGCTAGCTACATGAGGCGGCAGGGTAGCCTAGTGGTTAGACCGTTGGACTAGTAACCGAAAGGTTGCAAGTTCAAATCCCCGAGCTGGTCTGACCCTGAACAGGCAGTTAACCCAGTGTTCCTAGGCCGTCATTGAAAACCCCCCCTGTCTTACAGGGTACCTGAGCTCCCCACACGTGGGCCAGGAGCAGCCTTACAGCCGAGATGCTCAGCCAGTCATCACCAGCCCGGTGGTTCCTGCTCCTTCATCTGGTAAAATCTCTTCCCCATGGGATGTTTTTTATCATGTTGACACTGACAGTACCTCTTTGGTATGCTGTTACTGAATGAGGTCCATGGGACAACATATAATCTTGTGAATTATTTTGCAGCATCTCCAACTGATTCAGATAGCTATGCTTCCAAATGCCCCAGTGGGGGTCAATGCAACAGACTGCCTGCTGACTGCATCAACTGCAGCTATCACCACAACTGTAGCTATGGCAAACCAGCGTCTTTCTCTTGCAAGGCCAAGAGAGGAGTCCACTGCACAGTGAGTTCAGTTCGCCAGTTGGACACAGATTGTTCTTGACAAAGAACAAGGAGCTCCGTTTATTAGGAAAGTATGTAACTGTAGCACTTTGTCATTGTGCTGTTGATGCTTCAGTATGCTGTTTATTTTTCTCTGCCTGCAGGTGGAGTCGGGGAAGCAGCAGACTAACTTCTCCCTGTCCATCACGTGCCAGTTCTGCTGGCAGCTGGACCTGTCTCAGTACAGGTGCTCCAACTCAACCAGCTGTAGGACTGTCGCCTGCCCTCGCAAACGCTACAACGCCACCTGCCAAGTACTGGACCACGTACACTGCTTAGGTATACACTTACTGTACAGTGTGTCTGGTTCATTATTATTTAAATACATACACGTCCCTCCATATGTATTTGGACAGTGATATAAATAAAATAAAAATTCTCTATACTCCAGTATTTTGGATTTGTGTTTCATGTTTCATGAGGCAACAGTCCAGAAGTATGTCACCTTTTTATTTGATGGTATTTTCATACGTATGTTTTAACATTTATAAATGAAAGCACATTATGTATGTAGTCCCACCCATGTGAAGAAGTCATAAGTATTTTGTCAAAAGTTTAGTATTTGGTCCCATATTCCTTGCACTCCAAAACTACATCAAGCTTGTGACTCTACAAACCCCTTGGATGCATTTGAAGTTTGTTTTGGTTGTGTTCTGGGTTATATTTTGTAACTGAATGGTGAACAATAATTTTCTTGTGAGTAGATAAGACACTTCTGAACACAGTTAATCCTGATAATGCCATTATTAAGAAAAATCTTTAATGAATAATGAGTGAGATGCATGCTAACCTCTCACCATGACCAATAACAGGGGAGAATAGTATTTTTTGGGGGGGTATGCTCTTTGTGCCTCTAACCTTCTCACTCATCATTATTCACGATTGATTCATGATTATCTATAATCATGTTAGCATCCACATGAATGTAGAAGTGTTCAGAAACATCTTCTATTCTTACTTACAATAAAAGTGACTCCAAAATGGCACAAGACATTATTCACCATTCAGTTCCTGTTGGGCAAAACAAACCGCAAATGCATCCAACAAGTTTGTAGAGTCACAAGCTTGATGTAGTTTTGGCGGAATATGGAGCCAAATTCTAAACTTTTGACTACACTAAGTTAATTTGTCCAAATACTTATGACTTCTTCAAATGGGGGGACTAGTTACAGGAAGCGCTTTAAGATCGATATGTATGAAAATAACCTAAAATAAAACATTCTATCTCAAATCTAAAATGCTGCAGTATAGCGGCAAATGCTTCACTGTCCAAATACGTATGGAGGGAGTGTATACAGTCCAAATATGTATGGAGGGGAGTGTGTACAGTCCAAATATGTATGGAGGGGAGTGTATACTGTGCAAATATGAATGGAGAGGAGTGTATACTGTCCAAATACGTATGGAGAGGAGTGTATACTGTCCAAATACGTATGAAGGGGAGTGTATACTGTCAAAATACGTATGGAGGGGAGTGTATACAGTCCAAATACGTATGGAGGGGAGTGTATACTGTCAAAATACGAATGGAGGGGAGTGTATACTGTCAAAATACGTATGGAGGGGAGTGTATACTGTGCAAATACGAATGGAGGGGAGTGTAAACTGTCAGAATACGTATGGAGGGGAGTGTATACAGTCCAAATATATATGGAGGGGAGTGTATACAGTCCAAATACATATGGAGGGGAGTGTATACGGTCCAAATACATATGGAGGGGAGTGTATACGGTCCAAATACGTATGAAGGGGAGTGTATACTGTCAAAATACGTATCGAGGGGAGTGTAAACTGTCAAAATACGTATCGAGGGGAGTGTATACAGTCCAAATACGTATGGAGGGGAGTGTAAACTGTCAGAATACGTATGGAGGGGAGTGTATACTGTGCAAATACGAATGGAGGGGAGTGTATACAGTCCAAATATGTATACTGTGTAAATACGTATGGAGGGAAAGGAAAGAGTTGTACAACCAAATGCCTTCAACTGAAATGTCTTCCGCATTTAACCCAACCCCTCTGAATCAGAGAGGTGCGTGGGGCTGCCATAATCGACATTCACTTCTTCGGCGCCCGGGGAACAGTGGGTTAACTGCCTTGTTATGGGGCAGAACGACAGATTTTTACCTTGTCAGCTCGGGGATTCGAACTTGCAACCCTTCCGTTACAAATCCAATGCTCTAACCACTAGGCTACCTGCCACCCTACTTTGCAAATACGATACTGTGCAAATACGAATGGAGGGGAGTGTATACTGTCCAAATATGTATGGAGGGGAGTGTATACTGTGTAAATACGTATGGAGGGGAGTGTATACTGTCCAAATACGTATGGAGGGGATTGTATACTGTCCAAATACGTATGGAGGGGAGTTTATACTGCGCAGTGCATTCATTACAACTGTCTTTTGTTGTCAGGTAAAAGAGTATTTCAGAAACGTTTGTACTGCAACTGGACAGGAGGGTACAAGTGGTCTACAGCTCTGGCACTCAGGTAAGACTCCTGCACAAGCACACTGTTAAGGGAAGGCTGAAACCAAAAAATGGCTTATGTGGCTTCGATATTAGTCAGAAACATTTATTTTGGTGCCAAAACTGACTACAAAGTGTAAATAGGACAACGTTTTAAGTCAGTATTTTACAAAACTGAGATTTGTGAGATTTACGGAATCGAGATCAACAGCGTTTTCCTTGGGTTGGGTTTAGATTTCAATTCTACCTACACAGGACCGCTGTCTGGCATGGCTTGCAGTACTCAAATCATCCAGAGTATAGGTGCATGTGTGCTGCAGTGCACGCTACCCAATCGTAGTAGCAGAATCAACCTACAGTCCTGCCCATTTCTTTACAGAGAGTAGAACTACCAATAATCGACAGTGTTGTCTTGAAAGAACAGGTCTTGTTCATTATAAACTGATATTTTTTTCCAACTCAAATGTTTGTGAACTAACGTTAGCATCACAAACACAACTGTCATCAAAGATACTCTAGAAAGGAGGAAATGCGTAATGCATGGGATTCTTGACCAATCATGTTATTGTTGTAATGCTGTATTACGCAGTTAAGCCATTCGTC
Source organism: Hucho hucho (assembly GCA_003317085.1). Classification (NCBI taxonomy): domain Eukaryota; kingdom Metazoa; phylum Chordata; class Actinopteri; order Salmoniformes; family Salmonidae; genus Hucho; species Hucho hucho. Next base: position 561,271 of record QNTS01000522.1, read on the forward strand.
ACGCAATCCTTTGTTGAAAGTACAGTGGCTGTTTGGGATATTTTAGCTACGGTGACTGTAGAAGCACAAACAAAAACAGCGGCCAGGGTACGATATAGCTATCATAACACACCCACATCGAACCACACTCCCAAGATGCATCTTTTTTTCTTAATGAGTAGCAGGAAAACCCAGGGGAAATCTGTGAGTTCAGCCCCCCTTTAAGACCACCCCACCTGTGTTTATAGATTTCTAATAGTTTCTTTGGGTTTATTATACTTTGAATCTTTTATAGAATATCTTTATCCTTGAGAAAATAATTAATGAAAATGCTCTCATTTGTAAAGTAAATGAGTGAATTGGTAGCACAACAGTCACTCAAATCTCTTAAGGACAAAGCAAGACACGCTGATGAAGGTTAAAAGCAGCGAGTGTCCGTCCTACCGCCTCTGACAACAGAACTGCCGTCATTTTCTTTTAATTTCCAAACGATTGTACACGTTGACTTGCCACCCTTCGTCAACACCAAGCAGGCTTACGGCTGATGTTCAATATGGTGCGCCTTCCTGCTTAGATGTCCATGTCTTCTATGCTCTTCACTGTTCCCAGTAGAATCCCAGTTGTGTTATTGTTGTTTCTATCTGCAGCATTACACTAGGTGGATTTGGGGCTGACCGGTTCTATCTAGGCCAGTGGCGACAGGGTCTGGGCAAGCTGTTCAGCTTCGGTGGCCTAGGCATCTGGACCCTGATCGATGTGCTGCTGATTGGGGCGGGCTATGTGGGGCCAGCCGATGGCTCCCTCTACATCTGAGACCTGTGATTGATGCCCACTCCACAGGCATGATGGTTGTAGGGTTGATACCCTCTCCATTTCAGTTCAGACTGCCTGACTGTAAAGATCTACTCCATGGAGATGTCATCCCATTATCACACCGTCTGCTTGCCCAAACTCCCGCTGTCTGCAAAGACTGACACCAGTGCAGCTTCACGGTCAACCTTGTCAGGTCCGCCTCTAGATCATCAAGCCCAAGCATCCTTCACTGATATACTGTAATACAAGCTGCACTGAGCATCGTTTTGGAGTTGTTTTGTTAATGGTGATTAGAGTTGGTCAGGCTGATATGGACTGACTGGAGAATGGGAGGTAGGCACAGTTGAGCAGTGCTTGGAATTATATTGTAACTATGGCCACCTATGGTGCTCCTTACTCACTGCATGGTCATGCATAGGAGACAAGTAACCATGGCTACGGAACACAAAATTGAGTTATTATTATAATACCGATAACAGAAACAAAAAGTGCTTGGAAGAAAAGCAAAGTGTTTCTTCCCTGCAGGTTTTGTAAAAGCATGTGGCACCTGCTAAGTGTGATGGACGGTTATGTGCATCGGTGGATAGCAGATCAACCTTTCAGTGTTCTCTCTGCAAACCAACCAGCAAGAAAATACTTGAACGGTTATTTTCTTTGGAGTGTAACATTGCAACATGAATGTCAGATTGCTTGGTTGAAAATGTGGTTGGGATACTGAATGTCAGATTGCTTGGTTGAAAATGTGGTTGGGATACAGATTTGGGGAAATGACATGGTGGTTATTATGGCTGGGGCTTGTATTGTGTATTTATATTTATTGCGTTGTGGATGTGCACCACAGGAGGCTGTTGCGGGGAGGACGGCTAATAATAATGACAGGAAGGGGAGCGAATGGAATGACATTAAACATATGGAAACCACGTGTTTGATGTAGTTGATACTATTCCGCTCCACACATTACCATGAGCCTGTCCTCCCCAATTAAGGCGCCACCAACCTTCTGTGATGTGCACCAATATGCATATGTCAGATTTCAGCATTACATGGCATTGCACTACAGCTCTGCATGCCCAAAACACACAGAAATCTGTTCTCGTAAAGCTGTCCAGGCTTAAACTAGGCCACTAATTGTTCAGAATGGTTTTAGTACTCGTTTTCAAAGAACTCATTTTCAAATAACTTTTTTTTTTCTTCATATAGCTTTCATGATATTATTGTTCATCGCTAATCGCCCAGCCCTAATGGTTACGATATGTAGCCTCCCATATCCAGAGCTTGAGTATGTGTGCTGCACAAACTGGTAACCTATACTTCTGGTGAAAATGTGTTCATGTTCTGGAGTATTTTTTTTTTTTCTTTTTATACTGTAATGACAAAGATGTTTAAGAAAATTGTAAATATTAAACTTGTGAAATGTTATTGAACTTTGTGCCTTATTGTCTTGAGCCTGCTGTTAGTATTGTCTAGTATTATAAGCATACTTATAGAAACAAAATCATCTGGTGTGTTATTTCCATGATGATTGACTTGAGGATGATTGACTCTACATTCTTTCACAGATGCCTGCACTTTTTCACACAGTAAAATGCCCTGCCTCATTGTAACGATACTGTGCCACATCTTTGAGGCAGTGCCGTTGGATACAGAAATACAGGCCTACAGAAAGAGAAGCTCACTCCCATAATTCAACATCTCACTGACTAATGGTTATGTGAATACATACACCATATTACATACAGTATCTCCTGCATTGGTCCTAGCATTGCTAGCATGTGTTAGCGCTTCTCATTGGCTGTTCTGCAGTAAATGTCTGTATACGCTTCCCATCCCCAGTTCCTCACTCCCACATCACTTACTGTTATGTTCCACCTCCAACAGAATATGTGTTTGGCTCATTAATGTTTGAGCCGAATCGACTGACCGCCAGCAAGGCTACCCAGTTAGAATAATAAATGCCAGTCATCATTATGCCACATATCTCACTGCGCATGAATACAACCTGTAAGAAATTGTTTCATATTGGGTTATTTATTTTTAACCAAACACTTGTTCTCAGTTGAGGCTGATGTTTATCTCAACGAGTAGCATCTCAAAATACAAACCACCATATCACCTAGTCATTTCCGATAAAAACATAACAAAAATACTGTCCAATCGATGATACGAATCATGGATGCTATACTAGACAATCAGTACTGAACAGAACAGGGTAATTCTTTAATTAAATGAAAGTCTTACTGGGTTAATTGACATTTATGGAAACATATTGTGAATATCATTACTCCTATGAGCACATGTGAGTTCTCTTAAGTAATAGGACAGCCATTTGCATGTTCAAATCCATTGAGAGTTAACAATGCTAGGTGAATCAGAACACAACTTCCATTGTAGTGAAATCCCATATGATTAGTATAGAATTGCTAATCGTGAGTGAAGACAAAAGATTGTTCACTCATTCCCGTCTTATGCAAGAAACAATTAGTTTGGCATCATTTCACTGATCTCCCAGCAACAGCAGTAGGCTACTTGTTCCTAGGATGTTATACAGTATACTGAACAAAAATATAAACGCAACACGTAAAGTGTTGTTTCATGAGCTGAAAAAAAAGATCCCAGATATGTTCAATAGGCACAATAAGCTTATTTCTCTCAAATGTTGTGCACATACTTGTTAGTGAGTATTTCTCCTTTGCTAAGATAATTCATCCACCTGACAGGTGTGGCATATCAAGAAGCTACTTAAACAATATGATCATTACACGGTGTGCCTTGTGCTGGGGACAATAAAAGGCCACTCTAAAATGTGAAGTTTTGTCACACAACACAATGCCACAGATGTCTGAACATTTGAAGGAGCGTGCAATTGACATGCTGACTGCAGGAATTTTCCGTAGAGCTGTTGCCAGATAAGTGAATGTTCATTTCTCTACCATAAGCCATTTTATAGAATATGGAAGTACGTCCAATAGGCCTCAACCTCAGACCACATGTATAGCGTCGTGTGAGCCAGCGGTTTACTGATGTCAACGTTGTGAACAGAGTGCCTTGTGGTGGTGGAGTTATGGAACGGCCAGACAACACAATTGCATTTTATCCATGGCAATTTGAATGCACAGATACCATGAAGAGATCCTGATGCCCATTGTCGTACCATTCATCTTCCGCCATGTTTCAGCATGATAATGCACCGCCCCATGCCGCAAGGATCTGTAGGTTTTATTTATTCTCACCAAAGAAAAGTGAAAGACAAAACAGTACTGATATAAAACAGGTAAAAATGGTGTGCAGGTGAGTTTAGAAGCCCAAAAGAGCTTATATGTAAACCACACCACAAATATAAGTACAAAAAAGTTTGTTCAATCAGTTAAGCCAAGCATATGAATTATAATTTTACATAATATACTCAGTAAACAAGAAAAAGTGTGATTGTGTGAGTTAGGCTACATGGAGGGATTATTGGGTAGTTTGGTTCATCAGGCTGACCGGATGATGAGGTTTTGGCAATGTGAAGAAAAAAATTCCAGCAGTGGGGAGGGTGAAGGTTATTGCAGTGTCTTGTGTTATATAGATGGATTTCAGAATTAACCTGGAAGAATCCATTGAAGGGTTTAGGTAAACTGTCTGGGAGGTACACAATTCCTGGAAGCTGAAAATGTCCCAATTCTTCCATGGCATGCATACTCAAACATGTCACCCATTGAGCATGTTTGGGATGCTCTGGATCGACATGTACAACCGCATGTTCAAATTCCCGCCAATATACAGTAATTTCGCACAGCCATTGAAGAGGATTGGGACAATATTTCACAGGCCACAATCAACAGCCTGATCAACTCTGTGTGAAGGAGATGTGTCTCGCTGCATGAGGAAAATGGTGGTCACACCAGATACTGACTGGTTTTCTGATCCACGCCTCTACTTAAATGTTTTTAGTTATGTGACCAACAGATGCATATCTGTATTCCCAGTCACGTGAAATCCATACATTACGACCTAATGAATTTATTTCAATTGACTGATTTTCTTATATGAACTCAGTTAAATCTTTTTTTCACTAGTTCTGACTTCCAATAGTCAGAATGTAGTCATACAGTAATGAATAAGTTGATACATGTATCTAACCTGATGAAGCTGGATCACATCTGATTTTGTAGCATCTCAGCGAGATACTGGATTTGCTTCAGACCTTTATGGTTGCTAAGGAACATTTGAAAGCAATACCAATTAGATCCAGCTATGTAATAGACCTGAATAATAGCTAGTGTTATAAAATATGACTGCAATCTGTAAATTTGTTAACCAATTTTGCAGAGAAGGCTGGTATTGATACTAACATCCACGCTTTCTTCCAGCTTATGCGCTTCTCATCTGTGCAGTCAATCGCATGTGATAATGGTGGATCATTGTGGAATGTAGCCAATGAGCCACTTTTGTCATTCTTTTGCATGCGATTACAGTATTATAGGGTATTAATTTAAATCTTGCACAATCGTGTAAACTAATAAACACTTGACCTTGCGTTAGGAATGGGCATCAATCCAATTTGGCCTGTGTTCCTAATTGAATGTAAATGAAAAATGTTGCCACAAGCCAAATGCAGTTTTAGTGATTTATTTTGTACAATAAAGAAAATGCACTGTACATTACCCCAGCTCAGATGTCAAGGCAAGAGTTCAAGAGCATCTGCATTTTGCACACAAACCTGAACATTGCATCCCTCATATACCCCACTACCAGCATGCTACACACGGATTAACCCAACGTAGCAGGCGTAAAAGAAACACCTGAAACCAAATGCCCTACATACTGGTCTTGACAAGAAAAAATACAAATAGAAAGTGTCAGGGGAGTTTCTTCTACACTGTTCAACCAATCCAGTAAATGTGGAGGAGGAGTTAAGAGTGTCACCTTGTTAACATCCAAAAGCGGAAGTCGTGTCACAGGCTCTTTCCATTTCCCCTGAAAACCGGAACATCCGGTTGTTGGGGACTCGGCAGAGGCTATACACTGATAGAAACAGATTCCAGCCAAGGAAGGGCTCCCCCATCCAGTATTTTAAATTTTTAGAGCTAGGAGTGTAACCCCTACTTTGGAAGCAAGTTAGGCATCCAGGAAACATAATTCAATTAAAAAGGCAAAATAAAAAAGTAGTCCATGTGATAACTGTTCAACCTTCTGGCAGGGAAAGTATGGCCACAGTTTAAGGAGCAAATAACATTGATATTCACAATAGACAAATATAGCAAAAGGCATATGGCGATATCCACGCCATGTGCCCATACCACTTCAGACCATTCAGACAAAATGTTATGATATTTTATACATACTTAAAGACTGAGGACACGGAACTTTCCAATAAAAAAGTAAAATAGGGTTACTGGAGTACATCTCCGCCCACCCCATGCTCAACACCTCAGATAGCAATGGAGGTGACAAATACCATTACTCTGGTGTCTGAAATACAGTACTCAACTTTGAATTTCATAAACTCAAAATGTATCTTAAATATTCATAAATTAGGAATCACCATGTTTAAACAAAATATTGTATAGAAGTATAACAAAGACAGGAAAAACTCCAAACAACTATAACAGAACAAATCTACAATCATTCAAATGTGGGGCGGGGGATGAAGAATGTCAACGTAGTGGCCAAAGGACTGGGTCAAATCTCATCGCTGTAGTCAGTGTACCACTTTAGAACTGGGGGCATCGGGGGTCTGAGTGTCAGGTTTGGGTAGAAGCAGTCTTCTCTCCCCTCTCAGCAACACCAATGGACACGCCACAGTGAAAACCACGTGTTCCATCAGGCCCACGTGGTAGCCGCATTACGCCTGGCGGAAGCCCGTCTGCGCCCTGGATCTTTCGACCCAGCATGGGGCTCCCTACTGGGCTGCTCTCCTGGGAGGCCACCTGCCTGCGCCTCTGGACCCAGGGGCTACCGGACGGCGTCAGGCTGCTGTCTGAGGAGTAGTCTGCCCAACGTCGCCCAGCCTCAGGGCTCAGTCTGCCCTCACTGGCCAAAGGAGACTTATGGGAGTGGGGAGACTTGCGTTGGGAGCATGGGCTGGCCCGGGGGCTCGACCAGGGGCTGGTGCGTGGGGACACAGCTGGGCTCAGGTGATTGTTCTGGAAGGCGGCACCCCCTCCAGTGGGACTTAGCTTATTGACAGAGCGGGATTTGCGGGCCAGTCTGGGGGAGGTGGGGTTGCTCTCAGTCTCTGAGGAGCTACAGGCAGAGTCTTCGAGATACTGAAGCTCCCGTACCCGGCTGTTGAGTGAGTGGCTCTTCCTCATTCCTCCTACTCCCTCATCGCACTGACGCTGATCTTTGGGCACCTTCTTCTTGGGAGGCTTGGTGCCGATCAGGACCACCTTCAACCCCAGCGACCCTGTCCCCTCCTCGCTAACCACAGCCTCGTTGGCTTTGACTGCAGCCTCCACCTCCTCATACTCCACGATGGCACACTCTTCAGTGCCCAGCTGTGTGTAGCGGCCACTCAGCTTCTTCAGGTCGGCTGGCAGGTCCTTGCCAGGCTTCAGCACCCTCACAGAGGCAATGGCTCCATATGTTCCAAACGCTTTCAGCAGCAGCTTCATCAGTTGTTCCTGTTGGGTAGCGCTGCCCTCGCTCCCATCACCAGCCCCATCCTCCATCGCCACACCCAGCTCTGGCCAGCTCTGCAGCTCGCTGAGTAGCAGCATGCGGCTTGGCAGAGACTCGCTGGCAAACACAGGCACTGTTGATCTGCGACGCACTTTGCGCCCCTCATCATTTAGCTCAAGTATTGTCGAGTGGCGCAGAGCATATGCAGTTGTTCTCCAGTCTCGCGTCAAGTGCTTCACCTGGGAGGAAAGTAACTGTGTTAGAGATAATCGGAAGCGAAAGTCAGTACTTTTACAGGCAGCATCCTGTATGATACAACGTCCTTGGTTTTATCATACATCCTGAAAACTAAAAAGCCATTGTTCTGATGGCAGTATGATAACATAAGCAGCCACAGATCTTGAATGAGATTCTATTTCTATGTAAGCAACAGCCATCAAAAGGCAAATCGAGATACTGGCTACAACAGAAGTGTTTAACAGTTCCTAAAATAAAAAATGTAAATACAGCAACAAATATTGCAGTTATTGTTAGCTCCTCTTAGAAACTAAATAAACATTTACAGTATTCATGCAGCTGTGAACATTAGAAATTAAACCAGTAGAGAAAAACACAGATATTATTCTTGGAAGTGTAAACTGAAAAAGGAAACAGCCAAAATCAATGAGTATGTATGAGCCTCATTCACACCAGATGCTCCCGCCTCCAACCCATGTGAGAAAGCACTTCCTAGCCCCAACGGCTTGCCATATTGACACTAGGAACAGCTGTTGCATTCAGTTATATGAGCCCCCAGGGAATTCAATTGATATTCCAATATCAAGAAACCAAACTGTCAGCAGGAGATCAAACATTACCTTCTTGAAGGAGGTGAGCAGTTTGACACTGACGAACCCCAGCTTGTTGCGTCGGACGTGTTTGAGCAGGAAGGCATCGTGTTCCAGGTTCTCATCCGACAGGTAGTACTCAATCTGGGCCACCAGCTTCTGGGTCAGCTCTGGGTCTGGGGGCTGCCAGCTCTCCTCCTCCAGCTCACCGCCACTCGTGCCAGCGCCACTGAGAATGAAAATGTATAACATGCCAGTTCACAGAGACAAGGCAGGAGCGTAACCGATTTGGCAGGAGAACTGATCAAAACAGCCTCAGTCATTACCCATGGAAACATGCTGAAAAGAGCTGCCATCTTGACTCTTTCCTCAGATTTCGTTTTCAGATTCTTCCTGTGACTGTAGTGACAGGCTGCCTAACCACGGTGTGACCGTCACACTGCTCTCTCTGCCAAAACCTCAACACCACAGGGTGTCCCGCAAACATGAACAGAAATCACTAAGACCTCTCCATCTGAAGAGTGCAGAGGCACTGATCTCCACACACTACATGCCTCCCCCACAGGGACAGGGATATTTACCATATCAGCCAGACTTCAAAATCAAACAATGCAGTCATTTACTGCCTACAACACCAAATCAAAGGTTTAATCAAAGCTCTATTGACAGAGGGCTTTAAAATTTACGATAAGAGTGAAGGTCTGAATGGCATTACTGTGTGGATGAGTCATCCTCCTCACACAGCGATCCCATCCCGCAGGCTAGGCAAGACACTGGTTGAACACCCCTAACAATGTAATGATCACAGCATCCAACCTACTGTTTTAAAGTCAGGGGAAGCCCTTCGACAACAAAATATGTGGGCGCAACACCTCCCCCACACACACACACACAACACCACTGTAAAGAGACCAATTATTGTAGACTGAATCATCCTCTGCGATTCTCTCCTGCCACAATAATAAGCTGGTCAAGGAGTATCAATGAGTAGTTCACTGGTTACAAAAGTATCAAGTGAAAACTGAAATGTTCCATGCCCCCAAACAAGTGCAACATTGTTGCAAGTGAGGAACACAGCAAGACTGACTATGATGTATTAGCTGACCTGGCTAAGAATATTCATTTATTTCAGACAACCTAAATTAAACATACCAACCATGTAGCCTATACATTAGCACTGGGTCACAGGAATTTACAAGGGCAAAAATAGCCAGCCTAGTCTCAGACTAGACGTCACATGTAAATCCGAACAATTCAGTATGATACTTTTCGTTTGGTATGGTTAAGACAGGTTAGTTAAGGCAAAAAAAACAAAGTATGGTGGTTAGTCAGCGAATCTCTAGCAAACCAAAGGTTGCGTGTTGGAATTTCATCACGGATTACTACTTTTTAGCTACTTTGCATGTTAGCTAACCCTTCCCCTTTAACCCAGTGTTTCCCAACGCCAGTCCTCGAGTACCCCCAACAGTATACATTTGCATTGTAGCCCCAGGACAAGCAGACCTGATTCTACTTGTCATTAATCAGGCTCTCACTTTTTTTGTCAGAGGCTACAACACAAGTGTGCTGTTGGGGGTACTAGAGGACTGGATTTGGGAACCACTGCTTTAACCTAACCACAACAAAGCGTATATAATCGTGTAATTTGTAACATCACATTTTGCAAATTCGTAACATATTGTACAAATTGTCATACAAAATGGATGGACATCCACAAATGAACACACACCATACGAAACGTAACACCTCATCCTAATAGGAGTGTCCCGGATTTACATTTACCATGTTACGTCTACCACCTAGTCCAGGTTGACAAAGCATGGGATGACGCAGGGGAATTAGAGCAATGAGTGTAAAGGTGCCATACAAATCGGCCTCTGTCTTTTACATCAATGGGATTACAATGCCTGTCTACAGGTGGTTAGAAGCTGTCTGGCAATTACCATCGCCCTTCACTGTGCAATTGAAGTTCACACTAAAATAACACCAAACGACAAAAAAAGACAGTATTGCAGTATTTTAGCCTACATGAGGTTTATTTAAATAAACAATCATGTAACGTTAAAAAAGGAGGATACAACAATCAGACATGCCATTAGAAGACAAAGCATTTACCTGGATTTATCATGTCTTCCGAATTCGTCTTCACTACAGCTGCCTCCGAGGAAATCGAGATTGTTTGAGGACACCTCCTCCTCTGGTTCCTCGTCGTCTGCCGCCTGAATAGCCACTGTTATCGTCACTTGAGTACCCATCTCTTGCAGGTGTTGATCCACAATTATCACCTCATCGATTTCCCGTCCCGCTGACGAACCTGATACAGATTCGATATGTTTCCGAAACTCCATGGTAGTACTCGTCATTTTACCCGAAATAAATGCGTTTTCTCCCAGTTTGTTCACTTCCTCCTCGGCTACACCAGTGGTAGTGCTTTCCTGAATGCCGTTATTCCTTGTACTACAACAATTGAAGTCTGCAGTACACGGGGCACATACACCTCGACGCTTTTGACACCCACACCGGTGGATGGTCAAGGAAGCCCCGAAGATGCGCTCCACAGCTGGCCAGAGCCCCCAAATTCTACCCCACGGAGAACCCTGGGGTGGCGTGGAGTTAGCAGCTAGCGAGACGCAGCTAGGAGCTGGGGAGACCGAGGGGATGGAGCAGTCTTGTGTTGCTACTTCCTGATATGTAAGAAGCGTTCTGCTTTTGAAACGAGCTCTGGGATTGGGCCATGTCATCTTTCCGCACTCATCCCCAACCCACCAGCAAAACCCAAGATGAAGCCAAGAGGGAGGGAGGAGAAAATAGAGACAACGGATAAATGCGTTTACCAATGCTTGCATGTTTGTGTATTTTTCCCTTTGTCACTATTTCTATTAAGAAATGGCAGCTATTTCACACGTGTCCTAAATAGGGGGAAGTAGAAGTGTAAATTACACGTGCTGTTCTGCAATTGGGGAAATTGCAATGCACCAATCATGAAGGCCGACCCATTTCTCAGAACCTGCAAATTGGATAATAGGCTTTTAGCATTAGACCGCAGGGGTTGTTGAGGGATTTGCTATGGGGAAGGACACAAATAAATGACACCAGTGTATACAGTGTCATGAGGCATTACTGTCAGCAGTGGCTTTTACTATGAGATTATGTGTAGGCCTATAATAAAATAGCCCTTTGCAACAAAATTATTAACACCGATTTGAAGATGTCAGGATTTGGCATTGCCAATGTCCAATTCATTATCTGTTATCTCCAAGTCTACACCCCATTGGCCCAAACCTTTAGTGCGCTTATGACACTCGCTGACTGTTGTTAATTGTAGGTGTGTATCATATCCTACATGGACTCGTAAACCATCACCCACACCACAACTGCTACACCATTGCTAATACAGTTGCCAAGCCTGAGATGACTTGATGTTTTCTCCACCCTGTTGGCAAGAGTTGTACAGCTGGTGGACTGACTCATACTCTGAACCACATGTCCTACTGCAGCAGCCACAGTGGCAGTGTCATACCTCCCAGTGCCACAAGCCAGGAGCAGACATCAATCAGATAATGGCCCTGCAGGAAGATGTTCCAACCACCCCTTCAACAGCTTATCTGTCAGGTGTCTGCAGCAGGAAAATTCCCCAATAGAGCCATGGGTTGTGCCCCAATAGAGACATGGGTTGCACCCCAAATGCACCATATTCCCTTTAAATTGCACTGCAATTGACCAGGGCCCATAGGGAATAGTCTGCTATTTGGGACACCTTTGGCAGGAGTAAGCTGATTGCTGTAAACTGAGCTGAGTTAAAATGAGTTGATCAGAGCAGAGCTGGTATTTCCTCTTTGTCCAGACTGAATGCAATTGTGACCACTATTTGCCTGCACTTAACATTCAACAACAAGGGTGTAAATTTGTAATCCTTATCGTCACTACAAACGTCTTACATATGTTGATTTATTTTAAATGTACACGTTTTTGTCTGTATGATTTTGTCCATTCTGGACATCTGGATAGAGAAAGCTTTAAAATGTTTAATTTACCATCTACACTTTAGTTATATCTGATACTAGGCTACCTGGGGTGGCAGGTAGCCTAGTGGTTAGAGTGTTGGACTTGTAACCGGAGGGTTGCAAGTTCAAATCCCCGAGCTGACAAGGTAAAGGCAGCCTCCCGCACCTCTCTGATTCAGAGGGGTTGGGTTAAATGCGGAAGACACATTTAAGTTGAAGGCTTTTGGTTGTACAACTGACTAATAATGGTGACTTTGATATGTGTTTTTCCTGTCTAACAGTTGTGAAGAATCTGAAAGGAAGTATATAAATCAGTAATGAGATTCTTAGGAACATTGTGAAATGTTTAGCTTTTTGAGCTTGTGAATGTGATGCAATCTTTCACAAAATCATCTGATACATGATTGGGCAATCCTGCCTTGAATGAAAGACGTTTGGAGTAAAGTTGAAGGAAAATATGCATGTATGTCTTTGTAAATATACATGCCCTGGTGATAATAGAGAATCCTTTGTGAGTCTGTCCTAGGTGACTGTCAGAAGGTGTGTGTTTCTCATCCATGCACACATGTACGTCAGCTATTACTGTATGTGGAACAAACTGACTCTGTGGGGCAGAATCCAGCACCTTTCTTTGACAGAAAATCTATATTGTTCACAGTCTGTCAATGCCCTGTGCTGTAACCTACAGTATATAACTCACTACTGATATGGAAGGGTTTGCTTAATGTTATAGTCAACAAAAAATACAATGTTTATTTCTTTTGTCTTATTCAGGATTCTGTTACTCCCTAAAGGCTTCTAGATCTTATGTTTTTTGATTTACAGATGAGTGCAGCATTTTACTTCTGCTCCACATCACTCCCTTATTCTGAGTCAGACAAGATATTTATAGACCGCTGTACACCAGAGATCTCTGACTGGCCAAGTCCCCATGCATAATACATAACGACAGACAATTTACATTGATCCCTGTGTCTTAGTGGCATGCTTTTTATTGGCAATTGTGAGATATACAGTCGTGGCCAAAAGTTGACACAAAATGAGAATGACACAAATATACATTTTCACAAAGTCTGCTGCCTCAGTTTGTGCGATGGCAATTTGCATATACTCCAGAATGTCATGAAGAGTGATCAGATGAATTGTAATTAATTGCAAAGTCCCTCTTTGCCATGCAAATGAACTGAATCCCCCCAAAACATTTCCACTGCATTTCAGCCCTGCCACAAAAAGACCAGCTGACATCATGTCAGTGATTCTCTCGTTAACACAGGTGTGAGTGTTGACAAGGACAAGGCTGGAGATCACTCTGTCATGCTGATTGAGTTCGAATAACAGACTGTAAGCTTCAAAGGGAGGGTGGTGCTTGGAATCATTGTTCTTCCTCTGTCACCCATGGTTGCCTGCAAGGAAACACGTGCCATCATCATTGCTTTGCACAAAAAGGGCTTCACATGCAAGGATATTGCTGCCAGTAAGATTGCACCTAAATCAACCATTTATCGGATCATCAAGAACTTCAAGGAGAGCGGTTCAATTGTTGTGAAGAAGGCTTCAGGGCACCCAAGAAAGTCCAGCAAGCGCGAGGACCGTCTCCTAAAGTTGATTCAGCAGCAAGATCGGGGCACCACCAATACAGAGCTTGCTCCGGAATGGCAGCAGGCAGGTGTGAGTGCATCTGCACGCACAGTGAGGCAAAGACTTTTGGAGGATGGTCTGGTGTCAAGTTTGCAGCAAAGAAGCCACTTCTCTCCAGGAAAAACATCAGGGACAGACTGATATTCTGCAAAAGGTACAGGGATTGGACTGCTGAGGACTTGGGTAAAGTCATTTTCTCTGATGAATCCCCTTTCCGATTGTTTGGGGCATCCGGAAAAAAAGCTTGTCCGGAGAAGACAAGGTGAGCGCTACCATCAGTCCTGTGTCCTACCAACAGTAAAGCATCCTGAGACCATTCATGTGTGGGGTTGCTTCTCAGCCAAGGGAGTGGGCTCACTCACAATTTTGCCTAAGAACACAGCCATGAATAAAGAATGGTACCAACACATCCTCAGAGAGCAACTTCTCCCAACCATCCAGGAACAGTTTGGTGACGAACAATGCATTTTCCAGCATGATGGAGCACCTTGCCATAAGGCAAAAGTGATAACTAAGTGGCTCGGGGAACAAAACATCGATATTTTGGGTCCATGGCCAGGAAACTCCCCAGACCTTAATCCCATTGAGAACTTGTGGTCAATCCTCAAGAGGCGGGTGGACAAACAAAAACCCACAAATTCTGGAAAACTACAAGCATTGATTATGCAAGAATGGGCTGCCATGAGTCAGGATGTGGCCCAGACATTAATTGACAGCATGCCAGGGCAGATTGCAGAGGTCTTGAAAAAGAAGGGTCAACACTGCAAATATTGACTCTTTGCATCAACTTCATGTAATTGTCAATAAAAGCCTTTGACACTTATGAAATGCTTGTAATTATACTTCAGTATTCCTTAGTAACATCTGACAAAAATATCTAAAGACACTGAAGCAGCAAACTTTGTGGAAATTAATATTTGTGTCATTCTCAAAACTTTTGGCCACGACTGTATATCACATTCATACAATCCACTTCATCATGCCCTTATAAAATGCCTGCAGAAGTGGTTGACTGCAGAACCATAATTATGAGCTTTGATGTGGGACAATTATCTCTGAAGTATACTGACCATTATTTTTTGTCTATGTAGTAAATCAATTATTACAAAAGTGACAATTGTGGAAGAACTGTCATTTATATAGAGCATTCCATTATCTGCTTGTCACATAAGATTACAACATCATCTCCCACAAATGTGTCAGTTTTATGAATAGATGATCCTTGTGATGAGCATGTGTGTGGGATGTCGCTTTGATGAGTCTGAGTGAGAGTCCTTTCCTAGCAGTTATCCTTTCCAGCTGAGACAGTGTAACCAAAGCTTTATAACAATGAGAGGGTCACCGGTGGAGAGTTTTTTTCTTTAAAAAAGTGTTTATGAATGCATCAATAATGGTGTAAGAGGACATGGCTCTGAAATCTGTCTTTGGATTACTTTCTTACTTGTATTGCTCATGCAAATGAATAATGGAGGCAGTTAGGTGTGTGATAGCCCAACCTTGCCTAAAACCAGAGGCCTAGCGTTTAGCTCAGCTGTCCCCATTCCCCAAATTAACCTAATACATAGGTTTTATCTCAGGGGATAACAGTGGAAAGTCAGTTAAGAACACATTCTTATTTTCAATGACGGCCAAGGGACAGTGGGTTAACTGCCTTGTTCAGGGGCAGAACAACAGATTTATACCTTGTCAGCTCGGGGATTCGCTCTTGCAACTTTCGGTTACTTGTCCAACGCTCTAACCACTAGGATACCTGCCGCCCCTGTAGTGGAACAATAATGATCTATTCTATTCTATTTAATTTCATATTAAACCGGTTATTCTACAAGCGGAACCTTTAATTTTTGGGGTTGTTGGCGGAATGTCTTATATTGAGACAGGATGTGGTGTAACAAAGTTAGACGTGTTGTCGTTTCCATAGAAATGATGACCGTTGCCAGGGAAGTGAGTGCTGTGTCAGTGTCATAATGAGCCATTTTTACATTGTAGCATCAGTTCACAACAATACATTTTAAAAGACTAAACATTGACGTTAAACAACCAACAAAACTGGTTAGTTAGCCACATTATAGCAAGCTGACTGGCTAGCAACGTTGTAACACTAGAAAAAATGCGGCCACAAAGACAACAGACCAACAACAATACAGCCATTACAGGAAGGTGTCTTTCTCCCACGGTAAGAACGATGTGTCCACAATAAATCATCTTTACATCCTATCTATCTTTATTAGGCAAGAGTTAGCAAGCTAGCTAGCTTATCCAGAAAGCTAATGCAACTCTGTAACAGTCACATAAATGAGCAAGATTGCTATCTATCTAGCTAACGTTACAGTGGCTGGGTTGCATGTTGTTGCTCCACAAATGCATGCATATTATCAAGTGTTCTTGGCTTTGTTGTTGTCCCCCTATTGTTACAATTGCCAGTCTTAAGTTGCCTCATCTTTTTTTGTCATTCCCCACAGGTCAACAGCTATAAACTGCACTTTACAGCAGTGAACTCTCAAATACCAGAGAGAAATGTTCAGAGACCAGTGAGTTTGCCTTTGTAGGGAGATCCACAGTGAGGAGTTGTATTTATACTCATGTCCCCATTCCCCAAATTATACTATTTTAATGAGACAATGCATGAACATGGAAAGCATGACATTGTGTCTTGAGTACCCTTTAATTATCAAAGTTATATATCGCTAATTCATTACATATTTTTATTTGACAGCTGGACGTCCGATGGGCTAAAGACTTTACAAAAGAGATAAACATGGACACCATGAAAATGAATCCACCAAGACAAGGTACTACTACCTGACTAAGTTACAAGACACTGTGACAGTCTCTTACCTGTCCCTGTCTTCTCTGTCTCAGCATTTACTTTTCTCTCCAGACAGCAGGCCTAATGCACACAGTGGCGGTGGCAGGCCTCTCCACACCCCTGTGCTGGCGTTTGTCAGTGAGTTTATGGGCCCTGAGCGTCCCCTCCTACCCCCTGCTGCTGCTCTACCCAGTGGGGTGACTGGTGACCTGGGCCCACAGCCACACAGAGTGAAGCCTAGGAGAGCAACCCACAGTGCAGGGGCCATTTACTCCCACAGTACCTCACCCCTCACCCTGCCAACTGGTGAGTGGCCTCACTCAGGATCCTCCCCCTCTCTTCAGCAATGCCAGTCCTCCTGCATTTTTTTCATGGATCAAAGGCAGTCTAATGGAACATTCTGCTCTGTGCTCAAGTTAAACATTTCTGTACATGTAAAACCTGATTACTATTTCTGAACAAATGCGTCTTTGTAACAGGACCAGGTGATGCCATAACATTGAGTGAGAATTCTCCCTCTGGTTTTCCAATTGCCTTTCATTCCCGTGATGACTGTGCTTTGAGTCCTGAGCGTCTAGATTTGGACAGGTAGGCTAAAACACTTATGGTTTTGTGTGTTCAGTGGTCATTGTTGAGCTTCTCAATACACTGTCATGCAATGGAATGCCAAGTTTGTAATTGCTTGGATTAACCAGTAGGGTGCAGCAAAGTCCCTCATAAAGATTATCCTGCCCTCTGACAGTGCATGTCAACGTTGCAGGCATAAAAGAAACGCCTGAAACTACATCCGCAACATACTGGTCTTGATGAGAAGAAGAAAAAAACTGTCGGGGGAAGTTCTCTTCTGCACTGTTCAAGCAATCCATTAAATTTTGAGGTGGAGTTAAGATGGAGTGTTGCCGGGCACGTTCAGCAGGATTGAACGTTTTGGAACATTCAGATAGAAATAGGCTATGTAGATCAAACTTGAATCTCTGATATGTACAATAAGGAATCACATTGGCTCTATTCATGGCATTTCTATCTGCAACGTTCGAGAACGTTTGGCAACTGAACAAGTCCCGTCACAGGCTCTCTTTCCATTTCCCCTGAAAAACGGATCATCCATTTGTTGGGGACTCGGCAGAGACTAGTCAACAATAAACCATATCCATAGCCTGATCCACTTAGAATAATGAGATCTCCTGAACCCTGCGTGCCAGTGTTAGAAGGCAGACAGTGTGGTATCAGGTGGCTTGTACCTTTTTACTGAGCCCCCTCTCCTCTGCATCATAACAAGATAATACAGGGTCATCCTCTCACAGAGTGGTGTTGTTAACAATGCTTTTGTGTTTTGTGTGTCAGGCGTGGTCTGGAGGAGTGTCCCCTGCTGGAGGACATGGGTAGGCTGCGGCTGCTTAACTTTCAGCACAACCTCATCACACATATCCACAATCTGTCTCATCTGCGGCACCTGGCCTTCCTAGACCTGTATGACAACCACATTTCCCAGATGTCTGGCATCTCAGCTCTGGCCTCTCTCAGAGTGCTGATGCTGGGCAAGAACAGGTTTGTGTTACGTCTCTCCAGCATACAAACAGAACAATAGGATAGGAGCTCACACTCATTTCAGTTGCTTTTACAGTGCATGGTTTCAAGGACAGATGAAAAACCTTTTTTTAAAGTACTTTTTTAAAGTACTACCCCTTTTTCTCCCCAATTTCGTGATATCCAATTGGTAGTTACAATCTTGTCCCATTGCTGCAACTCCCATACGGACTCGGGAGAGGCGAAGGTCGAGAGCCATGCATCCTCCGAAACACAACCCAACCAAGCCGCACTTCTTCTTGACACAATGCCCGCTTAACCCGGAAGGACAAGGACATCCCTGCCGGCCAAACCCTCCCCTAACCCGGACGATGCTGGGCCAATTGTGCGCCGCCACATGGGTCTCCCGGTCGCGGCCGCCTCAGATGAAAAACTTTTTATGCTGTCTTTTTTTGGTGGGATTTTTCGTTACATTTATAAAGATGTTACCGTAGGGATATCCACATCCTGATTTTTGGATTAAGTGATACTGTATGACCGCCACAGCACAACTAGCTTATATATCAACCTCTATTGAAAAGTACTTTCCTGCAGGTGCCAAATTTCAGTACAAAACCCTACCACTGCTCTCTTTGTGAATGTTACATCTAAAATCACCTTACTTTAAAACTAAAGGTCAGGAGGGAGGAAGATTAAAGTCACAAATCATGGCAAATGCCACCGGGATCCCATCACTGAGGTCTGGTTGTTGTTCCAGAATCTGTAAAACCTGACATTTGTCTTTTTAGAACCCACTTTCAGAACAGTCCACGGTACCTTTCAAGCAAAGCATACCACAGATTTAGGTTTCTGATAGAATTTCCAAGGGACTGTAACCTAACTTCTCTAAGTTACAGTTTGGTCTGTATAGACAATCCTGGACGACAGGACAGTGGAAAACAGTCAACTTCCCATCAGTATAAAATAAATTCCTACAGCTCTTTGACAATCCCATTTCCTGTGCTTGGTAACCATTCAGTTAGCAGATGGGATACCAGCTCTTTGTCATAGTAACATTGTGCTATAAGAGAGCTCTCTTGTATAGAATACCAGAGAGGGTGATGTTAATATTATTGTTTGTTTAATGTTTTGCAGAATCCAGAGGATATGCAGTCTGGATAAACTGACTAAACTAGATGTTCTGGACTTGCATAGCAATCAGGTACCATGTTTCAAACCGTAGAAAATGATAACTTCATTTACATTCCTTTTTGTTCTCCAAATATACACCCACATGCATTTATTGTCTGTAATGTTGTTTGCAATACTGTGACCAGTGGGAGACTGTGATATCTAGCTGTGAGGTTCAGCAAGAGCAGAGAGGCACTACCACCTCCCCAGTACTGCCGGTTGGTTACTACGTCACTGACTCTGGGCCCCTACAGTTAAGCTCAAGTAGGCTTGGCTGCAGGAAAGCAAACAATTGTTCCTGTTGTGAGGCTTTTGAGTACATTCTATTTTCAGTCGTGTGAAGGCTTTTAGTTGTACTTTTAGTTGAAACTCAGTGCTCTCTCAGCCATCGTTATTAGAGTACTTTACCTTTCTTTTATTTTCCCACCAAATTAAAACATATTTAGGAGCTTACTCCCACACATCCCAGTCTTGCTCTGCGTTACCTTACAGTTCTTCTTCAATTACTGTAATTTCACTAACAGGCAAGGCTATTTCTGTTCCTTTTACAATGAAGGAAAAGCTGATAAAGCTGTTATACAACTCATTTTAGTGTGAATGGTAAGTTGAGCAAAGGCCGATTTGATGAGCTTTTCTCCTTTGATAGGCCTACAGTATGATCTGGTTGCTGTCACAACGTATTCAAAGCCTGTGAAGAGAGGGGATCACAGTAATACTGGTGTCAAATCAGGATTTTGACAGCACCTGTAAAAAGAGGATAGAATGGAAAAGTAGTCTGTCTGCGGTGCTGGTTGTTTGAAATGTGTTGCCAGTATATCACCCACATTGCTCCAGTGAAAGTCACCCCCAGAGTCCCTGTGAGACTCCTCTCTCTGACTCCGGCTGCTCTTTTTCGTGTGTCTCATACTCTCATTCCCAATTAAACATTGGTTTCTGTTAATCTACCCAGCAGCCGTTGTTTTCCAGTGACTTCTGACCACGGAACATACTGTTTTTTTCCAGTGACTTCTGACCACGAAACATACCACGAAACATTCCTCTTTCTCTTACCACATTTGTACTTCCCAAAGCACAGCAGTGTTTACGTAACCTATGTATGACCACAAACAAGGGATAATTTCTGCCCTAATTTCAAATCACCCCTGCCTGGCCTCTCGTTTTACTCAGAAGGTAGATGTGCTCTGGGGATAGGAAGTTGTCGTATTTCCAGTTTGTTAGAAATGTTGAAGAGGAATATCCTCTTTGGGAAGGAAGGACATTCAACCCCATTGACCAGGTCCTGGAGTTAGAGGATGACATCATATTGTTAAATAACTTCCATTGGTTGAGTGATGGATTGTGCTCACAATAGGATCCTCTGTATCTAGTTGACACTAGCGATAACGGCTGCTATTCAATGAGGACAAGGCTACAACATTTTTTATTCCTTGAGTCTTTGAATGGCACTACATTTATTGTATCAGAAATGCAAGGAGTACCGGTATATGATGCCTACAATGAATTACATTAGAAATTCAAAATCATTAATCAAACAGACAATATTTAACTTTATTATGAAACTATTTGAAACTTACAATGCACTTTGACATTTTTATTTTAAGACATATAAAGGACAGTTGTGACCCTGCCTGCAGAGCAAATATCCCTATAGGACATTAAGACTTCAACAGTGCCCTGACCTCTCTTATTCCTCCTCTGTAGAAACAAACGGGGAACCACTGTAACATATTTTGGATGCGTGATCCACCCCAACAGAAAGCAGTTCTACAGTTATCTGTAACACAACCCAGTTAAATATTTTCAGATGAGATGATCTAATCTGCCCTGACGAGAGATGTAAAATTACTGTTCAGTGAAAGATACAGCCAGTGTGGAGTGGACCCTCTGTCTTTCTTAGCTTTGCAGAGGACGATGTCCCAGTCCCAGCCAGGGCTGAGATTAGTTTAGCCATGTACTGACGTGTTAAAGTGGACTTGAGAGAGAGAGAATGCTTTTCATTGGAGCCATGGTGGAACTGTGAATCCAAGAGAACACCACTGGGAAGCCTCAGTTGGAGTGGAACATTACCTCACTCTGTTGTATTTGTCAGCAGTCATAACAAAAGTTGTTTCAATCTCAACGTCCCTTGCCTGTCTCTCTGGTCTCTGTCCAATAACAACAGTATTATGAGAGGCATTTGGAGGACTTAATGCACCTGGGTCTATTGTCAAAACTCCATAACTGAGATACCACCTCTAATACTCACTACTGGCAGCTGGACAACTTACTGTACAAATAGACAGCTATAATCAAATTTATTTATAATCAATCAAATGTATTTGTAAAGCCCTTCTTACATCAGCTGATGTCACAGACTGCTGTACAGAAACCCAGCCTAAAACCCCAAACAGCAAGCAATGCAGGTGTAGAAGCACAGTGGCTAGGAAAAACTCCCTAGAAAGGCCGGAACCTAGAGGAAGAAACCTAGAGAGGAACCAGGCTATGAGGGGTGGCCAGTCCTCTTCTGGCTGTGCCAGGTGGAGATTATAACAGAACATGGCCAAGATGTTAAAATGTTCATAGATGACCAGCAGGGTCAAATAAAAATAATCACAGTGTTTGTAGAGGGTGCAACAGGTCAGCACCTCAGGAGTAAATGTCAGTTGGCTTTTCATAGCCGATCATTCAAAGTATCTCTACCGCACCTGCTGTCTCTAGTGAGTTGAAAACAGCAGGTCTGGGACAAGGTAGCACGTCCGGTGAACAGGTCAGGGTTCCATAGCCACAGGCAGAACAGTTGAAACTGGAGCAGCAGCACGACCAGGTGGACTGGGGACAGCAAGCAGTCATCAGGCCAGGTAGTCCTGAGGCATGGTCCTAGGGCTTAGGTCCTCTGAGAGAGAGAGAGAGAGCATACTTAAATTCACACAGGACACTGGATAAGACAGGAGAAATACTCCAGATATAACAGACTGACCCTAGCCCCCCGACACATAAACTATTGCAGCATAAATACTGGAGGCTGAGACAGGAGGGGTCGGGAGACACTGTGGCCCCGTCCGACGATACCCCTGGACAGGACCAAACAGGCAGGATATAACCCCACCCACTTTGCCAAAGCACAGCCCCCACACCACTAAAGGGATATCTTCAACCACCAACTTACTATCCTGAGACAAGGCCGAGTATAGCCCACGAAGATCTCCCCCACGGCACGATCCCCTGGGGGGGTGCCAACCAGGACAGGACGATCACGTCAGTGACTCAACCCACTCAGGCGACACACCCCTCCTAGGGACAGCATGGAAGAGCACCAGTAAGCCAGTGACTCAGCCCCTTTAATAGGGTTTGAGGCAGAGAATCCCAGTGGAGAGAGGGGAACCGGCCAGGCAAAAACAGCAAGGGCGGTTCGTTGCTCCAGTGCCTTTCTGTTCACCTTCACAGTCCTGGGCCAGACTACACTCAATCATAGGACCTACTGAAGAGATGAGTCTTCAATAAAGACTTAAAGGTTGAGACCGGATAGGCAGACCATTCCATAAAATTGAGCTCTATAGGAGAAAGCCCTGCCTCCAGCTGTTTGCTTAAAAATTCTAGGGACAGTAAGGCAGCCTGCGTCTTGTGACCGTAGCGTACGTGTAGGTACAGTTGAATTCGAAAGTTTACATACACTTAGGTTGGAGTCATTAAAACTCATTTGTCAACCACTCTACAAATTTCTTGTTAACAAACTATAGTTTTGGCAAGTCGGTTAGGACATCTACTTTGTGCATGACACAAGTAATGTTTCCAACAATTGTTTACAGACAGATTATTTCACTTTTAATTCACTGTATCACAATTCCAGTGGGTCAGAATTTTACATACACTAAGTTGACTGTGCCTTTAAACAGCTTGGAAAATTCCAGAAAATTATGTCTTGGCTTTAGAAGCTTCTGATAGGCTAATTGACATCTTTTGAGTCCTTTGGAGGTGTACCTGTGGATGTATTTCAAGTCCTACCTTCAAACTCAGCGCCTCTTTGCTTGACACCATGGAAAATCAAAAGAAATCAACCAAGACCTCAGAAAAAAAATTGTAGACCTCCACAAATCTGGTTAATCCTTGAGAGCAATTTCCAAATGCCTGAAGGTACCACGTTCATCTGTACAAACAATAGTACACAAGTATAAACACCATGGGACCACGCAGCCGTCATACCGCTCAGGAAGGAGACGTGTTCTGTCTCCTAGAGATTAACGTACTTTGGTGCGAAAAGTGCAAATCAATCCCAGAACAACAGCAAAGGACCTTGTGAAGATGCTGGAGGAAACAGGTACAAAAGTATCTATATCCACAGTAAAACAAGTCCTATATCGACATAACCTGAAAGGCCGCTCAGCAAGGAAGAAGCCACTGCTCCAAAACCGTCATAAAAAAGCCAGACTACGCTTTGCATCTGCACATGGGGACAAAGATTGTACTTTTTGGAGAAATGTCCTCTGGTCTGATGAAACAAAAATAGAACTGTTTGGCCTTAATGACCATCGTCATGTTAGGAGGAAAAAGGGGGAGGCTTGCAAGCCAAAGAACACCATCCCAACATTGAAGCACGGGGGTGGCAGCATCATGTTGTGGGGGTGCTTTGCTGCAGGAGGGACTGGTGCACTTCACAAAATAGATGGAATAATGAGCAAGGAAAATTATGTGAATATGTTGAAGCAACATCTTAAGACGTCAATCAGGAAGTTAAAGCTTGGTCGCAAATGGGTCTTCCAAATGGACAATGACCCCAAGCATATGGGTCTTTGTGGCAAAATGGCTTAAGGACAACAAAGTCAAGGTATTGGAGTGGCCATCACAAAGCCCTGACCTCAATCCCATAAAAAATTTGTGGGCAGAACTGAAAAAGCGTATGCAAGCAAGGAGGCCTATAAACCTGACTCAGTTACACAAGCTCTGTCAGGAGGAATGGGCCAAAATTCACCCAACTTGTTGTGGGAAGCTTGTGGAAGGCTACCCAAAACGTTTGACCCAAGTTAAATAATTCAAAAGCAATGCTACCAAATACTAATTGAGTGTATGTAAACTTCTGATGCACTGGGAATGTGATGAAAGAACAAAAATCTGAAATAAATAATTCTCTCTACTATTATTCTGACATTTCACATTCTTAAAATAAAGTGGTGATCCTAACTGACCTAAGACAGGGAATATTTACTAGTATTAAATGTCAGGAATTGTGAAGAACTGAGTTTGAATGTATTTGCCTAAGGTGAATGTAAACTTCCAACTTCAACTGTATGTACGGCAGGACCAAATTGGAAAGATAGGTAGGATCAAGCCCATGTAATGCTTTGTAAGTTAGCAGTAAAACCTTGAAATCAGCCCTAGCCTTAACAGGTAGCCAGTGTAGAGATGTTAAGGATCCTGTGTGTAGCTGGTGTAGAGGAGTCAGGCGCAGGACAGCAGATATGAGTAACAAACGTGTTTACTCCAATATGCATAAAATACAAATCACATAATTAGCGCCCACATTAACAGACCGTATAAACATACAAACAATCACTCACAAAAAACATAGGGGAACAGAGGGTTTAAATAATGAACAAGTAATTGGGGAAATGAAACCAGGTGTGTAAGACAAAGACAAAACAAATGGAAAATGAAAAATGGATCGGCGATGGCTAGAAGACCGGTGACGTCGACCGCTGAACGCCGCCCGAACAAGGAGAGGGACCGACTTCGGCGGAAGTCGTGACAAGAGGGGCTAGCACTGGAGTAATATGATCCATTTTTGGGGGTTCTAGTCAAGATTCTAGCAGCCGTGTTTAGCACTAACTGAAGTTTATTTAGTGCTTTATCCTGGTAGTTGGAAAGTAGAGAATTGCAGTAGTGACAAAAGCATGGATACATTTTTCTGCATAATTTTTGGACAGAAAGTTTCAGATTTTTGCAGTTACGTAGATGGAAAACATAGCATAGCACTATTACACTGGCCTTAGAGTGCTTCGGCTATGACAGCATTGTCTGGTCAAGCTATGAAAGAGGAGAGTCAGAGAGAAGACTGCCTCAGTATCACTCATGGAAGGGCTTTAGATGTGGAGAGCAGGCTGTCATCTTCCTCCTTCCCCTAAATGGAAGGGGAAAGCAAAGGCCCTTTTAGCCAGAGCTCCAGAGCTCTATGCAGCTTCTGTCCTTTAAATGATGTTCACTGCTCATTTAAAGATTCTGCCCTAAGCTAACAACCATACTCGGGTCTGTCTTGATTCATGTCTACTTGCATCAAGCTCACTGCAGGAGCCTTTCAACCTTTGACCCCTGGAGTAACATGCATCATCAAGGGAAAGGGAACCCCCGAAGCCGGCCCCTCAGTGGTAGTCAGTTCTGGGTTGTATCCCAAATGGCATCCTATTCCCTATATAGTGCACTACTTTTGACCAGAGCCCTATGAGCCCTGGTCAAATGTAGTGCACTACACAGGGAATAGGGTGCCATTTGGGACGCATCCCTGACCTCTTCCTGAAATGGAGAGGACACAGGACTGAGTGGCACACACAGCCCCACACTCAGACTGACAGACAGACAGACAAACAGCAACCGGGGAATCCCCTGGGCCCTGAAGTAGTTTGTTTCATTTTGACAAGAGGCCCTAAAGTTCCCCCTCAACCAGAATGAGGCCAGGACCACATTTCACTACTACTGACCCTTTTGGATTCTGGATGCCTTTTGGACTCATGGTTCAAAGAGAATACTGACTTTGTTTTGACATTGAAATTATGATAATGTGGGTCAAAAACGAAATGAGCGATTGTGAGGGTTGAATTGGATGGTAACATTGTATGTTAAAAGTTAAAGTAGTTATCTCCAACTCCTTAGGTTAGTAAATCAGGGTACACAGGTGTCTGCTCTAATCCGCTGTACTCAAGTTTTATTTTGCACAACAAACAGAACTGGCATGTCTCATCATTTGATTTAGACAACACAGAGCATATTCTCAACACTGAAAATCACCCTTATGGCCCCTATCACCACCCTAATATATTTACAACAGCACAGCCTCAAGACAAGCCCCTGAAGGTGTGAGCCTAGTCTTTCATTCATCATGACTTAAGAGAAAATTTCACCAGTTTATCACACTGATGTTTCTGTCTGTGTTTCCCTATGCCTTCAGATCTCCCAGATAGAGAACCTCTCCCACCTGTCTGAGCTGCGCGTGTTGAACCTGGCAGGGAACTGCATCTCTAGGGTGGACAACCTGCAGGGCCTGGACTCACTGACCGAGATCAACCTGAGACGCAACTGCATCTCCACTGTGGTAAGAGAGAGGAGGGGAGAGGAGAGGAGGGGATTTTATTTTATAAGGATCCCCATTAGCCAAGGCCAATGGTGACAGCTAGTCTTACTTGGAAAAATATATTACAGACAAAATACTTTACACTTTACACTACTGTTCAAAAGTTTGGGGTCACTTAGAAATGTCCTTGTTTTCCATGAAACCATACATTAAATGAGTTGCAAAATGAATAGGAAATATAGTCAAGATATTGACAAGGTTATTAATAATGATTTTTTATTGAAATAATAATTGTGTCCTTTGCTGTCGTCATAGAATCCTCCATTACAGCCATGCAGACCTTTGGCATTCTAGTTGTCAATTTGCTGAGGTAATCTGAAGAGATTTCACCCAATGCTTCCTAAATCACCTCCCACAAGTTGGATTGGCTTGATGGGCACTTACTACGTACCATACGGTCAAGCTGCTCCCACAACTGCTCAATAGGGTTGAGATCCGGTGACTGTACAGGCCACTCCATTATAGACAAAATAACAGCTGACTGCTTCTTCCCTAAATAGTTATTGCATAGTTTTGGAGCTGTGCTTTGGGTCATTGTCCTGTTGTAGGAGGAAATTGGCTCCAATTAAGCGCCGTCCACAGGGTATGGCATGGCGTTGCAAAATGGAGTGATAGCCTTCGTTCTTCAATATCCCTTTTACCCTGTTCAAATCTCCCACTTTACCACCACCAAGGCACCCCCAGACCATCACATTGCCTCCACCATGCTTGACAGATGGCATCAAGCACTCCTCCAGCATCTTTTCATTTTTTCTGCGTCTCACGAATGTTCTTCTGTGTGATCCGAACACCTCAAACTTAGATTTGTCTGTCCATAACACTTTTTTCCAATCTTCCTCTGTCCAGTGTCTGTGTTCTTTTGCCCATCTTAATATTTTATTTTTATTGGCCAGTCTGGCTTTTTCTTTGCAACTCTGCCTAGAAGGCCAGCATCCCGGAGTCGCCTCTTCACTGTTGACGTTGAGACTGGTGTTTTGCGTGTACTATTTAATGAAGCTGCCAGTTGAGGATTTGGGAGGCGTATGTTTCTCAAACTAGAAACTCTAAACTACTTGTCCTCTTGCTCAGCATCCCACTCCTCTTTCTATTCTGGTTAGAACCAGTTTGCGCTGTTCTGTGAAGGGAGTAGTACACAGCGTTGTACGAGATCTTCAGTTTCTTGGCAGTTTCTTACATGGAATAGCCTTAATTTCTGAGAACAAGAATAGACTGACAAGTTTCAGAGGAAAGTACTTTGTTTCTGGCCATTTTGAGCCTGTAATCGAACCCACAAATGCTGATGCTCCAGTAGTCTAAACTAGTCTAAAGAAGGCCAGTTGTATTGCTTCTTTAATCAGAACAACAGTTTTCAGCTGTACTAACATAATTGAAAAATGGTTTTCTAATGATCAATTAGCCTTTTAAAATGATAAACTTGGATGAACACAACATGCCGTTGGAACACAGGAGAGATGGTTGCTGATAATGGGCCTCTGTACGCCTATGTAGATATTCCTTTAAAAATCAGCCATTTCCAGCAACGATAGTCAGTTACAACATTAACAATGTCTACACTTCATTTCTGATCAATTTGATGTTATTTTAATGGACAAAAAAATTAGCTTTTCTTTCAAAAACAAGGACATTTCTAAGCGACCCCAAACTTTTGAACGATAGTGTACATGAATTTAAAACATTAGTGTGTGTGTGTGTGTGTGCGCACGCACATCTATCAGTTGCACATACATGTCAGTATATACACACAAAATAGCATACATACTGAGAGCTGCTGGGTTTTGGGATCTGAGGGGCCACAGGCTGGGGTTGGTGGAGGGACTGCAGGCACGACATACTGAGGGGGCTACTGACTGACTGATGGTAGAGCAGAGCCCTGGCTGTTTTGAACTGAAGCAGCTGGATCGTGTCTAATCCTTTGGGCTCACACTAATGCACTGTGCAGATGTAATGGCTCAGGCCTGTAGTGATTCAGATCTGTGCTAAGATCGCAAACAGCTTGGCCCTTCTATCATCACGGTAATGGTTGAGGATGGTTCCCCCCACTCTGCAATATGCTGTGCAAGAACAGTATGCAACTGTTGTGATTTGATATATACACACTCATTGGCATACAGCTGACGGCTTAAACTAGTCCCAAAGGTGTTGCCAGTGTCTGTCCCCCTACCTACTCATGCATTGACATGTGTAGATAGATAGATTATAATTTTCTTCTTAGATGATGATGTTAGCTGCAGATTCTTCTTTCATCTTGTTATCATCCCCCGCTGCTGGCACAAGTCTTTGCCTGTTTTCCTTATTTTGATGTTTATCTTGGTATCACATTTAGAAGTTTTTCTGTTTCATGTCTCACCAAGAAAAAACACAAAGTGAAGTAGCATACTTGTCCTCCTGTCATTCATCTATTGTGGTTACCAAGGGGAAACTAGCTAGCTCATTAATCCGTCCTCATGCTGACTCCAGTGGAAGTGAAATAGGATATTTTTAAAACAGAAATTCCCTCCCCCTTACATTTCTATAGTATAGTATTTCTGATCAACAGAGGAGCACAAGCAGGCCTGAACAGGTCCTTCATTTGTATGCAAGTCTGACATCTCCAAACCCTTCTCTCACTTGGTATGTTGGAAAATTCGACAAGCTCTCACAGTCTCACGTCAGAATTAGACGTTCATTAATGTTTCTCAAACGTCAAATTTCAAAGTGTTTAAGGTTAGGTTTAGGCATTAACTCCACCATTTTAAGGTTAGGGTTAAGTTTAGGCATTAACTCCACCATTTTATGATTAAGGTTAAGTTTAGGCATTAACTCCACCATTTTAAGGTTAGGGTTAAGTTTAGGCATTAACTCCACAATTTTAAGGTTAGGGTTAAGTTTAGGCATTAACTCCACAATTTTAAGGTTAGGGTTAAGTTTAGGCATTAACTCCGAAATATTACGGTTAGGCATTAACTCCGAATGGTTAAGGCAGTGGTTCCCAAACCGTGGGGCGCGGCCCCCGGGCACGGGGATCAAAAATATATATATATACACTACCGGTCAAAAGTTTTAGAACACCCTCATTAAAGGGTTTTTCTAGATTTTTACTATTTTCTACATTGTAGAATAATAGTGAAGACATCAAAAACGATGAAATAACACATATGGAATCATGTAGTAACCAAAAAAGTGTTAAACAAATCAACATATATTTGAGATTTGAGATTCTTCAAATAGCCACCCTTTGCCTTGTTGACAGCTTTGCACACTATTGGCATTCTCTCAACCAGCTTAACCTGGACTTTTCCAACAGTCTTGAAGGAGTTCCCACATATGCTGAGCACTTGGGGGGGCTGTTCCCCAATACTGGAGGGGGGGGGCGAGTGAATCTTTTTTGGATTAAAGTTTCTATCATTGGATTTTAACATGCAACCTCCTTTTGTACCTGAGGCAGATGTTTACTTCCATCTCCCATCCCTATCCACAATGCCCTAGCAAAACCGAAACCTTCTTGAAGGTAACAGCGCTCATGGTTGCCTCTAGTGGCCGGTTTCTATGTCATCTCCCAACGTCCTCAGACATGGATGGACATCTAATCCTGACTTGTATCACGTGACCAGGCTGAAAAAAAACAACAAAAACCCAGAAATGTCACATCTTATCAACTACAGCTTCTGTTTACTCACTTAGAAGTTTTGATGAAATTACTTTTAATAATTGGATATAATGTTTTATTGGCCACAGGAGGGTGGAGAAAAAATTCTACCCTACCCTTTTCTCAAGGCTCTTTCATTATCCGGATTGCAGGCGCAAACTAAACACAGATACTTTCAGGTGTCTTAAAAGGTTTTCCTTTTCATTATAGTGAGGAATTGAGTGGATTTTTGGAAAGGACTTGAAGGGAAAGACAAATACATTGAAGTGCACTTTTCCAAACAGGTTTAAACCTACACTTAAACATTAGGCTCAGTTACATGGAAGGCCAGTATTTTAGACATACTGCATGTATAACCCTTTGGGTACTGTGCTACATACAGTACATGTCTGAAAGGTTTGTTTACCCTAGAAAACCATCCTAAATGACACCTAAAATGGAACAGTTTGGAGATGATGGTAACAGAGTATCACTCTGTTTGTGATGAATGGGTGAGATACTGTTTTGTATGGTTTTAGTCTGTATATTGTATGCACTTTCTATAAGACAAGTAACTTAAGCAACCTCAGGAGAGAGACGGACACCAGGTTCAGACACAACTCTTAGTCTCTGGGCCCCTGCTGTTAGAAGATGAGATAGACAGTGGTGGACAGACAGTGGGCTTTTTTTATGCACCACATCAGCCCAGTGATGATATCACTCTGTCTGAGACTCTGTGTCTAAATTTAGACTCCGCCATGGTCGGAGCTGGAAGTGCTGCTGCACTGACGGAGAAGCAGAGGTGAATATTCAGTCTGGGAAGCAGGTGTACAGTGAGGGGAAAAAAGTATTTGATCCCCTGCTGATTTTGTACGTTTGCCCACTGACAAAGAAATTATCAGTCTATAATTTTACTGGTAGGTTTATTTGAACAGTGAGAGACAGAATAACAACCAAAAAATCCAGAAAAACGCATGTGAAAAATGTTATGAATTGATTTGCATTTTAATGAGGGAAATAAGTATTTGACCCCCTCTCAATCAGAAAGATTTCTGGCTCCCAGGTGTCTTTTATACAGGTAACGAGCTGAGATTAGGAGCACACTTAAAAAAAAAAATTCTGCTCTTTTTGCACACCAGTATTTCAACTTGCACATCCTCATCTGCACATCTATCACTCCAGTGTTAATTGCTAAATTGTAATTACTTCGCCACTATGGCCTATTTATTGCCTTACCTCCTCATTTGCACACACTGTATACAGATTTTCTATTGTGTTATTGACTGTACGTTTGTTTATCCCGTGTGTTACTCTGTGTTGCTGTTTTTGTCGCACTGCTTTGCTTTATCTTGGCCAGGTCGCAGTTGTAAATGAGAACTTCTCAACTGGCCTACCTGGTTAAATAAAGGTGAAATAATATAAATAAATAAAACATAATTCTACACACAATATCCCATAATGACAAAGCGAAAACAGGTTTTTAGAAATGTAGTAAAAATAAAAAACAGAAATACCTTATTTACATAAGTATTCAGACCCTTTGCTATGAGACTCGAAATTCAGCTCAGGTGCATCCTGTTCCATTGATCATCCTTGAGATGTTTCTACAACTTGATTGGAGTCCAGCTGTGGTAAATTCAATTGATTGGACATGATTTGGAAAGGCACACACCTGTCTATATAAGGTCCCACAGTTGTCAGTGCATGTCAGAGCAAAAACCAAGCCATGAGGTTGAAGAAACTGTCCGTAGAGCTCAGAGAAAATATTTAGTCGAGGCACTGATCTGAGGATGGGTACCAAAACATTTCTGCAGCATTGAAGGTCCCCAAGAACACAGTGGCCTCCATCATTCTTAAATAGAAGAAGTTTGGAACCACCAAGACTCTTCCTAGAGCTGGCTGCCCGGCCAAACTGAGAAATCGGAGGAGAAGGACCTTGGTCAGGGAGGTGACTAAGAACCCGATGGTCACTCTGACAGAGCTCCTAAGTTCCTCTGTGGAGATGGGAGAAACTTCCAGAAGGACAACCATCTCTGCAGCACTCCACCAATCAGGTCTTTATGGAAGAGGGGCCAGACGGAAGCCACTCCTCAGTAAAAGGCACATGACAGCCTCACATGACAGAGTCTGCCAAAAGGCACCGAAAGGACTCAGACCATGAGAAACTCTGGCCTGAATGCCAAGAATCACATCTGGAGGAAACCTGGCACCATCGGTGAAGCATGCAGCAGGGACTGGGAGACTAGTCAGGATCGAGGAAAAGATGAACGGAGCAAAGTACAGAGAGATCCAAGACAACGCAGGAGTGGCTTTTGGACAAGTCTCTGAATGTCCTTTGAGTGGCCCAGCCGGAGCCCAGACTTAAACCCGATCGAACATCTCTGGAGAGACCTGAAAATAGCTGTGCAGCGACGATCCCCATCCAACCTGACAGAGCTTGAGAGGATCTGCAGAGAGGAATTTGAGAAACTCCCTAAATACAGGTGTGCCAAGCTTGTAGCGTCATACCCAAAAAGACTTGAGCCTTTAATCGCTGTCAAAGGTGATTCAACAAAGTAAAGGGTCTGAATACTTATGTAAATGTGATATGTTTTTTATTTTTAATATGTTTGCAAAAATTAAAAAAAAACTGGTTTTGCTTTGTCATTATGGGGTATTGTGTGTGTAGATTGATGAGGGGAAAATAACAATTTAATCAATTTTCGAATAAAGCTGTAATGTAACAAAATGTGGAAAAAGTCAGCACCGTAGCTGAGCAGGATGGTGCAGCAACAGGAGGCCATACAGGGGACGGGGGGCAAGGACAGGGGGAGGTTTGTTCTATTCTGTGCCTGCACCTGTTTAGTTTGTTTTGTTTCATATTCATTTGCTGCAGCTTTAGAAGCCTTCTCCTGCATTTGCCGTTAATCTTTTTCCAAGGGAAAACATGCATTTTGATAATGATTTTGAGCCTTAGAGCCCAGGGGGTATGAACATAACGTAAACAAAAGGAATCTGAGTATCAGACTTTTGTTTGAATTATATTAATGTTTAAGTCAATCGGACCCCATGAAAGCTTTGCCCTTCATATGTGGTAGCAGAGTGGAATGAGAGTTTAAGTCATGTTGATGTCTGTCCTTTATTATTGTGACTTTAATGTTTCCCTTGGATGTTAATGCGGTGTCTATCTCATGGGTTTCTAATGTACTTTACTGTCTGGGTCATATGCTTACAGCATGAGCTAT
This sequence comes from Hucho hucho, assembly GCA_003317085.1. NCBI lineage: Eukaryota > Metazoa > Chordata > Actinopteri > Salmoniformes > Salmonidae > Hucho > Hucho hucho. Next base: position 594,784 of record QNTS01000522.1, read on the forward strand.
TCATAAGTAATATTGATCTATGAGCACTCAGCTGCCTTAACATACTGGACAAATTATTTTATGACTAATTCAGTACTGTATATTATATACAGTTGAAGTCGGAAGTTTACATAGACCTTAGCCAAATACATTTAAACAATTCTTGACATGTAATACTAGTAAAGATTCCCTGTCTTCGGTCAGTTAGGATCACCACTCTATTTTAAGAATGTGAAATGTCAGAATAATAGTAGAGAGAATGATTTATTTCAGCTTTTATTTCTTTCATCACATTCCCAGTGGGTCAGAAGTTTACATACACTCAATTAGTATTTGGTAACATTGCCTTTGAATTGTTTAACTTGGGTCAAACGTTTTGCGTAGCCTTCCACAGGCTTCCCACAATAAGTTGGGTGAATTTTGGCCCATTCCTCCTGACAGAGCTGGTGTAACTGAGTAAGGTTTGTAGGCCTCCTTGCTCGCACAAACGTTTTCAGTTCTGCCCACAAATTTTCTATAGGATTGAGGTCAGGGCTTTGTGATGGACACTCCTATACCTTGACTTTGTTGTCCTTAAGCCATTTTGCCACAACTTTGGAAGTATGCTTGGGGTCATTGTCCATTTGGCAGACCCATTTGCGACCAAGCTTTAACCTGATATCTTGAGATGTTACTTCAATATATCCACATAATTTTCCTTCCTCACAATGCCATCTATTTTGTGAAGTGCACCATTCCCTCTTGCAGCAAAGCACCCCCACATCATGATGCTGCCACCCCTGTGCTTCACGGTTGGGATGGTGTTCTTCGGCTTGCAAGCCTCCCCTTTTTCCTCCAAACATAACGATGGTCATTATGGCCAAACAGTTCTATTTTTGTTTCATCAGACCAGATGACATTTCTCCAAAAAGTACGATCTTTGTCCCCATGTGCAGTTGCAAAGCGTAGTCTGGCTTTTTTATGACGGTTTTGGAGCAGTGGCTTCTTCCTTGCTGAGCGGCCTTTCAGGTTATGTCGATATAGGACTCGTTTTACTGTGGATATAGATACTTTTGTACCTGTTTCCTCCAGCATCTTCACAAGGTCCTTTGCTGTTGATTTGCACTTTTCACACCAAAGTACGTTCATCTCTAGGAGACAGAACGCATCTCCTTCCTGAGCGGTATGATGGCTGCGTGGTCCCATGGTGTTTATACTTGTGTACTATTGTTTGTACAGATGAACGTGGTACCTTCAGGCATTTGGAAATTGCTCCCAAGGATGAACCAGACTTGTGGAGGTCTACAATTTTTTTTCTGAGGTCTTGGCTGATTTCTTTTGATTTTCCCATCATGTCAAGCAAAGAGGCACTGAGTTTGAAGGTAGGCCTTGAAATACATCCACAGGTACACTTCCAATTGTCTCAGAAGCTTCTAAAGGCATGACATCATTTTCTGGAATTTTCCTAGCTGTTTAAAGGCACAGTCAACTTAGTGTATGTAAACTTCCGACCCACTGGAATTGTGATACAGTGAGTTATAAGTGAAATAATCTGTCTGTAAACAGTTGTTGGAAAAATGACTTGTGTCATGCACAAAGTAGATGTCCTAACAGACTTGCCAAAACTATAGTTTGTTAACAAGAAATTTGTGGAGTGGTTGAAAAACAAGTTTTAATGATTCCAACCTAAGTGTATGTAATCTTGCGTGTATGTAATCTCCTTCAACTGTAGTACTGTATATTATTTACAGTATAGTATATTATATATTTTGTAGTAAATCCAGATCAAGAATCCATATATTTTATTGGTGTGATCAGTACTAGTTTTGTCTGTTTATTGCACCAGGCACACATTTGAATCTAACATGCACTCTTAATGTTCTCTTTTTTCTAAGCTGTGCCCTTGGATTTGGTTCAGCGTTCTGGTTGCAGGCAGCTAACCCGACATTTAGCTTTTGGGCTGCTACTAGTGATGGTGAAGGAAATCATTGTGTTAGAGGATTTCAATACTGATGTCTGCAAAAAGGATAGACCAACCCACAATGTATTTATGCACTTCTGTAGATCACTTGCTCTGTGTCACGACTTCCGCCGAAGTCGGTCCCTTTCCTTGTTCGGGCGGCGTTTGACGTCGCCGGCTTTCTAGCCATCGCCGATCCACTTTTCATTTTCCATTTGTTTTGTCTTTGTTTTATACACACCTGGTTTCCCAATTACATGTTCATTATTTAACCCTCTGTTTTCCCCATGTTTGTTGTGCATTATTATTCCTGAGTTATGTCAGTCCTATTTGGTGGGCTTGGTATATTATCTACTTTGTAATTATATGAGTAAACTACGTTGTGTTGCTCATCTCTGCTGTCCTGCACCTGACTCATTTGCACCAACTACACCAAGTGCTTTATGACACTGACCCAAATGATAAAAGATCCCACCAGGGTATGTAAAACAGTGCAAAGTACGATTGACTTAATATTGGTGTCTGATAAATCCAAAATATTGCAGAGTGGAGTAATTGTCTATGGAATCATTGATCATTTTATTACATTTTGCACAAGGAGGGTGTCACAAAACTGTTAGAATCGGAGGACTCAAAAAATACTGTGTTGAAATGTTTAGGGAGCAAGTGGGTAAAATTGACTGGTCACCTGTGCTCGATAGTGTAGGGGTAGACAGTGCCTGGGAAGCCTTTAAATGTAGATTCCTTGATGTTGTGAATGTGATGGCTCCCATTAGACAGCTCAGAGTAAAGCAGAGATTAAGGCCTTTAAGAAATGTAAGAACTCTCAAGAGCAACCTGATTTTGTCCTATATAAACGTCACAGAAATGAAGCACAGAGCAGGATGGATGAAGCTAAGAGGGGTTACTTCGCTGATAAAATCATTGAGAACAAAAATTACCCTAAAAATCTTTGGAAATCATTTAAGGAACTAGGCTGTAGTAGTACTACCAAAAACAAGCTAAACAGTATTGGACTGAACATCAGGGGGGAGATGGTATATGAAAAAGCTGAAGTTGCCAATGAATTTGTCACGCTGGTATAAAGGATTTGGAGACAGGCGCAGGAATACATCATCTGGGTTTTTAATACACCCAAAACAAACACGTATACAAAACACTGGGATGTACCCAAACAAAAGAGCGAGGGTAAACCTCGTAGAACGACACGGGACGAGACCCGTAATACACAATGCACAAAATACGCAGCACAGGCTGAGACAACGTACTCACACGACCAACAGATATGGGAACAATATTCGACAGCCAAATGGGGAAACAAAGGGCACATTTATACAAACACAATCAGTGAGGAATTGGAACCATGTGTGCGTAATGACACAGTTCAGTACAGCCTAGAAGGCCGGTGACGTTGACCTCCGGAACTGGTGAACAGAATGAGCAGCAGTACCGGGGGGATCCGTGACAGAATATTTTTACTTCTGTTGCCAGCAAGCTAGTTAGCATGCTGCCCACCAGTTTGTATGGAAACGACCAAGTCAAGAAGTATTATTCAGAGTTAGGGGTTCAGCCAAACTTTTTTATTTTGCAAAATCAGAAACAGACAAAATAGCCAGTATACTAGCAGAGCTTAAATGCTCCAAAGCCACAGGCCTGGATAATATTCCTGCAAGGTTTCTTAGAGATTCTGCTGAGAAAATTGCCCCTTGTATTACGCATATTGTTAATCGCTCTCTTGAACAAGGCATCTTTCACAGGGACATGAAACAAGCTAAAGTATACCTTTGTATAAGAAGGGGATAAAGTCTGACCCTGGGAATTATAGGCCTGTATCTATCCTTAGTATAACACCAAATATCCTGGAGAGACTTGTACATGAGCAAATTTATGAATATGTCAACAAACAGTCTAATGGATGATTTTCAGTCAGGTTTTATAAGAACATACTTAACTAATTCATGTCTACTTTACTTGACTGACTTCATCTGAAAAGAGATTGATGAGGGAAATATATGTGGAATGATACTGCTTGACCTACAGCAGGACTTTGATACAGTTAACCACTGTCTCTTAATCTCCAAACTGGAGGCACTGGGGTTAAACAGTATCCCTCTAGGCTGGGTAAAGTCCTATTTGTCAGGTAGGGAGCAAGTAGTAGAGGTCAATGGTTCACTGTCTCAGGCAAAACCAATGAGTTGTGGCGTTCCGCAGGGGAGCGTGCTTGGGCCTCTACTGTTTTTACTGTATATAAATGATATGAAAGATGCTTGTTCTTGCCATCTTTTCCTTTATGTGGATGACTCTATACTTTTGTTGTCTCACAAAAGTAAAACAATGTTGGAGAGCATACTTAGCACAGCGCTTACTAACATTAGCAAATGGCTTGGAGATAATAAGCTATCTCTGCTCTTAGGTAAAACTGAGGCAATTATTTTTGGGTCCAGACCGAAATTGTGTAGGTCCTCTGAAATTAGAGTGGAGTTAGGGGGTGAGGTCCTGACTACTAAAACTACCCAGGATGGAAGCTTGGGAGGTGTGAGCATGGCCACTAAAGTGCTAGGGAAGGTTAATGCCAGGACTAAGTTTTTGGATAGAAAGTCCAAGCTGCTTGATAAGGACTCAATGAGAGTGCTTGACACTGCCCTCATTCAATACTTCCTGGTTTGGGGGCTTATCTAAGCTTATGAAGGGGAAGCTCCAGATAGCCCACAATAAGCTGATCAGGGTAGTATTGAAGGTGAGTCCACGTACTCACATAGGCAGGAGCTGCGTTCAGGAACTCAACTGTCTGCCTGTTGAGGCTAAGGTGTCCCAGATTAGACTGGGTTTGGTTTACAGGAGTATTTATGGTTCTGCACCCAGATGTCTAATTGATTACTTTTCCCATGTTAGGGATGCACACAATCACAGCACCAGATCAGGTGTTGCTAATGTGTGCTCATACAGGTTCAGGAGTAATGCTGGGAAAGGTACTTTCTTGTATACTGGAGACTGGAGTGGAATGAGTTGTCTCTGGCCATAAAAACAATGTCCTCTCTGGGCAGCTCTGAAAAAGAAAGTAAAAAAGCTGTTTGATGTCTTCTGTGCCCATAGGAATGTACCCTACGATGTAACTGCAATGATGAGATAGATGTTATTCTTCTTTGTTTTTATGTTTTATTATCTCAATGCCATACTGTGTTTAACCGTGTTCGATCTTGCCTAGCCATCTTGTTTCAAGAGGACCACAATGAAAATAAGTACCAGACTATATTGTGTGTTATCCTCCATGTGCATGTATGGTTTTTTCAAGTTTTGTGTGTACTTGTTTTTTAAATGGTCGAATTAATAAACTAAACTAAATGGCCAAGCCCCACAGATCTGATTCATGTAACAGAGAGCATGGATATGGCTTTAGAGGTCAGCATGGCCATTACACAGTAAATGTTGTGCTCTAGTGGCTGACCAGTTGGCCCTGGGCATAGTGAGAGCTGTAGTAGACGACCAGGCGTAGTAGACTGATCAGAGGGAATCCACCATAACTGGGCATCACGTCTTTAACCCACACAGATGAAAGGAGTGCCTTCATTAGGCTAATGTGGCAGGTGGGCGTTTGGATTGTTAGAATGGGGGATAGGGGTGTGCGTGCAAGTGAGCGTGTGTGGATGAGTATTGTGGTAGTGTAGAGGGAGTTTATGTGGATGAGTATTGTGGTAGTGTAGAGGGAGTTTATGTGGATGAGTATTGTGGTAGTGTAGAGGGAGTTTATGTGGATGAGTATTGTGGTAGTGTAGAGGGAGTTTATGTGGATGAGTATTGTGGTAGTGTAGAGGGAGTTTATGTGGATGAGGATTGTGGTAGTGTAGAGGGGATTTATGTGGATGAGTTTTATGGTAGTGTAGAGGGAGTTTATGTGGATGAGTTTGTGGTAGTGTAGAGGGTGTTTATGTGGATGAGTATTGTGGTAGTGTAGAGGGAATTTATGTGGATGAGTTTTGTGGTAGTGTAGAGGGAGTTTATGTGGATGAGTTTTGTGGTAGTGTAGAGAGAGTTTATGTGGATGAGTATTGTGGTAGTGTAGAGGGAGTTTATGTGGATGAGTATTGTGGTAGTGTAGAGGGAGTTTATGTGGATGGCTGCTAGGTTAAGCTCTTGTTGTCTGAGGAGAGGCAGAGATACAGGCAGTGCTGGTGGAGATTGTACAGTAGCTGTATGTGAGGTACTGAAGGCTTCTAAAGTTGCAGCTAATGAGGTTGCCCTGCCCTACTGCGAGGCTGAACACATCATCCCCACTGCCATCCCCCTGTCCTACTCTCCTGTAGCTGGCTGTGACATTGCCTGTGTCTCTGTGTCCTCATCAGCCAGCCAGCCTGCTGGTCCTCCTCACATCCTCCCATCCTCCCTCAGACTCTCTCCTCCATTGATCCTGAAACAGCCTGATGATGAAACAGATTCCATGACAACGGCACCACTGGAGACTTTAATCTAGTCCTGTTGAATTCATCATTTGCCCATATCGCTGTCGCCTTCCCTTTGTTTTTCTGCTGCTGCTGGGCTGTGTCTCTGTGTGTGTCTCTGTGTGTTTCTGTGTGCCAGTAGCCCCCTCTTTCTCTCTCTTTCCCTCTCTTCTATAAGCAGAGTGAGTGAGCGAGCTCCTGCAGCAGGGGATCTCTGCATTAGCGCACTCTCCTCTCCCTCCCCTTCTCCTTGCTCTCCCCCTCCCCTCCCTGTGCAGCCGCGGCAGTGTGCCTGCGCGCGCAGGGCGGATGGGGCTGTATGCCGGAGCTGGGAGCTGCAAGGTGACTGAGGGAATGGAGAGGGATGGGAAGGTCTGAGCCGCGCTGTGACTGTGTAGTGCCCCACCGCTACCACAACTCAAGCCCCTCTAGAGCCCCCTCTCCTCTCTTCATCCCCCTCTTTCTCTCCCTCTCTTTGTCTAGACAGAGGTGGACCAGCTGCCCTGCCTCCAGCGCCTCTTTCTCAGCTGCAACAGCATCACCAGGTAAGATCTGCTGCTACTGCTGCTACTGCTTAACCCCCTCCTCTCCACAGAGCTCAGTGCTGGCAGGTTCCCCTCCCAGGCAGCTCTCTATAGCTCAGGGCTGGGCCTGGCCTCTGCTGCAGAGGAGGACCCATACTGCCTGCTCTCTCTCTCTCTCTGAGCACACACTGAATGACTTCTGAGGTGGGCAGTCTCTCCCTTCCCCAGTGGCTAATAACCTACTGTACTGCTGGGGTGGGCAGTCTCTCCTTACCCCAGTGACTAACAAACTACTGTACTGCTGGGTTGCTAAGAGATGGTATGTCGGCGTGTCTCATGAATGGAAAGTCTGTTTTGTTACTGCGGAGAGAGTTTTCAAACCCCTGTTCTTTTTTCCTTGTGTGGTTTGTGGCTTTGCCTTTTGCCTCCCTTAGCCTTATATAAATAGTGGAGTTGTCATTGAGTTCAGTCAGGAGGACAGAGGCTGAATGCTGAAGTAGCACTGTCTCTGCCTGTGAAAACGGCTCTGTGAAATCCTGATTAATAAGACAGTGTTGCCAGTCCAGAGGGCCACAGTTGACTCCTGATGTGATTAATTTCTCATGGCAGCTCTTGCTAGCCCACTCTGTTTTAGGCAGTAAATAAATAATTTAAAGCCTGCCTTGCCCAAACATAAAGCTTATATAAATCTGGCAAATACAACATCTAGTCTGGCTTGCATTTGATCCTCTGTCAGAGCCTTTTGATTTAAATCGTCTGAGAAATGTAGGCTACTATTACCATCGCACAGTGAAGTCCTGGTGGATAACATGTAGCTGAGGGAGAAGTCATCCCAGGCTCAGCAAAGCCTTTGGTTGAAGCGATCATTATCACAAATTAGGCCGATCAGAAGTCCTCTCTGCAAACAGTGCCCAGAACACTATTTATATTCACATTTGTGGTGAACCAACTGAACTGTTTACATTACATTTCCATTTTTGTCATTGAGCAGACATTCTTATCCAGAGTGATTTACAGGAGCAATTAGGATTAAGTGTCTTGCTCAAGGGGACATCGATCGATTATTTTCACCTAGTCAGCTCGGGGATTTGAACCAGCGACCATTCGTTCACTGGCCCAACGCTCCTAACCGCACGCTCCTAACCGCTAGGTCACCTGCCACCTTAGTTAGCTTGGCTACCTAGCACCCTGTTTAGCCTAGTTATTGTCTTCCCATCTCAAACTCTGTTCAGCCAGCCCCAGGCCATGTCTGTTGCTTTCAATGCCCTCTTCCACTGCCAGTCCCAGGCCCAATTAGCATGTTTCCATGTTTTCTTTTTGTTGAGTTCTGGCCCCTGGGTATTAAAAAAGGGTCTTAGGGTAGGAGAGCTAATATTGGATCCATTTGGCCTTAATAAGATTATATGGACCAGGGGGAACTGATCCTAGATCAGCATTCCTAATCTGAGACTCTTTGTGAATACGGGCCCTGTTCCCTGGTGGTTAGTGTTGACCTATGGATTATAAGGTTAATTCAACAAAAAGGTTGGGGTAGCTTGCTAAATTAATTACTCATTATATTAACATATAGTTGCATCAGCGCCTTGTATGGCAACAGCTCGGCATCCGACCGTAAGGCGTACAGCCCAGTACATCACTGGGGCCAAGCTTTCTGCCATCCAGGACCTATATACAGTTGAAGTCGGAAGTTTACATACACCTTAGCCAAATACATTTAAACTCAGTTTTTCACAATTCCTGACATTTAATCCTCATAAAAATTCCCTGTTTTAGGTCAGTTAGGATCCCCACTTTATTTTAAGAATCTGAAATGTCAGAATAATAGTAGAGAGAATTATTTATTTCTGATTTTATTTCTTTCATCACATTCCCAGTGGGTCAGAAGTTTACATACACTCAATTAGTATTTGGTAGCATTGCCTTTAAATTGTTGAACTTCGGTCAAACGTTTCAGGTAGCCTTCCACAAGCTTCCCACAATAAGTTGGGTGAATTTTGGCCCATTCCTCCTGACAGTGCTGGTGTAACTGAGTCAGGTTTGTAGACCTCCTTGCTCGCACACGCTTTTTCAGTTCTGCCCACAAATTTTCTATATGATTGAGGTCAGGGTTTTGTGATGGCCTCTCCAATACTTTGACTTTGTTGTCCTTAAGCCATTTTGCCACAACTTTGGAAGTATGCTTGGGGTCATTGTCCATTTGGCAGACCCATTTGCGACCAAGCTTTAACTTCCTGGCTGATGTCTTGAGATGTTACTTCAATATATCCACATAATTTTCCTTCCTCATGATGCCATATATTTTGTGATGTGCACCAGTCCCTCCCGCAGCAAAGCACCCCCACAACATGATGCTGCCACCCCTGTGCTTCACGTTTGGGATGGTGTTCTTCGGCTTGCAAGCCTCCCCCTTTTTCCTCCAAACATAATGATGGTCATTATGGCCAAACGGTTCTATTTTTGTTTCATCAGACCAGAGGACATTTCTCCAAAAAGTACAATCTTTGTCCCCATGTGCAGTTGCAAAGCGTAGTCTGGCTTTTTTATGGCAGTTTTGGAGCAGTGGCTTCTTCCTTGCTGAGCGGCCTTTCAGGTTATGTCGATATAGGACTCGTTTTACTGCATATAGATACTTTTGTACCTGTTTCCTCCAGCATCTTCACAAGGTCCTTTTCTGTTGTTCTGGGATTGATTTGCACTTTTCGCACCAAAGTATGTTCATCTCTAGGAGACAGAATGCATCTCCTTCCTGAGCGGTATGACGGCTGCGTGGTCCCATGGTGTTTATACTTGCGTACTATTGTTTGTACAGATGAACATGGTACCTTTAGGCGTTTGGAAATTGCTCCCAAGGATGAACCAGACTTGTGGAGGTCTACAATTGTTTTTCTGAGGTCTTGGCTGATTTCTTTTGATTTCAAATCAAATCAAATGTTATTTGCCATATACACATGGTTAGCAGATGTTAACGCGAATGTAGCGAAAATGCTTGTGCTTCTAGTTCCGACCATGCAGTAGTATCTAACAAGTAATCTAACAATTTCACAACAACTACCTTATACACACACAAGTGTAAAGGAATGAATACGAGTATGTACATATAAATATATGGATGAGCGATGGCTGACCGTCATAGGCAAGATGCAGTAGATGGTATAGAGTACAGTATATACATATGAGATGAGTAATGTAGGATATGTAAACATTATATAAATGGCATCATTTAAAGTGGCTAGTGATACATTTATTACATCCACTTTTTAATTATTTAAGTGGCTAGAGATTTGAGTCGATGGCCTAACGGCATAGGCAAGATTCAGTAGATGGTATAGAGTACAGTGTATACATTTGATATGAGTAATGCCGATATGTAAACATTATATACAAAATTGTTTAAAGTGGCTAGTGATACATTTGATACATCCAATTTTCTATTATTTAAAGTGGCTGTTTAACAGTCTGATGGCCTTGAGATAGAAGCTGTTTTTCAGTCTCTCGGTCCCAGCTTTGATGCACCTGTACTGACCTCGCCTTCTGGATGATAGCGGGGTGAACAGGCAGTGGCTCGGGTGGTTGTTGTCCTTGATGATATTTTTGGCCTTCCTGTAACATTGGGTGGTGTAGGTGTCCTGGAGGGCAGGTAGTTTACCTGCGGTGATGCGTTGTGCAGTCCTCACTACCCTCTGGAGAGCCTTACGGTTGTGGGCGGAGCAGTTGCCATACCAGGCGGTGATACAGCCCGACAGGATGCTCTCGATTGTGCATCTGTAGAAGTTTGTGAGTGTTTTTGGTGACAAGCCGAATTTCTTCAGCCTCCTGAGGTTGAAGAGGCGCTGTTGCGCCTTCTTCACCACGCTGTCTGTGTGGGTGGACCATTTCAGTTTGTCCGTGATGTGTACGCCGAGGAACTTAAAACTTTCCACCTTCTCCACTACTGTCCCGTCGATATGGATAGGGGGGTGCTCCCTCTGCTATTTCCTGATGTCCACGATCATCTCCTTTGTTTTGTTGACGTTGAGGTTATTTTCCTGACACCACACTCCGAGGGCCCTCACCTCCTCCCTCTAGGCCGTCTCGTCGTTGTTGGTAATCAAGCCTACCACTGTAGTGTCGTCAGCAAACTTGATGATTGAGTTGGAGGCGTGCTTGGCCACGCAGTCATGGGTGAACAGGGAGTACAGGAGAGGGCTGAGAACGCACCCTTGTGGGGCCCCAGTGTTGAGGATCAGCGGGGTGGAGATGTTGTTTCCTACCCTCACCACCTGGGGCCGTCCCGTCAGAAAGTTGAGGACCCAGTTGCACAGGGCTGGGTCGAGACCTAGGGTCTCGAGCTTAATGATGAGTTTGGAGGGTACTATGGTGTTAAATGCTGAGCTGTAGTCCATGAACAGCATTCTTACATAGGTATTCCTCTTGTCCAGATGGGTTAGGGCAGTGTGCAGTGTGATTGCGATTGTGTCGTCTGTGGACCTATTGGGACGGTAAGCAAATTGGAGTGGGTCTAGGGCATCAGATAGGATGGGGGTGATATGATCCTTGACTAGTCTCCCAAAGCACTTCATGAGGACGGAAGTGAGTGCTACGGGGCGATAGTCATTTAGCTCAGTTACCTTAGCTTTCTTGGGAACAAAATACTGCATAGCTTCCTGAGAACGTGAAGCGAGGCTGCCATCTCTGTCGGCGCCGGAAGTTGATTTTCCCATGATGTCAAGCAAAGAGGCATTGAGTTTGAAGGTAGGCCTTGAAATACATCCACAGGTACACCTCCAATTGACTCAAATTATGTAAATTAGCCAATCAGAAGCTTCTAAAGCCATGACATAATTTTCTGGAATTTTCCAAGCTGTTTAAAGGCACAGTCAACTTAAACTTCTGACTCACTGGAATTGTGATACAGTGAATAATAAGTGATATAATCTGTCTGCAAACAATTGTTGGGATGTCCTAACCGATTTGTCCTAACCGATTTGCCAAAACTATAGTTTGTTAACAAGAAATTTGTGGAGTGGTTGAAAAAATGTTTTAATGACTCCAACCTAAGTGTATGTAAACTTCCAAAAGTTTGGGGTCACTAAGAAATGTCCTTGTTTTTTAAAGAAAAGCAATGGAATATCTACATAGGCATACAGAGGTCCATTATCAGCAAACATCACTCCTGTGTTCCAATTGTACGTTATGTTAGCTAATCCAAGTTTATCATTTTAAAAGGATAATTGATCATTAGAAAACCCTGTTGCAATTATGTTAGCACAGCTAAAAACTGTTGTGTTAATTAAAGAAGCAATACCACTGTCCTTCTTTAGACTAGTTGAGTATCTGGAGCATCAGCATTTGTGGGTTCAATTACAGGCTCAAAATGGCCAGAAACTAAGCACTTTCTTCTGAAACTCAGCAGTCTATTATTGTTCTGAGAAATTAAGTCTATTCCATGCAAGAAATTGCCAAGAAACTGAAGATCTCGTACAACACTGTGTACTACTCCCTTCCTAGAACAGCGCAAACTGGCTATAACCAGAATAGAAAGAGGAATGGGAGGCCCCAGTGCACAACTGAGCAAGAGGACAAGTACATTAGAGTGTCTAGTTTGAGAAACAGAAACAGACGCCTCACAAGTCCTCAACTGGCAGCTTCATTAAATAGTACCCGCAAAACACCAGTCTCAACGTCAACAGTAAAGAGGCGACTCCTGGATGCTGGCTTTATAGGCAGAGTTCGTCAGTTTTGTGTCTGTGTTCTTTTGCCCATCTTAATCTTTTCTATTTTATTGGCCAGTCTGAGATATGGCTTTTTCTTTGCAACTCTGCCTAGAAAGGCCAGCATCCCGGAGTTACCTCTTCACTGTTGACGTTGCGGTTACTATTTAATGAAGCTGCCAGTTGAGGACTTGTGAGGCGTCTTTTTCTCAAACTAGACACTCTAATGTACTTGCCCTCTTGCTCAGTTGTGCACCGGGGCCTCCCATTCCTCTTTCTATTGTACGAGATCTTCTTCTGGTTACATCCAGTTTGCGCTGTTCTGTAAAGGGAGTAGTACACAGCGTTGTACTCTGTATGCCTATGTAGATATTCCATAAAGAATCTGCCGTTTCCAGCAACAATAGTCATTTACAACATTAACAATGTCTACACTGTATTTCTGATCAATTAGATGTTATTTTAATGGACAAAAAATGTGCATTTCTTTCATAAACAAGGACATTTTTCTAAGTGACCACAAACTTTTGAACGGTAGTTTATATATATATTTTTATTTAACCTTTGTTTAACTAGGCAAGTCAGTTAAGAACAAATTCTTATTTGTTTTACACTGCTTCTACTCGCTGTTTTTTATCTTTGCATAGTCACTACCCCTACCTACATGAACAAATTAACTTGACTAAAAAACAGCGAGTAGAAGCAGTGTAAAACAAATAAGAATTTGTTCTTAACTGACTTGCCTAGTTAAACAAAGGTTAAATAAAAATATATATATAAACTACCGTTCAAAAGTTTGTCAGTTAAGTCAGTTAAGAACAAATTCTTATTTGTTTTACACTGCTTCTACTCGCTGTTTTTTATCTTTGCATAGTCACTACCCCTACCTACATGAACAAATAAAAAACAGCGAGTAGAAGCAGTGTAAAACAAATAAGAATTTGTTCTTAACTGACTTAACTGACAAACTTTTGAACGGTAGTTTATATATATATTTTTATTTAACCTTTGTTTACCTAGGCAAGTCAGTTAAGAACAAATTCTTATTTGTTTTACACTGCTTCTACTCGCTGTTTTTTATCTTTGCATAGTCACTACCCCTACCTACATGAACAAATTAACTTGACTAACCTGTACCCCCTGTACCCCCAAACCCGGACGATGCTGGGCCAATTGCGCGCCGCCCTATGGGACTCCCAATCACGGCCGGTTGGGATCCAGCCTGGATTTGAACCAGGGTGTCTGTAGTGACGCCTCAAGCACTGAGATGCAGTGCCTTAGACCGCTGTGCCACTCAGGAGCCCCAAAAATATACTAGGTGGTGTCAGAGGAATGCCCCAAAAATTGTCAGAGTCCAGTCACCCAAGTCATAGACTGTTCTCTCTGCTACCGCACGGCAAGCGGTATTGGAGCGCAAAGTCTAGGTCCAAAAGGTTTCTTAACAGCTTCTACCCCCAAGCCATACAGTAAGGGAAAAAAGTATTTGATCCCCTGCTGATTTTGTTCGTTTGCCCACTGACAAAGAAATGACCTGTCTATAATTTTAATGGTAGGTTTATTTGAACAGTGAGAGACAGAATAACATAAAAAAAATCCAGAAAAACGCATGTGAAAAATGTTATAAATTGATTTGCATTTTAATGAGGGAAATAAGTACTTGACCCCTCTGCAAAACATGACTTAGTACTTGGTGGCAAAACCCTTGTTGGCAATCACAAAGGTCAGACGTTTATTGTAGTTGGCCACCAGGTTTGCACACATCTCAGGAGGGATTTTGTCCCACTCCTCTTTGCAGATCTTCTCCAAGTCATTAAGGTTTCAAGGCTGACGTTTGGCAACTCGAACCTTCAGCTCCCTCCACAGATTTTGTATGGGATTAAGGTCTGGAGACTGGCTAGGCCACTCCAGGACCTTAATGTGCTTCTTCTTGAGCCACTTCTTTGTTGCCTTGGCCGTGTGTTTTGGGTCATTGTCATGCTGGAATACCCATCCACGACCTATTTTCAATGCCCTGGCTGAGGGAAGGAGGTTCTCACCCAAGATTTGACGGTACATGGCCCCGTCCATCGTCCCTTTGATGCGGTGAAGTTGTCCTGTCCCCTTAGCAGAAAAACACCCCCAAAGCATAATGTTTCCACCTCCATGTTTGACGGTGGGAATGGTGTTCTTGGTGTCATAGGCAGCATTCCTCCTCCTCCAAACACGGCGAGTTGAGTTGATGCCAAAGAGCTCTATTTTGGTCTCATCTGACCATAACACTTTCACCCAGTTGTCCTCTGAATCATTTAGATATTCATTGGCAAACTTCAGACGGGCATGTATATGTGCTTTCTTGAGCAGGGGGACCTTGCGGGTGCTGCAGGATTTCAGTCCTTCATGGCGTAGTGTGTTACCAATTGTTTTCTTGGTGACTATGGTCCCAGCTGCCTTGAGATCATTGACAAGATCCTCCCGTGTAGTTCTGGGCTGATTCCTCACTGTTCTCATGATCATTGCAACTCCACGAAGTGAGATATTGCATGGAGCCCCAGGCCGAGGGAGATTGACAGTTCTTTTGTGTTTCTTCCATTTGCGAATAATCGCACCAAGCTGCTTGGCGAGGGTCTTGTAGCCCATTCCAGCCTTGTGTAGGTCTACAATCTTGTCCCTGACATTCTTGGAGAGCTCTTTGGTCGTGGCCATGGTGGAGAGTTTGGAATCTGATTGATTGATTGCTTCTGTAGACAGGTGTCTTTTATACAGGTAACAAACTGAGATTAGGAGCACTCCCTTTAAGAGTGTGCTCCTAATCTCAGCTCGTTACCTGTATAAAAGACACCTGGGAGCCAGAAATCTTTCTGATTGAGAGGGGATCAAATACTTATTTCCCTCATTAAAATGCAAATCATTTAATAAAAATTTTCACATTAGTTTTTCTGGATTTTTTTGTTGTTATTCTGTCTCTCACTGTTCAAATAAACCTACCATTAAAATTATAGACTGATCATGTCTTTGTCAGTGGGCAAACGTACAAAATCAGCAGGGGATCAAATACCGTACTTTTTCCCCTCACTGTAAGACTGCTGAACAATGAATTAATGAGGACTAATTTCTTGACACCTCCCCTTTGTTTTACACTGCTTCTACTCGCTGTTTTTTATCTATGCATAGTCACTACCCCTACCTACATGTACAAATTAACTTCACTAACCTGTACCTCCGCACATTGACTCGGTACCGGTACCCCGTGTATATATAGCCTCGTTGTTATTTTATTGTGTTACTTAATTATTTTTTTTACTTTAGTTTATTTAGTAAATATTTTCTTAGCTCAATTTTCTTAAAACTGCATTGTTTGTTAAGTGCTTGTAAGTAAGCATTTCACGGTAAGTCTACACCTGTTGTATTCGGCGCTTGTGACAAATAAAATATGATTTGATGTAGTATTTATCCCATTGATAGTTGTTAATGTCTGTTTTCTCTCTCTGTGTGTAGTTTTGATGAGCTAGCCTGCCTGGGAGAGTCGTGCTCCCTTTCTGAGCTCACCCTGGATGGGAACCCAGTAGCCCTGGAGACATGGTACAAGCAGGCTGTTCTGCGCTGTGTGCTTCAACTCAGACAGCTGGACATGAAACGTGTCACGGTAAGACACGCTCGGTGTGTGTGTGTGTCTGTGGTTGTGTTTTTGTGTGTATTTTCAGTAGTCATGCAAGGCATAACAACACATTGGCTTGTAATACTGCATGTTGGCCTTGGCTTGTAAATACAGCAAGGATTCTGTAAAGCAACACTTTACAGAATCTTTGAAACTACCACATGCTTGATATCCATAGGCATAAAAGCAGAATTTCCTGTCAAACATAATGTCATTGTATTCACACTACATACGAGACACTTGAGTTCAGAGGTTCATGCATTAGAAAGCTGTTAAGCAGGCAGGCAACACCCAGGTCTGAGCTTGTAGGCTACATGAACCCTGAGGTACCACACACACACCTTGCCCTTAGAATATGGAGGAGTGGCCCTGCAGCCAATAGGATGGGCAAGTCCTCCTGAGATCAGAATCTGATTTGCACAACTTTCCACAGATGAGCACTCGCTCTATGTGACTGGTAGTAACATAGTTTGAGATATAACATACTTGCTGTCAGTGCCAAGGCTGGCATATATAATTTATGAGTAAAATAAGGGTTAAAGCTGGCTGCAGATGTGGAGGAGCTGAACTCCTCTTGCTTTGACCCAGAATATAATCAATAGATGCCAGGAAACGGTTACCGTTGCTCCTTGTGGGATATCTGTGTCAACACAACAGACTGGGTTTGTTCAGGGGGAAGTGAACAGTGTTAATGACTAAAGATTTACAGCGCTAGTCTACTAATTAGTGGGAAAGGATGACAATGCATTATTGATACTATTACACATGGCCTAGTTGTGACAGCACTTAAGGTCCTTTACTCAAACTGATTTGAGCCCTTATTGCATGGAACTTCCTTCCATCTCATATTACTCAAATAAACAGCAAACCTGGTTTAAAAAAAACAGATAAAGCAACACCTCGCGGCACAATGCCTCTTCTCTATTTGACCAAGATAGTTTGTGTGTATGCACTGATACAGTTGAAGTCGGAAGTCTACATACATTTAGGTTGGAGTCATTAAAACTCGTTTTTCAACAACTCCACAAATTTCTTGTTAACAAACTATAGTTTTGGCAAGTCGGTTAGGACATCTACTTTGAGCATGACACAAGTCATTTTTCCAACAATTGTTTACAGACAGATTATTTCACTTATAATTCATTGTATCACAATTCCAGTGGGTCAGAAGTTTACATACACTAAGTTGACTGTGCCTTTAAACTGCTTGGAAAATTCCAGAAAATGATGTCATGGCTTTAGAAGCTTCTGATCGGCTAATTGACATAATTTGAGTCAATTGGAGGTGTACCTGTGGATGTATTTCAAGGCCTACCTTCCAACTCAGGGCCTCTTTGCTTGACATCATGGGAAAATCAAAAGAAATCAGACAATGCTTTTTTTTTTAGACCTCCACAAGTCTGGTTCATCCTTGGGAGCAATTTCCAAACACCTGAAGGTACCATGTTCATCTGTACAAACAATAGTACGCAAGTATAAACACCATGGGACCACGAAGCCGTCATACCGCTCAGGAAGGAGACACGTTCCGTCTTCTCGAGATGAACGTACTTTGGTGCGAAAGTGCAAATCAATCCCAGAACAACAGCAAAGGACATTGTGAAGATGCTGGAGGAAACAGGTGCAAAAGTATCTGTTTCCACAGTAAAACGAGTCCTATATCGACGTAACCTGAAAGGCTGCTCAGCAAGGAAGAAGCCTCTCACTGTACCTGCTCTCTCCTTTCCACCGGTGAGACTGGCCAGAGAGCACACCGTCCTACCACTGATGGCAAAACTCGAGTCGCACCGCATTGTTTTTGCCTCATGCACAAATTCATGTTCCTACTGTATGACTAGAGAAAGTGAAATATTCATCAATATTAAAATAGACATGACAAGCTGCTAATAATAAAAACGCAGGCCTATCGATACACTTAGCTACTAATTAATTGCGGCTGTGGCACGAGGAAGTAGGGAGAAGCGAGTTTTGTACAAATGTTGACAGTGCTGAATGAAAACCTAAACAAACTCACGCATAAAAACAGCAGGGCATTTCTGTATTCTCTGACAGTTTATATTGACATAACCTAAAAGGCCGCTCGGCAAGGAAGAAGCCACTGCTCCAAAACCGCCATAAAAAAGACAGACTACGGTTTGCAACTGCAAATGGGGACAAAGATCATACTTTTTGGAGAAATGTCCTCTGGTCTGATGAAACAAAAATATAACTGTTTGTCCATAATGACCATCATTATGTTAGGAGGAAAAAGGGGAGGCTTGCAAGCCAAAGAACACCATCCCAACTGTGAAGCACGGGGGTGGCAGCATCATACTGCAAGAGGGACTGGTGCACATCACAAAATATATGGCATCATGAGGAAGGAACATTATGTGGATATATTGAAGCAACATCTCAAGACATCAGTCAGGAAGTTAAAGCTTGGTCGCAAATGGGTCTTCCAAATGGACTTCATACTTCCAAAGTTGTGGCAAAATGGCTTAAGGACAACAAAGTCGAGGTATTGGAGTGGCCATCACAAAACTCTGACCTCAATCCTATAGAAAATTTGTGGGCAGAACTGAAAAACTGTGTGTGAGCAAGGAGACCTACAAACCTGACTCAGTTACACCAGCTCTGTCAGGAGGAATGGGCCAAAATTCACTCAACTTATTGTGGGAAGCTTGTGGAAGACTACCCGAAACGTTTGACCCAAGTTAAACAATTTAAAGGCAATGCTACCAAATACTAATTGGGTGTATGTAAACTTCTGACCCACTGGGAATGTGATGCAAGAAATAAAATCAGAAATAAATCATTCTCTCTACTATTATTCTGACATTTCACATTCTTAAAATAAAGTGGTGATCCTAACTGACCTAAGACAGGGAATTTTTACTAGGATTAAATGTCAGGAATTGTGAAGAACTGAGTTTAAATGTATTTGGTGTATGTAAACATCCGACTTCAACTGTATGTAGTGCCTTTAAAAAATATATATGTAGTTCTGTCCTTGAGCTGTTCTTGTCTATTGATGTTCTGTATTATGTCATTCTGTATTATGTTTCATGTTTTCTTGGGACTCCAGGAAGAGTAGCTGCTGCTTTTGCAACAGCTGATGCGGATCCTAATAAAATAGAAAAAGAAAAATGTTCACATACTGATATAACTTTTTTATTACAAAGTATTTTTGATAAAAGGCCTTCCCTTATAAAAAAAAACGTTATGCAAAGGGTTTGAAAGATAGCGCTTTGATTCTGGAGACATGGCAGCATTTTGAGTGAACCACATCAAGGAATCCTTTCTCAGCCGAATCGTCACAGAGTAGCCAGCGCTAAACATCCCCTAGAGCTCAGCTGGCAGTCTCAGATTGTGTCTGCTGGTGCATTGCATGCCGGGAGCTCTGCCTGGTACACCCAAACAGCTGGGCTCAGTTCAGATGAGGCTTCAGCCGAATATTAGAGAGACAGATAATCCTGTAATGCAGCAGGAGATGCTGCCTCTCCAGTTGTCCTTCCTGCAGAGGGAAAACCTGAAGCCGACATAACAGACATTATTCTGACTGTGCCTCTGTCTCATGTTGACTAGTCCATGAATGGAGCGACACCCTGATTGTGTTATTGACCCTCTTTTCTGCAGGAGGAGGAGAGACGTATGGCCTGCGTCACGGCCCGGAAGGAGGATGAGAAGAAGAGGGAGAGTCACAAGCAGGCCATGCACAAGGTACCTGACTTTCCTTATGTTGACTCTCTGTCCATATTTGTGTTTAACATACAGTACTATACTGTTACTATCGCAGCTATCTTGCCATGTTGACTGACCAATATATTCTTCTGCTCTGATATATATCATGTTAGCTGGTTGATTGTCACATAAGAGGAAACATTCCACAATGATAAAGTGGAATCCAAATAATGTAATAGGTCATACGGACTGAGCAGACTAGCTGGTGAGAGTTTCAGTCATTAACCAAATATTTCAAATATTTTGTGGCGTTTAATGTGTTATATAAGCTTTTCTGCCGGATGCATGTCAACAACATAATTAATCCATACAGATTTCATTTGTGGAATGTGCTTATTTGGACAATAACCAAACTCCTTGGCCCTCAATGCTGTTTGTTAAAAAGTTTTTACCTCCAAAACATTTCCTGTTTATTCATATGAAGAGCCAAAACTAGTCAAAATATGAACATGCTTATTGTCTGCTAGCCATTAGGGTTTATTATGAGTACAATAGGATGTTAGGTGTGCTTTTGTTTAAACTCATTGCACATGTAACATACACTGCATAACCCCTTGTAGACAGTGGATGAGGATGACTAATGTTGTGGGAGTTAGACTATAAGTGCATTGTTTAAGGAGAGGGCAAGAGGGCAGTTTTTGATGTTGTACAATGTATCAAATCATGTATATCAACATGTATGATATGCTGTGAGCAATTTATGTTGATTCTGAGGTACCGGTAAGCAATTATCTCAGATGATACCTGTGAAAGCTCTCTGAATGTTGCTCCTCATAAATTCTTAACTACTTGAAATGGGCTGTGTTGTTCGGTTGTCATGTAAAGAGGAGTCATCTGCTTTGCCTTAACCGCCCAACCATGAGTTGATCAATGGGAGCATTATAGTATGGAGATGAAGAAAAGCCACAGCTAGATAAAGGCTCAACCCACTATACCCCAGTAACCCTGCATGTATGTAGCTTAGCTTGGTGTCTTCTGTTTAAAAAAAAAGTTTTAAATGTTTAGATTTTGACAGTTACGTTTCCAAGGGGGCTCAAATAACAGTGACTGTAGCTACAATTCTCAAAGTTTTTCAGTCCACTTCAATAGTAATTTGTCTTTTTCCTCCATTATCTTTTCCCTAAGTGTTCCTCACAACTGTTCTAACTACAGGGTTCCTAAGTGCTCAGTTCCTCTTGTAGAATATCAGATCCCACCAACCTTTGTTTGAGACTGGTTATGATTTCAGTTCAAATTACCAAAACATGCTTGTTCAATCATTGTGTATCTGTACTGTACCTCTATGTGTTAGAGAATGCATACTGTACTGTATCTATACTGAACAAAAATATTAATGCAATGTGCAACAATTTCTACAATTTTACTGAGTTACAGTTCATATAAGGAAATCAGTCAATTGAAATAAATTCATTAGACCCTAATCTATGGATTTCACATGACTGGGCAGGGGCGCAGCCATGGGTGGGCCTGGGAGGGCATAGGCCCACCCACTTGGGAACCAGGCAACCCCCAGGGGAGCCAGGCCCAGCCAATCAGAATTTGTTTTTCCCCATAAAATGACTTTATTACAGACAGAAATACTTCTCAGTTTTGTTATCTGTCCGGCCGGCTGGTCTCAAAGTGGAGGTCTTGGGCTGGCGTGGTTACACGTGGTCTGCAGTTGTGAGGCCGGTTGGACGTACTGCCACATTCTCTAAAATTATGTTGGAGACAGCTTATGGTAGAGAAATGCACATTTAATTCACTGGCAACAGCTCTGGTGGACATTCCTGCAGTCAGCATGTCAATTGCATGCTCCCTCAAAACATAAGACTGTGGCATTGTATTGTGTGACAAAAATTCACATTTTCCAGTGACCTTTTATTGTTCCCAGCATAAGATGCACCTGTGTAATGATCATGCTGTTTAATCAGCTTCTTGATATGCCACACCTGTCATGTGGATGGATTATATTGGCAAAAGAGAAATGCTCACTAACAGGGATGTAAACACATTTGAGAGAAATTGAACATTTCTGGGATCTTTTTTCAGATCATGAAACATGTGACCAACACTTCACATGTTGCGTTTATGTTTTTGTTCATTATATACTGTATATTAGGTATTGGAACCAATATACACAGGCAGTTAGGAAAGCAAAGGCTAGCTTTTTCAAACAGAAATTTGCATCCTGTAGCACAAACTCCAAAAGGTTCTGGGACACTGTAAAGTCCATGGAGAATAAGAGCACCTCCTCGCAGCTGCCCACTGCACTGAGGCTAGGAAACACTGTCACCACCGATAAATCCACAATAATTGAGAATTTCAATAAGCATTTTTCTACGGCTGGCCATGCTTTCCACTTGGCTACCCCTACCCCGGTCAACAGCCCTGCACCCCCCACAGCAACTAGCCCAAACCTCCCCCATTTCTCCTTCACCCAAATCCAGATAGCTGATGTTCTGAAAGAGTTGCAAAATCTGGACCCCTACAAATCAGCTGGGCTAGACAATCTGGACCCTCTCTTTCTAAAATTATCCGCCGCAATTGTTGCAACCCCTATTACTAGCCTGTTCAACTTCTCTTTCGTATCGTCTGAGATCCCCAAAGATTGGAAAGCTGCCGCGGTCATCCCCCTCTTCAAAGGGGGAGACACTCTAGACCCAAACTGTTACAGACCTATGTCTATCCTACCCTGTCTTTCTAAGGTCTTCGAAAGCCAAGTTAACAAACAGATCACCGACCATTTCGAATCCCACCGTACCTTCTCCGCTATGCAATCTGGTTTCCGAGCTGGTCATGGGTGCACCTCAGCCACGCTCAAGGTCCTAAACGATATTATAACCGCCATCGATAAAAGACACTACTGTGCAACCGTATTCATCGACCTGGCCAAGGCTTTCCACTCTGTCAATCACCACATTCTTATCGGCAGACTCAACAGCCTTGGTTTCTCAAATGACTGCTTTGCCTGGTTTACCAACTACTTCTCAGACAAAGTTCAGTGTGTCAAATCGGAGGGCCTGTTGTCCGGACCTCTGTCAGTCTCTATGGGGGTGCCACAGGGTTAAATTCTCAGGCAGACTCTTTTCTCTGTATACATCAATGATGTCGCTCTTGCTGCTGGTGATTCTCTGATCCACCTCTACGCAGATGACACCATTCTGTATACTTCTGGCCCTTCTTTTGACACTGTGTTAACTAACCTCCAGACAAGCTTCAATGCCATACAACTCTCCTTCCATGGCCTCCAACTGCTCTTAAATGCAAGTAAAACTAAATGCGTGTTCTTCAACCGATTGCTGCCCGCACCTGCATGCCCGCCCAGCATCACTACTCTGGACGGTTCGGACTTAGAATATGTGGACAATTACAAATACCTAGGTGTCTGGTTAAACTGTAAACTCTCCTTCCAGACTCACATTAAGCATCTCCAATCCCAAATTAAATCTAGAATCGGCTTCCTATTACGCAACAAAGCATCCTTCACTCATGCTGCCAAACATACCCTCGTAAAACTGACTATCCTACCAATCCTTGACTTCAGCGATGTCATTTACAAAATAGCCTCCAACACTCTACTCAGCAAATTGGATGCAGTCTTTCACAGTGCCATCCGTTTTGTCACCAAAACCCCATATACTACCCACCACTGCGACCTGTATGCTCTCGTTGGCTGGCCCTCGCTTCATATTCGTCGCCAAACCCACTGGCTCCAGGTCATCTATAAGTCTTTGCTAGGTAAAGCCCCGCCTTATCTCAGCTCACTGGTCACCATAGCAGCACCCACCCGTAGCACGCGCTACAGCAGGTATATTTCACTAGTCACCCCCAAAGCCTATTCCTCCTTTGGCCGCCTTTCCTTCCAGTTCTCTGCTGCCAATGACTGGAACGAATTGCAAAAATCACTGAATCCGGAGTCTCATATCTCCCTCACTAACTTTAAGCATCAGCTGTCAGAGCAGCTCACAGATCATTGCACCTGTACATAGCCCATCTGTAAATAGCCAATCCAACTACCTCATCCTATATTGTTATTTATTTTTTTGCTCCTTTGCATCCCAGTATCTCTTCTTGCACATTCATCTTCTGCACATCTATCACTCCAGTTTTTAATTGCTAAATTGTAATTACTTCACCACTACGGCCTATTTATTGCCTTACCTCATAAATCTTACCTAATTTGCACACACTGTATATAGATTTTTTGCCAGGTCGCAGTTGTAAATGAGAACTTGTTCTCAACTGGCCTACCTGGTGAAATAAAGGTGAAATAATAAAAAATAAAAAAATATATATATATATATATATATTGATGTGTGTGTTCCTGCCTTCCTGCTGCATTGACTGATCCATACTGAGAGATCAGCAAGGGTCTGGAGGAAGTTTAATCGCCTGTGTGTAATCCAAGCCAGCTAATTGAGCTATTTGAGAAAATAATTATACATGGAATGCTCCGTGAGGGTACATGTAGTCTCAGAATGATCCACTATCAATCCTGTTTGCCAGCCGTCTCCTGCGTGGGGAAGTGGAGCATTCCATTCCATACCTGTGCGTATCAAAACTGAACTGAATAAAGGCAACAAAAAAATATATATGAAATCGAAAGAGAAAGGGAGAGAGAGAGCTGCATTCTTCCTTGCTGCAGGGTGGGGATGGCACAGAAGTACTGCTGCTGCCTCTGCTACAGTCAACACGGATTCAGCTGCCGCAGTAATGCTGAGACAGGTTGTTGAGAGATATGGGGCATATACAGTACAGCACACACAAATTGTACCTTGTTATTACCGACAAAGCCTTTGTAACTATGGGAGACTAGGTATTGGTAAGATAGGCATGTTTGTAAGTAATGTAAGCTAAGTGACAGTCTATCAGTTAGAATAGCATTTGCCGTTTTATTTTTTGAAGATAAACAGTACATGTGTATTTGTGTTCGTAGAGTCCTGCTCATGTTGCGCCTCAGCAGTTCTACACTCAACTTGGACTGAAGTCTCAGGACTCCTCAGTGACAAGCAAGGTAGGTGGAATATCTTTGTCTGTAGGCTGTAGCAGGAGAGAGATTTCAGTTTCGTAATACCATCCTGTCCTCTGTGTGCCCTGCTGAGGACCAATGCCAACTGAACCCTGCTCTGTTCCTTGTGTGTGCGCGCGTGTGTGTGCATGCATGTGTGCTTGTGCATGTGTGTGCGCGTGTGATCGTGTGTGTGTGCCTGTCTGCTTGCGTTTATGTGTGTGTGCAGGAGAAGCGGCGTCTGGCCATCCGTAATGCAGCACTGCAGTGGGAGGGGGTCAGAGCCTGTCTGGAGCGCCCGGCTCAGAACGGAGCCAAGGAGGAAGTCAGCCCTGAAGCAAGCCCCGCCCACAGTCCCGCCCAGACCAATGGCCTTGCACTGGAACCTTCTCCGGATGAGCAGCTCAGGTAACTTTAGGGGGGAGGGGCCATGCATAGTTGTGGCACTTTGGGCTCTGGAAGACAGTAGTTATAGTTTCAGGACTGTTATAGAGGTATACATAATATCTTTTTTGTTCTGTCTGACAGACGGGTGAGTCCAGTGTCGGCTCCGGACAGGCCAACAGGGGCCAGTGAGAGCCGGTTACGCTCCACCAGTCGCCCCAACAGTCCTCGAGACCCCAAGTAGGTACTACACCACACCCAGGAATACATACACATCACAAGAGGTTGGTGGCACCTTAATTGGGGAGGACGGGCTTGTGATAATGGCTGGAGGGACATAGGTGGAATGGTATCAAATACATCAATCACATGGTTTCCATGTGTTTGATGCCATTCCATTTGCTGCGTTCCAGCCATTATTGTGAGCCGTCCTCCCCTCAGCAGCCTCCACTGACACGCATACTCACAGGGGATAAGATATTGGAATGTAAACATTCTTCCAATGCAATAAAACATGGTCCCGTTATAATTGTTCACACATTATAATTATTTCAAGTTTAGCCAATAAAACTGTATGGTTGGAGCACATTTGAGGATTTTGTTTCATTCTCCCGGGTTCCATATGTGTCAGATGACTGGTGTTTACCACAGGTGGCTGGTGGCACCTTAATTCGAGAGGACGGCTCATTGTAATGGTTGGAACGGATAATGGAATAATATCAAACACAAAAACACATGGTTTCTATATGTTTTAATACTATTGACCTTGTTCTCCATATGGCTATTACCCCAGCCTGACCAGGCTTAGCCCCCGTGCTGCAGGCCCTAACTTCTCCTGGAGGGACTGTATACCAGGCCTGTGAGTTATAAGGGGTCAGGCTGAGATGGACGCTGTGGCTGTGTCAACCACTATTATTACATGTTGCTTTCTTGCTCCAGGATATGAAAATGTCCCGGAAGCGCAATCCTTCATGGCCCTATTTCCCTTATAGGCTCACTTATAGCAGTTTGTGTGATTCACCATACTGTGTGATGTGGTCTACTTATGTGTAACCTTAACCGTTTTTTATTGTTGTGCACAATTGTCCAATAGGATAAAAGAGAATAACCATTTTATGGTGTTTTACATCTATAACCTCTGTAAAAACGGTACTGTCCTTTGTCTAAGTGCAGTTTGTCTGTTTCATGTATGTATGTTTGTGATGCTTGGTATTCACTCCTTTGGGTGTCCTACAGTAGATATTGTGCCCATGGGAATATTCCTATTCATGAAAGTATAAAAGAGGAGATGATAGATGGACTGAGCAGTGATTTATATGACCCTCTATCATCCCATGGTAAGGGATTTGTGAAAGCTCCATGAAGTTAACAATCAAAGCATGAATGATTTGCTTTATCTCTGGATTGATAGTCTGTCCTGGTCCGGTATATTCCTCCATAATCCTCAAAGACAGACAGGGTTCTTCATTCCCACACGCTGGGCAGAGCTGCAGAACTGGGCCTGTCTCTTCTGTCCACCACATCTGGTTCTGCTCTGGGACCGGGCAGGGGGAGCAGGGGGACCCCCTGGTGTGGAGGGTTTTCCGTTCTGAGAGATGGAGGGTCTGGAGGCTGCCCTCTGCTCTGTCCCCACATTGCTTCTGAGAAAAAATAACCGCTGGCATCCGCATGATTAGATCAATTAGCTCTGGATATGCTATTTGTTGTTCCATGTGTGTGACCGGCAATGTTGACATTCATCACAAAACAAATCAGCGTGGGACCCCATCACACGTTACTGCTGCTGCCGTGTGAAGACACATGGATCATCGTCTTTGTAAGAGCATGTGGGAGAGGACCAGCTAAAGTCCTGCTGAATAATTAACAACCACATAAAGATGAATAGATGTGATGGAACAATCTGCAGGTTAGTTAAGTCGTTTGAGAAACTAGCTTAAAGGAATGTGCCCAGTGAAAGTCATGCACATCATAGCTTCAGAACACTTGTCACTGCAAAATGGTGATGTTTGGGACACACAGAGGCATGAACCTCGGCTAACCTTGTGCAATTATACCTAGTTGGCTAGAATTGGTGTATTTATGCTGTAAGTGTTTATCGGTTTAGTCAATGGCCTTTTCAAGCCTTTCCACATCAAGCTGGAGTGGTAAATGATATGGGTTGACTAAAATTGGCCCCTGCCCCTCAGCAGGTAAAAGGAAACAGATGATGTCATTTCTGTTTGGCATTAGCAGCCCGACCTGAGCTGGAGAAGAATTAAGACAGGAGCAAATGTTGACAGTGCATTTAGAATGGAGCGAACCCCTTTAAGTATGTTAGGATGGGAGATGGAATAGGAGAATGGTTGTCTCTGTGAGTGCTTAGCAAATTTTGTGTGTGTGTGAATGTCTGTCCGTGAGTGTGTGTGTGTGTTAGCGTGCGTGCGTGCAGAAACAAGCTTGCGTTTGTGTGTGTGTGCCCGTCCAGACTGCTGGAAAGTAGCCTCTGTTTTATATTCCTTTGTGAGCAGACTAGAGGAAGATTTATTCGTTCTCGGTTCCCTTGAGATATGACAAGAGGGAAGAGTTATTACCCAGAAATCCAATATTGGGGCTGGCCAGAGAGTGGAGGGGAGACATCAGTGCCCACATGCTATGTATATATTCATTAGTACTGAGGCACGCTGGGTCTCCAAGCAGGTGGAGGGGCAAGCACATCAATCTTCAAGTTCTACTTATGATGAGAGAAGGAAGTGTGGGAATGAGCGAGAGAATCTGATGCCACCACCACTCAGAAACAATTCAATAAACCACAAGACATTCAATAAATGTTACATCTACATCATGCCAAAGATATACAGAAATAGCTTGGTTCGAGATCTGTGTCTACACCATGCCAGGAGAGATATACAGAAATAGCCTGGTTCCAGATCTGTGTCTACATCATGTCAGGAGTTTCTTATATGGTGCTATCATACTGCAGCTAGACACATGTAGGCTAATTTTTTTATTTTACCTTTATTTTACTAGGCAAGTCAGTTAAGAACAAATTATTATTTTCAATGACAGCCTAGGTGAACTGCCTGTTCAGGGGCAGATTGACAGATTTGTACCTTCTCAGCTCGGGGATTTGAACTTGCAACCTCTCAGTTACTAGTCCAACGCTCTAACCACTATGCTACCCTGCCGCCCCTCATGACAGACATCGTTTTGAAGCTCCTGCTGGATTAAGTCCAGATAACTTAATTTTAGTTCAGAGCTGCTGAACACATCAGGAAATGTTTTCCACAGTTCGACTTTCCTCAGTTTGATCATCTTTGTGTCTCCTCTTCCTCTAAGTGTTTCAGGAGGGGATTTGGAGGCACCTGGCAGTCTATCAAGAGTGATTACCAGGAACAATACATGACCCAGTGCAGAGTGGGCTGATGGCATGCTTCCAGACTTCCCCAGAAAGGGATGAAAAGTTACCATCACTCTTCTTTACTCTATCTACATGTTAACCAGAGCCTCCTTTCTCTCTCTCTCTCTCTCTCTCTCTCTCTCTCTCTCTCTCTCTCTCAGTCTGTCTTTCTCTCTCTCTCTCTCTCTCTCTCGGTCTGTCTCTCTCTCTCTCTCTCTCGCTCTCGTCTCTGTTTTGGTCTCTCTTTCTCTATCTCTGTCTGTCTCTGTCTGTCCAACTGCTTTTGATTTAGTACCTTTGGCAAAGCCACCTCTGAGAGGTGTGGCGTGTCCTGAAGATTAGCGGCTCGTACTGTCAATCAACTTTTTAATCTTTCCTCTGTTCCAATACACCTTCATTTGTACCAGAACTTTCCCTGTTCTCTCCAGCCCTCTCTTTCTGGGTCAGCACACCTGTCTGACCATCTTTGAATCATCTCTTCTTCCTGTTCTAGCTCACAGTACAAAGCCTCTCTTACAGGTTATCAGACCACTCTCCTTGATTCCTCTCTGTTCTTTGTCTCTGCTTACCTGGACAGCATCTTGCCAGGTCTTAGATTAACTAAAAGGTGCAGCAAACAGAGATATAAGAGGAGGGTAGGAGTCAGTCCTCAGTCCTCTAGAGAGAGAGAGAAGTGACCTCCAGGGGATCAGGTTGGGTTGGTGACAACAATGATGGCTTTTTAAAGAAGCCTTGTTTCACTCCACTGACTCTGTAACAATCAGCCCAACAAGACTTGGCCTATGGTATTACAGCTCCAATAGTGTCAGGATGAATCCTCCCTTGTGTTTTATTTTTCCATGTTCAGCGGTGTTACATTCTAAAGGGTGTGAAATATGAATAGACGGATTAGGTTGTTGTGTGTGAACTCTAATGGCTGGTGTGGACTGCTGCTCCGTGGAGCTATATGATCCTCTGGTATGCAGCAGGTCCCCTGAGTGTCAGCAGACTGGGAGGCAGGGAGATAAGGCAGAGAGACCCAGGGCAGCAGTGAGGCTCCAACAGGGACAGAGAGATCATTTCTCCCTGAGACTCATCCTGATTCTCTACTCTCATGACTCCTTATCAGGGATGGTCACTTCAACTGTTGTCACAGAGAATGGAGAGCAATTAGGCAGCATTGAAAGACAAATGTTGCATTCACTTAACTCTGATTACCGCTCTCACTGCTGTTTCTCTCCCCTCCACTGATTGGCCCACTTCTTCATACACATGTAAACTAAGATAGCTTTGTCTTAATGATAGTCAGAGGATCCTGGAAACATGTGACTGTGACAGGTGGGTGGAGAGTTGGCCAGGTGGGTATTACTTAATGTACATAGGGAGCCACCGTCATGTTTCAAATTACCCGGGGGGCTAGGTGGGGCTGGGCACCCTCCTCAACAAATCAGGTGCCCATCCTCATAGGTGTGTGTGCTGACTGTCTGTTTCTCTGTGTGTTCCAGGCTCCTGGAGACAGGGGGTGCCAGCGTGCAGAGCCTCTCCCTGTCAGACAGCCACCTGGCGGAGCTAGATGGGGAAACCCTGCGCCTGTTTGGCCTCGGGGCCCTGGAGGCCCTGGAAAGAGGCTGGGGGGTCCAGACTGCAGGGGCCGTCACCGTCATAGCCTTCCGCTACATCCACTTTGATGCGATTGTGCCAACACTGCCACGCATAAGGGTCAAGTTCCCCAACCTATCTGTGAGAGCACATTTACTACAGATTACATACTGTTTGATAAAGATTCTTCTCATTGGCTACTATGATAGGAGTCATATTCTCTCCATGGTAACACATGGTCTCTGTTGTTGGAGTTCTAAACTGAGGGTTCTCATTGGCCAATAGGATACTGATATGGCCACTCATTAAACTGGTTTCATGACTTATTATGGTATCCACCATACAGCACCTGATTTTCCTGGAGACGAACATCAGCCGTCTTCCCCAGCTGGCTGCTCTGGCCCAGGTGAGACGTTTGGACCAGCTGACCATCCACCCAGAGGGGAACCCTGTAGTCAGCCTTTCCCTGTGGAGATCCTTCCTCATCTACCGCCTGCACCACTTCAACCTGCACAAGATCAACAACCTGGAGGTCAGGTCCACCTAAACACTCAAATAAAATCGAACATGTTTTGTCTTTCAGCGTCTTTGTGCTGTAATGTTCTGAACAACGTGTTAGCTGATGCCCTTTTTCTTTTCCCTTGTGTATGTGTGTGCGCATGTGTGTGTACGTGTGTGCATTTATATTGGGTGTGTGTGTGCATCAGGTGACCATGAATGACGTGATCTCTGCAGAGCGTCTGTTTGGGACGCTGGGTCATATCGCTGCCACTGAGACACCGCGCTGCCGCCTGCTAGTACTGCTGGAGGAGTCCAGGTGAGCTCCCTACCCACAGCACCTGGTAACTGGCACTGACTGTCACACACAGGCTGTGTCTGCATTTTTTTATTTTGTAAACATTTTATTTAATGTTTATTTAACCGGGTAGGTTAGGTCATTTACAACTGCGACCTGGCCAAGATAAAGCAAAGCAGTGCGACAAAAACAACAACACAGAGTTACACATAGACAAACACAATAGAAAAGAAAAATATAAAGTGATAGTGATAGATGTGCAGATGATGCAAGTAGAGATACTGGGGTGCAAAAGAGCAAAAGGGTAAGTAATAATATGGGGATGAGGTAGTTAGGTGTGCTATTTACAGATAGCTGTGTACAGGTACAGTAATCGGTAAGCTTCTCTGACAGCTGATGCTTAAAGTTAGAGAGGGAGATATGAGACTCCAGCTTCAGAGATTTTTCCAATTCGTTCCAGTCATTGGCAGCAGAGAACTGTAAGGAAAGGCGGCCAAAGGAAGTGTTGGCTTTGGGGATGACCAGTGCAATATACCTGCTGGAGCACGTGCTACGGGTGGGCGTTGCTATGGTGACCAGTGAGCTGAGATAAGACGGGGCTTTACCTAGCAAAGACTTATAGATGACCTGGAGCCAGTGGGTTTGTCGACAGATATGTAGTGAGGGCCAGCCAACGAGAGCATACAGGTCGCAGTGGTGGGTAGTATATGGGGCTTTGGTGACAAAACGGATGGCACTGTGATAGACTACATCCAATTTGCTATTTTGTAAATGACATCGCCGAAGTCAAGGATCAGTAGGATAGTCAGTTTATCGAGGGTATGTTTGGCAGCATGAGTGAAGGAGGCTTTGTTGCGAAATAGGAAGCCGATTCTAGATTTAATTTTGGATTGGAGATGCTTAATATGAGTCTGGAAGGAGAGTTTACAGTCTAGCCAGACACCTAGGTATTTGTAGTTGTTCTAGGTCAGAACCGTCCAGAGTAGTGATGCTAGTCAGGCGGGAGGGTGCGAGCAGCAAGCGGTTGAAGGGCATGCACTTAGTTTTACTTGCATTTAAAAGCAGTTGGAGGCCATGGAAGGAGTGTTGTATGGCGTTGAAGCTTGTTTGGAGGTTTGTTAGCACAGTGTCCAAAGAAAGGCCAGATGTATACAGAATGGTGTCGTCTGCGTAGAGGTGGATCAGACAATCACCAGCAGCAAGAGCGGCATCATTGACATATACAGAGAAAGGAGTCTGCCCGAGAATTGAACCCTGTGGCACCCCCATAGAGACTGCCAGAGGTCCAGACAACAGGCCCTCCGATTTGACACACTGAACTTTGTCTGAGAAGTAGTTGGTGAACCAGGCAAAGCAGTCATTTGAGAAGCCAAGGCTATTGAGTCTGCCGATAAGAATGCAATGATTGACAGAGTCGAAAGCCTTGGCCAGGTCAATGAAGACGGCTGCACGGTACTGTCTTTTATCGATGGCGGTTATGATATCGTTTAGGACCTTGAGCGTGGCTGAGGTGCACCCATGACCAGCTCGGAAACCAGAGCGGAGAAGGTACGGTGGGATTCAAAATGGTCGGTGATCTGTTTATTAACTTGGCTTTCAAAGACTTTAGAAAGGCAGGGCAGGATGGATATACAGTGAGGGAAAAAAGTATTTGAATCCCTGCTGATTTTGTACGTTTGCCCACTGACAAAGAAATGATCAGTCTATAATGTTAATGGTAGATTTATTTGAACAGTGAGAGACAGAATAACAACAAAAAAATCCTGAAAAACGCATGTGAAAAATGTTATAAATTGATTTGCATTTTAATGAGGGAAATAAGTATTTGACCCCCTCTTAATCAGAAAGATTTCTGGCTCCCAGGTGTCTTTTATACAGGTAACGAGCTGAGATTAGGAGCACACTCTTAAAGGGCGTGCTCCTAATCTCAGTTTGTTACCTGTATAAAAGACACCTGTCTACAGAAGCAATCAATCAATCAGATTCCAAACTCTCCACCATGGCCAAGACCAAAGAGCTCTCCAAAGATGTCAGGGACAAGATTGTAGACCTACACAAGGCTGGAATGGGCTACAAGACCATCGCCAAGCAGCTTGGTGAGAAGGTTATAACAGTTGGTGCGATTATTCGCAAATGGAAGAAACACAAAAGAACTGTCAATCTCCCTCTGCCTGGGGCTCCATGCAAGATCTCATCTCGTGGAGTTGCAATGATCATGAGAACGGTGAGGAATTAGCCCAGAACTACACGGGAGGATCTTGTCAATGATCTCACGGCAGCTGGGACCATAGTCACCAAGAAAACAATTGGTAACACACTACGCCGTGAAGGACTGAAATCCTGCAGCACCCACAAGGTCCCCCTGCTTAAGAAAGCACATATACAGTGAGGGAAAAAAGTATTTGATCCCCTGCTGATTTTGTACGTTTGCCCACTGACAAGAAATGATCAGTCTATAATTTTAATGGTAGGTTTATTTAAACAGTGAGAGACAGAATAACAAAAAAAAAATCCAGAAAAACGCATGTGAAAAATGTGATGAATGGAATTGCATTTTAATGAGGGAAATAAGTATTTGACCCCCTCTCAATCAAAAAGATTTCTGGCTCCCAGGTGTCTTTTATACAGGTAACGATCTGAGATTAGGAGCACACTCTTAAAGGGAGTGCTCCTAATCTCAGCTTGTTACCTGTATAAAAGACACCTGTCCACAGAAGCAATCAATCAATCAGATTCCAAACTCTCCACCATGGCCAAGACCAAAGAGCTCTCCAAGGATGTCAGGGACAAGATTGTAGACCTACACAGGCTGGAATGGGCTAGAAGACCATCGCCAAGCAGCTTGGTGAGAAGGTGACAACAGTTTGTGCGATTATTCGCAAATGGAAGAAACACAAAAGAACTGTCAATCTCCCTCGGCCTGGGGCTCCATGCAAGATCTCACCTAGTGGAGTTGCAATGATCATGAGAACAGTGAGGAATCAGCCCAGAACTACACGGGAGGATCTTGTCAATGATCTCAAGGCAGCTGGGACCATAGTCACCAAGAAAACAATTGGTAACACACTACGCCATGAAGGACTGAAATCCTGCAGCGCCCGCAAGGTCCCCCTGCTCAAGAAAGCACATATACATGCCAGTCTAAAGTTTGCCAATGAACATCTGAATGATTCAGAGGACAACTGGGTGAAAGTGTTGTGGTCAGATGAGACCAAAATGGAGCTCTTTGGCATCAACTCAACTTGCCGTGTTTGGAGGAGGAGGAATGCTGCCTATGACCCCAAGAACACCAT